>PVIA01001098.1:0-314953 GCA_004024845.1 Tonatia bakeri | reverse complement strand
GAAGGAAAGAATCCTAGAAGCAGCAAGAGACAAGGAGACAGTAACATACAAAGGAGTTCCCATCAGACTGTCAGCTGATTTCTCAAAAGAGACCTTACAGGCAAGAAGGGGCTGGCAAGAAGTATTCCAAGTCATGAAAAGCAAGGGCCTACATCCCAGATTGCTCTATCCAGCAAAGCTTTCATTTAGAATGGAAGGATAAAGTACTTCCCAGACAAAGTTAAAGGAGTTCATCATAACCAAGCCCTTATTAAATGAAATGTTAAAGGGACTTACCTAAGAAAAAGAAGATTAAAAATATGAACAGTAAAAAAAAAGTCATCAAATGGAGGGTTAGCAACAGGGAAGTAAGAGGAGGAAGGAAGGGGGAAAAGATATAGAGAATAAATAGCATAGACAGTAGGTAGAAAATAGACAGGGGGAGGGTAGGAATAATATGGGACATATAGACACTAGAGAACTTATGACACATGGACATGAACTAAAGGGGGGAATGAGGGTGGGAGGGGATGGGCAGGGTGGTGGGGAGTGAGGGGGGAAAATGGGCCAACTGTAGTTGCATAATCAATAAAATAAAGAATTAAGAAAAAAGATATCATAGACCTGGTAAAGACTGTGTGAAGCACTGGAAATTATTCCAAGTTATAACATGTTGGTTTTTAAGATGGATTTCTTAAAAGGTAAAGAAAACTCAGAGAAGTAGTGATATTTTTAAGATATAGTTATTAGTAAATATTAAAATAGCATTGTGTTGTGCACTTTACGTGCATTATTTTATTCAGTTTCTATAAAGAGAATACTATTATTTTTATTTCACAGATAAGCAAATAGTCCTAGTGAAGTTACTTGGCCAAAGTCATGCATCTGTAAGTAACAGCTGCAGTATTTGCACCTGTTTTGCATTGCACCAAAGTTCTTTACAGCTATTTTTGATAGCCTATATAAATGATTTGTTTAAGGTCAGGTAATTCTAAATTATACAGCCAAAGGAAAAAAATTTAGGTTTTAGGTTTCAAATCCATGGCTCTTTTGACCACAACTTGCCACCTGTTGACATCAGTTTATTTAATCCATTTTTCATAGCCGCATGTCAGGAATACTAAGGAATTAGATGCTATTGTTAGAATTGTCATTAAAAGGTCTTCAAACTGCAAACTGAAAGATTAAGAATTGGTCTGGACAATCAACATTTTATTGACTGAAAATACAGTTGAAAGTGACCCTTAATATTTTGCCAACCCAGAGTAAACCTTCATTGTATTAACACTTCTCAGCCAAAGGCCATATCTAAATTCTGCTGCCTGGGCAAGCTCCACTTCAGTTATATTCAAAGATGTTAAATCACTTTTAAAACTGATATGTATTCTGGCAATTTAATATCAGTATATCACTGTGGCATTCAGGGCAGATCACATTGAAGTGTTGCTGTAACAGCCTCAGCTGTATGACCGCAGTCCTTCTACATGCCGATGACGATGACACAGCTTGTCTGACTTCAGCCCCCGCCACCACACATATCTGTTGGTAACATACAAGCTTCAAGGATCGTTTGATGTGCAAATTTAATTGCAGGTTTTATTTTCAAACAATGACTTAAGCCATATCATTCTAACAGCTATTTACACAGCTTTTTCTAAAAGGCTACTCTGAAAGCAGGCATTTTATTCTGCTTATTATAAGTCCTCATTTGATTCTTCAAGGCTGCTTGCTCAGTATTAGCTTGTTAAGTATATATGTGATGATTCTTTTAGTGGATTCAGACTTTGAAATTAAATGGGCATTTCTCTTGATTTTTCATAAGATAGTACCATATCAACATTCACAATTCATTTTCTGTGTTTGCTGATTTGTCCCCCTCACTTCCTCCTAGTGCTCAGCACATGATTATATTGAGGAGAGGGTATTATGTGTGTCATGTGATGATTTCCTGACTGTATTCCAGAGTTAAGGTAAAAATGCTCTGAGAAGCATCAGTACTCTCATACGAAATGCCTTTTTCTTTCCCAATGGTACTTAAGAATCCAGAAGTGCTAATGATTTTAATAAGCTAAAATGGTCCAGTCATTTATGTTTTTTAGAGTTTAACTTTTTGTGTAAAGCATAGATTTTGGAGATGAGGCTATGTTTAAAAAATGCTGTTTTATGAGGAACACCTTGTCAGTTCTTTTGATATGCATTCACTGAACCAATATGTGCAATGCTAACGCTACCTTGAGTTAGGTGAAATGAAGAAGCTCTAAATGAAGTCTTAATAATGATAGGAAATATTGGTACTACATGCCAAAACCATTTTTCCTGTCTCTCAGAAATTCTTTGTACCTATTGTGTTTCAGTTGAGTCTATATTTAAAAAGGGAATTTTCAGCAGAAATTGGAGGTTCTGTCAAAGTGTTGTGTGATAATTTGTGAGGTGAATTTACAGATGTCCTCTTAGCAACTAGAAGTTTCTCATCATTTACCATTATATTGTCTAACTATTTGGTAATTTAATTTTTCTGGAAATTTATTCTATGTTCAAAAGCGGTAAAACTGCCAATTACTATTTTTAGCCAAAATCTAATTAAGTAGGTTTTCTCCTTTTAAATTCAGATTTGGAAAATCTTCTAGAACGTTAGGTCTGAATGAGATCTTACAAAATTGTTTCATTGATCTCATTTTACAAGTGAGGAAATGGAGGCTGAGGGAGGTTAGATTACCTGCTCAAGGTTACAGAGCTATTAAGTGGCAGACTTCATGCATAAAAACAAGCCTTCAGTTGCCAAGTGCTGAAGTCTTTACACTTTATATGTTTTAGGTCATTAGGATATGAATAGACATGAGAAATCACTTTTTTCCATTTTTTCACCATTTTCTTCAAAATTTTGTTGGCTTTTTGATTGGCATTGCCAAAGAAGAGTGTGATGTATTGGAACTATACAGGGATTTCTAGTTTGAAAATTATATTTAGAATCCATAATTAAATGTATTTGTGTGGTATTTCTGTTACTATATGAGGCCTGTCCAGAAAATATCCAGCCACATAATATGAAAAATAGAGACAGTTATTGAAGAAGATACACGACACAAGAAATATTGTACATAGGACAATGACGCATCAGTCCCCTTCAAAGTAGGCACCTTTGCCTCACACAGTTCTCCTAGCATCTCTTCCACTGTTCAAAACACTCTGCAAAATCCTTAGTTGGGAATTGCCATCAGCTGTCCCGTAGTATTTTCCTGAATCTCCTCAGTGGTCTGAATCTCTTCCCTTTCAAAGGTGATTTTAGTTTTGGGAAAAGCCAGAAGTCACAGGACACCAAATCTGGACTGTAGTGGGGCTGAGTCACCCGGGTGATTTGATGTTTCACCAAAACCTGCAGGATACAGTGAGGCACCAGTGGGCGTGTTGTTGTGATGAAGCTGCCAATCTCCAGTTGCTGATGGCTGCATCCGTTTTCATTGTATTGCATCCCTTAACTGACAAAGGACATTGAGACAGTACTCCTTTTTAATTGTTTGGCCTGGAGGAGTGTACTCATGATGGACAACACCTTCCCAATCAAAAAACACAGTTAACATGGTCTTGATTTTGCTGTGACTTTGCTGCACGTTCTTTGGGTGTGTAACCGGGTAACTTCCATTGGAATGACTGGCTCTTTGTTCCCAGATCATAGACAGATTTCTGCTTGTGACCTTCTTCAGGAAATCTGGTTAATTGATAGCGATTTAAATCAATTTGTTAGCAACTGTAGCACAATGTTCCTTCTGCTCTGGTAGCAGAAGTTGCAGAATGAATTTTGCCACGACACATTTCATGCCAAGAACCTGTGTCAAAATCTCAGACACAGCAGTTTTTAGAATCCCCAGATCAGCTTTAGTTCTCGCACTGTCAGTCACCAGTCTGTAGATTGCAGCCCTTACACCTTCAGCATTCTCAGGTGTTCTACTTGTTGCAGGCCTTCCAGAACATGGATCTCTTTCAACAGATGCTCGACTATCTTTGAAGCATTTGTGCCACACTTTTATTTGCACTGCATTCATTGCATTTTCCTTGAAAGCCTTCTGAATCATCTGGATAGTTTCCATGCAGGAGTGTTTAAGCTTAGTGCAAAATTTGATGCAGTTTTGTTGCTCCACTTGTTCAGTCATTTTGAATGCGATGGCCACACGATACACACACTCACTCAACAGTGTCTACAGCCTGTACTGACTAGCACAGAGGAGTCGTTATTGTTCAAGCATGTGCATTGTAGTCCACTGGCCTTGGCTGCCGGGTTACACTGACGTCACGCAAACCATTCTCGTTAGATTAACAATGGCTGGACTTTTTTTGGACAGACCTTGTCACATACCTAAACATTGCCAATTTAAAGGATAATTACTGTTTGGTTTACTTATATTCACTGTTACATAATTTTGCATATCATTTTTGTCAAATCCATTTTCCCTAACTTACAAGAGACTCATACCATCTGTAGACATAAAGATTTAATTATGATCTTACTCTCCCACTCTTGTGAGAAGAATAAATAATGTTGGCTCTGCTGTTTATAAATATAAACACCCCAAGAAGTGCTCATTTGTATGTTTTTCATTTTCTGTCTTTAATTCAGTTCCTGTGACCAAACAATTGCTCCAAACCCATAGTAACTCATTAATCTTTTTTATATGAACCAGTTAGTTCTTTCTGTTATTTACATACCCATGCATGTTTGCCCTTTTGCATACTTATATTAGTAGTTAGACATGATTCTCCCAAAATAGGAATTATAGTTTATCTCTTATTCTTCTTCCAGATAAGTTGTTTAAGGCACTTGGTCGGTCATCCTACCCAAACAAATTTGGCTAGTGTAGCTTGTATATATTGAGCTCTGGCAATATGTAGTGTAAAGTTTCTTCTGGAAATCAGGGATTCTGTTTTGTTAGTCACACATTAATTCCTTACTTATTTTAAGAAAGGGTTTTAAAGTTACAAGAAAAGGGGGGTTGATTTAGAGAAGAGAAAGCAGATAGTGAGCCTTGGGAGAGGAAGGAATGGTTCACAAATGAGGAACTGAAGTTGAAGTGTGTAGGGACTGAGAGCGAAGTTCTGCTTATATTTCCAGGGTGAATGGATTGTGACATTGCTTATCCATTCTACTTGGCTGTCACAACAGTTTATGTGAATGACTTCGTATCATTTGGACCCAGTAGTTTTAGGTAGTAGGTTTAGCTGTAGCCTGTCTTATCTGCCAATATATTCGTGGTTATAAAAGTGTGGAATGTAGGGCAGGGTTACTAATAGAGAAGTGTGTGTGGGGGGGTGCAATTTCCAGCTTCCCTCAGTAATTAATGGGAAAATCTTTGGTAATCAAATCTATAATGTTCCAAACATATGATATTTCTTATAGATACTTCTGTTAATTGCCCTATCTTAGAAAGGTGAGGGAATCAAAAATACCCATGAGTCTTTGTTCAGTTTGTACCATGTCACTGGTGTCCTGAGTTTGCACATGAATGATTATGGTTTTAGTCTGTGCAGTTTTTTAATGAGTGGACTGGATAATGATTAGCAGTATACCAGCGTGTACCAGATTAGCCTTTTGTGTAACTGTCATTAACATCTTTACCAATGATTCAGAGCCAAAAGATATATCAGAATTCTGTTATTTTAACAGCAGGGTATTAAATATATTTGTTAACTTATTAGGAAAATGACTGTCTTAGAAGAATAAATGGGCCTGTTTCCAAACAGTAACATGTCTGGCATTTAGCAGACCCATGGGCCTAAGACATATTTATCTTCAAAATGATGGGGGTTGGAATTGGGATACCCTTTAATATCCCTTTCGGTTCTGTGATACATTGAAATGTGGGGTTGGAATTTTGTGATTGTATTTTTCATTTTGAAAAAGGCTTTCCCCTATGTAGCTGATAGTCTCATGAATGAGATTATATTAGTACTTCTGTTGCTCTCCCCATTGGTTCCAAGGCCATTTTTCTCATCTCACTCCCTTGGTAATGCAGCCTTTTTTTTTTTTTTTCCACCTGATGCTCTTCTGTCTCAGGCAGTCTGGGTTCCCCAGCACACTCACTCTGAGATGGAAAGTATTGTGCAGGAAGTATACAGAAAAGTCCTTGGGATCAACCCCCGTGGAAGGAAGGGAAGGAAGAAACCGGTATGGGCAGAGGGGAAGCCTTGTGGAGGTCTGACCCCACGGGGAGCTCTGAAACCGGAATTGCTTTTCACCATTGTCTTAGTTGGGGAGAGGGTCTAAGCCTTTGTATTTCCCACGTCCACCCATCTTTGGATGTGGGCTTCCTGGGGAAGGGAGCAGGAGCTTATGTGAGCAAACTCTTCAGGCAAGGCCATTCTCAAGAAAGCTAATAGCTGAGGGCTGACTGCTGTAGCAACTGGAGGATAAATCCTTCAGTCCTGAAAAGGGGATCTTGGTGGTGCATCACCGTCTTCACTCCGTATGCTTTGCCAGGGTGCTACAGATGGTTCAGAACGGCCTGGGGGTGGGTCAGAATTCCCAGGAATGGGCAGTTGCAGGGCATCCTGGTCAGGAGCTTGAGAAATGGTAGAGAAAAGTTGGCGTGGAGGTGGTTCTGACAGGTAATTGACTTCTGACATGGATTATTACTTTCCTAAAAAGTTTTAAAATTTCTTTCTACAGTGATGCCATTCCCTTTTAAAGTTACCGAAACCTGATGAAAACTCTTGAGTGTTATTTGTACAGCAATGTGCATATCTTTATATAAATTGTTTGGTTTTTGTAAAACCTACTTATTTTTTCAGTTTCATATTCTTTTCGTTTAAGATTTTATTTATTTATTTTTAAAGAGAGGGAGAGAAACATCACATTGATTGGTTGCCTTTCACATGCCCCCAGCCTGGGACCTGGCTGCAGCCCAGGCATGTGCCTTCACAGGAAATCGAACTAGCAACCTTTTGGTCCACAGGCCAGTACTTGATCCCCTGAGCCACACCAGTCCAGGTGATTGGTTGGCTCTCTGGTATGTGCCCCAACCAGGCACCGAACCCACAACCCAGGCATGTACCCTGACGGGGAATTTTTCCAGTTACCTTTTGCTTTGCAGGACAATGCCCAGCCACCTAGGTCACACTGTTCAGGGCTCAGTTTCCTATTCTTTATGGGCTTTTTTTCCTTCCTCTGTCTTCTTAATAATTATGCCTTTTTGAAATGCTTAATCACAGCAAATCATTTCCTCACATATTTTGTAATTCCTGAATTATAAACTCATCTTCAAGGGTTTTTTTGTTTTGTTTTGTTTTGGTTTGGTTAAGTTTTTCTAGCTTGTAGAAATCCCATGTGGCCTTGCTTATGGAGTGTTACTTTAAAATGGTTTTGTGTTTGTTTATTCCAGATAGTCCAAGGATATCATTAGCCCAGGCCCTAATTTATCTTAATTTCTTAGCTTGGAGATTCTTGTACAAATAAAATTCTAACTTCAAAACTGTTGTGACACAGGCTTAGGGCTTTAATTTCTGGATGTAGCATCTCCCCTGCCCTCTCATCCAGATTCTCGGAGCCAAGCTCGCTCCCTTGATGTCTTTCTAAGACAATAGCGGATTTGTTCTGCCCCCTCACCATTTTTTAGCTGTGATTGCAGCCCTTTGAAGACAGCTCTGGTTTTGTGGAGGGATCTCAGTAACATTTTTATACCTTATACCCTTAAGACCTCTTCTGCCACTGCATGGGCATCCTCAGGGCTGCTCCATATAGTTGTGCACTGTGTATCCTGTGTTAAGAAAAGCGGGGCTGGAAATCTAGCTGTCTTGAGAGAGCACTTTATTCTGATCACTTCTCCTTGAGAGGGCATCTCCTTACCAATTTCAATTAGCAGTAAGCGCTGAAGAGACTCCAGTGATCGTTCCTGGCAGCCACAGTTGGCAGTATTTGCTCTTGTGCTCACCACTTTGGCCATCAGTTCTCACTTTGGATTGGCACCAGGGATTTTCTCAATAGTAGGTACAACTATTTAATTTTTACCTGTTGATTTTATTTAGAGAGAGAAAGAAAGGAGGGGGGTGAGAGAGAGAGATTGATTTTGTTATTCCACTTATTTATGCATTCATTGGTTGCTTTTTCTATGTGCCCTGACTGGAGATTGAATTTCCAACCTTGATGCTCTAACCAACTCAGTTACCCAGCCAGGGCTGTATTAATTTTTAAATTTTGCTGCACTCTTTTTCATCTTTTATGTTTATAGTGGAAAGTCCTCATTTGCTTAGTTGACCATATTGCTGTATCTGAAATTCCTACAAGTTACGTATTAACCTCTAATCCTCAGATCACACGTCTTTAAAATGGGAGTAATACTAGTGTCTGTCTGTAAGGTGTTAGTTTGGAGCACATGGTAAGTTCTCAATCAGTGTCAGCCATCATTATTTGCACCATTTAAAGCTTTAATTTACCACCTTAGGGAAGAGTTGGAAATGTAGTAGGGGCCGTGTTTACTTACTCAACAAGAAGAGGAAGTCTTAGTTAACTCCCTAGGGAAGCCAAAGGAGAAACTTTGTGCAGTGTAGTACATTGCTGAAACTGAAGCTTGCAGCCCCACCCTGTCTGTTGATACACCAAAGGTCACTTGGCACCAAGAGTGAACGGAGAGAATGTCCTCTCAGTGCTGCCCTGGATGATTGCTCAGAGGACTTTTGCCTGGACTGTGGGTAGGTAAGTTTGAATTTGTGGAATATTTTCTTTGCTAAGGAGGGCTCTCAAAGGCATAATTATTATAGAGGATATTTGTAGACCTTGAAACACGTAGTAGTAATACTTTTAGTCCTGGTAAGCTCTTTAACAGTCTTTTAAATTCCCATCTGATATTCCAAGTGGATTCTGAATTTGGTGAAACTGGTACCTCAGATTCCACAGGGTCCTGCCTCCTGCCTCCTGCCTCCTGGCTTCTTGTGCTCTGCGATGGGGATTTAAAGGGTTTCCTTCTGTTAGGTCATAGTGTTGAAGAGATAATTTTCCCCAAAAAATTATAGTAAGAAGAAATCTGTTGACTGTTCACAGTTAGGAAAGTCCAGACATATCATGCTTTCATAAAACTATTTTTAAATTAGTATGATATGCAAAATGCTGTGATTATCCTATAAAATATTAACTGCTTTGGATTGTTTATATAATGTTAGTTGTACTATGAAAATTTGCTTATTAACCAAGTTCAGCCTTCTTAGGTTGTTATTGGCTTTGAGTCCACAGACTTAACACTGCCAAATTTCTGTGTAAACATTTTCTTGTACCTAAAATGGAGTGAATATGTGTATTTAAAGTTTGGTTTTTTTTTTAAACCCATGTGTGTTAATGGAACTTGTAAATGTTTAAATAGTCAATTAATGGGAGTTTTTAAAGAACAACTCTTTCAAAAAATCCAATTTTATAATTATGATGTTTTAAGTATAAAATTTGACTTTAGTGGCATATATATGAGTTTTAACATAGATCTACTTTTATAGGTGTTATCAATTTGTTACATTTAGTTTAATTCAGGAAGAGCCTTTTTGTTACTGTTCTGTTAGTAGGAGTTGGGTGCAAGACTAAGTGTTAGTATTTAGAAACAAACAAGAGCTAATAATATTGTATCACAGTATACTAGATAAAGAACAAAAGTAAATAACTGGTTATATCATTGTTTTGATGCTGGGAAGTCTAATGCATTCTTGAGTTAAAGTGCTGTTTTTCTGGCCGTATCACTTCTTTTTGAAATACATTCTTGAAAATGTTTATTTCTTTCTAGTGTGTCTCCTTATTTCTACACAATAAGGACAACTATCAATGTACACAAATTCTCACTACCCATACTGACATCAAATGCAGCTTTTTGGTACCATAAATGGGTGAGGTGGCTTGAGAAGTTATGGCATCATACAGTTTTACTGTTGCTGCAAAGCTTTGGGCAACTTTACAGGCCAAATTTAAAGGCAAATGTTAGTATCCTGTTGAGTATAAATTTCATGTATGCTCTGGGAATGGTATATACAATATTTTGCTTTTTGACACCCCATCCCCTTGTCCCCTAAAGGAGGCTATCCCTGTACCTACTTTACCTGGAGTGCTTTAAAAGAGGTTTCTGTTTTTTAGCAGCTACACTTGGAAACAGTTTATTCAATTTAAGTAAATTGCATGTAAGAGAAAATGACTATGGAGAGGATAAGATGTTAGACTGTATTCTATGTAAGTAATTCTGAAATAAATTAGGTAGAGAAGTCTCCTTTTTAGTTTACTTTTCGATGAAATTGTGTCATTGATTCATCAAAGTAGGTTTGAAATTTACTTAGGGGAACTTCCTTGGAGTTTTAAGGGAACAAAAATCAACTCATTATACTTTTATTTTATTTTTTTAATTATATTTTATTGATTATGATATTACAGTTGTTCTGATTTTTCCCCTTTGCCCCCACTCTGTCCGGCAATCCCTCCATCATTGTTCGTGTCCATGGGTCATGCATATAAGGTCTTTGGCTATCCCATTTCCTGTACTGTATTTTACATCCCCATGGCTATTCTGCAACTACCTATTTGTACTTCTTTAATCCCCTCATCTCTTCATCCAATCTCCCCCTCTCCTCTCCCATCTGGCAACCTTCTGGTAACTAACTTATTCTCTCTTGCTTTTAATAGTCTCTCTTTATCTTTAACCTTTGGCCTTTTAATAATGATGTGTCTTGGAGTGGGCCTCTTTGCATCCATCATATTTGGGACTGTCTGTGCTTTCCTGGACTTGGATGTCTATTTCTTTCACCAAATTAGGGAAGTTTTCTTTCACTATTTTTTTCAGATAGATTTCCAGTTTTCACAGCCGGAAGTTGTGGGTATTTATCTTCCTGCCACTGGAATCCTGGGGTGGGAGGCCTGGTGTGGGTCTGGGACTCCACACTCTCGTGATATCCCTCCCAAATTTTTATCCATGTGGGTGTGGAGCCAGCCCATTCTGCATCCGCACCCCTCCTGCCAGTCTGGATGGATGTCGTTTCTTCAATTCCGTAGTTGTCAGACTTCATTCAACTCAATTTCTAACCATTTCTAATGATGCTTGTTCTATATTCTAGTTGTGATTTTGACGTTGTGTGAAGAAGTGAGCCATGTCTGCCTATGTCACCATCTTGACTGGACGCCTTTAGACTTTTAAATAATAGTTCAGTTGAATTGTATAAAAATTTTGTGCAGATGATATAATAAAATGGATTATCATATAGTCTTTTGGTCATTTACCTTATAAGATAGTTCTAATATAATTTAAAAAGTATTCTTTAATTTTTTTTATTATAGAGTAAGGATTGTGTATGTGTTTTAAATTGTTCAATTTGGTATGTAAGCACTTAAAATGGACTTTTCAGCTATGTGAAAAATTATGCTTTTTTTAGTTAAAAATTGTGGCATTTGTATACAGAATCTTATCTATAGAATAAATTAGCCAGATTTAGGAATTTGATTAGAGGACATGTGATAGTTTTAATTCTCAAAATATTTTTAAAAATTTTAAAGCAATTTGTAAAGTACTGTCTCTCTGTACTTGGTAATATAAAATCTGAGATGAATTGTATCTGTTTCTTAAGCTTGTAGAATCTCACATGAATATTTGTCCAAAAAGGCTTTGCTTTTAGGAACATTGGTATACAGTTTCTTGAGTATTAAAAATATATTGTGTTAATTATTTATGCATTCCAGAACCATATTATTTAATTTTACTAATTACATGATCTTAATGATTAGATTTAAATACCTGACTTCTTATTACTATTAGGTTGCATTGCAGTCTTTGTTTTCTCTCATTGTTTGTAAAAAAAAAACTTTCCCCCCATCTGCAGGTAGTTTTTCTTTATTCCACTGTTTTATACAATTTGCCAGACCAAATGACACAGTTAGTATCCATTAAGCAGAGTCCATAGACATCAATCTTGGGCACACAGTCTGGGACTGTACTTGGGAAAAGCCCTCCTGCTGCCCCTGCCTCTCCTCCCAAAGACTCTGAATGTCGTCCCTCAGTGTATTCAAAGCCTGGATTCGTGAAAGCCACCGGGGTCCCTTCTGCCCATTCATAACTATGTTGCACTCTTCTTGACAAAACTTGTCAGCAGCTTTCTCATTTCCTATCATATAAAACACAGAGTCTTGTATGTAACTTATCATTTGTAGACATGTAGCTTAATTTATTGCCTAAGCTTCTTGATCTTAATGCTTTACACCCCCCGTTTCCTGTCTTTCTCGTCACTCACACAGCAATCAGAAAGTCTCCAACATCCGGAGTTTACTTCATCCGTAACATTTACCATTCATCCTTATTAAATTTTCTTTTGGCCCCCCTCTTTCAACATTGAAGGTAATCTATTATGTACTTTTTGCATTTTCTTAAGGTGCTTCCTGTTCTGTCTTGTCTTAGTGTTATTTTTCCACATGTTATAATATTTTACACCTCCTGTTACCAAATTGAGTTTAAATGATCCGCTGAGTTAAGCCTGCGTCTCTTTTGATGGTTGGCTGTGGTGTCATCTTGTGTATCCCATGTTGTATTTAGTAGATTTCTCTGTAAATATTGGACGACTGAGTAAGTGGAATGACATGATAGTGAGTTCCGGGCCACCAGACGTTTCACTGCTCTGTTGGAGCAGACATTTAGGGACAGAGGATCAACTAGAGATCTAAACAAGTACGGCATGACTTTCTGAATCAGGGTTGTTCTCAACAGTGAAATCTGAAGAAACAGTCAAAGTGTGGTTAAGAAATCATTTAGATTATGTTTAGTGGCTTGATACTGACAGGGAAAGAATACTGACAAGGAAGCCTTTTTCTAGGTAAAGGCTTCTGGCTAAATAGGAAACTGAAGAGTAATATAGGCTTTGTAAATAGTGACTGTAGTTCTGAATCAGAACATTTTTCCGAAGTTTATTGTTAGGGAATAAATACTGTCATTTCTGCTATCATGCTTGTTTTGAAAATGAGGATTTATTCCTACCTTATTGATATGAGGGAATAATTTGAATGTATTATAGTTCTTACATTTATGTGTGATTTCATCTCAGTCATAGTAGGTAGACACAGAAAACTTCATCTAGCTGAACCAAGCCACATAGGAATACACAAAATACATGCGCACGCACCTCAGATATCTTCCAGCTACCTCGCTTCACTGCATATTATAGGCTACAACCATCCATATCTTGTTTTGTAATTTTCCCTTCAATTTCAGGTCATTCTTCTTCCACCATTTCACAATAACTCACAGGCTGCCACCCTTTGGACAGCCAATTCCACAAGCAAAATTTAGGTCTTTTTCAAGACCTAAACTTTTTCCATATTTTTTAAAACCATTTAACATATGTAAAACTGTGCTATGGTTTTTATTAGACTCTTTCCTTTTTTTTACATGTTACTTATGGCCATTATTCCCATAAACCCTGGGGTTTTAATGACATGATTTTTGCATAGCATCATGATTTTTAGGAATGCACATGTTGCATTTTAACACAACTGACTGTGCCAATTGATTACATACAGAGTATGAACTGATAGTTCTCTCTCTCTTCTTTTTAACCCCCCATCTCCCCTCTCTTTTAACGATGAAAGACAGTAAATAGTCCCTGTAAAAAAGAGCCCAGTACCACACAGCAAAATGTCAAAGAACTTCTTTAAACAGTGTTGTTAAAGGGGGGGGGGGGGCATGCATTTACCAGTGGAAATAAATAGGGTCAAAAGCAAGTAGACATAAAGTTAACATAAAAGGCCCGTGGCCCCCCGAAGTAAAAATATATCTTACCCTTAAATAATAAAAATTATGTTAAACAGTTTCGGAGCCTTTGCTGTGTACTACACACTATAAATCTTGACATGGATTATGTTATGTAATTTTTACAAACACTATAAAGTAGGCATTAACTACTGTTTTTATTTTACATATGGGGAAAAAACGGGTTACAGAGATTAATTCATTTGCCCAAGGCCGAAAACTCATAGATATAAATGGCAGGGCCAGTTCTTAAATCAAGTCTAACTTCTTTGCCATAGACCTTAGGGGCCTCTTAGAGTACTTTGTAGATTATAAATAACTTCCGATGTGTTATTTCCTCTGCACTTAACTGTGTCAGGTTTCCATCACAAACTCTTTTGACCTCTATAATAGATGAAGAAAGAAAGGTACGTGGACTAGAAAATACGCAAATGATCAGAGACAGAACAATAACAGAAACTAATAACAGATTCCTAATTCAGAGTTTTGTCCCATATAAAAGGGGAGAAAAATTGGATAATTGGCAATAATAGAGGTGAGCTGAACTGAAAAAAAAGAGAAGAAATGATTGTGTTGGAAGTTGGGGACAAAAAGGTGAATTTATAAGACTGTGTCACAGCTGAAAGGAGGGAGCCAAATGGAGAATGAGCAGAAGGAGCCTCTAACTCTCTGGTACATGGAGCCCAATCAGGTTCTCATAAAGGGACTCAAACGAGCACTGGCTTCAGCACAGGAATACGGTAAGAGAGATTTGAGGCCATGAGCACGATAAACTGCTTATGTTGTAAGTCCTGATTGGTAGTAGGCTCCGAAACACACACACACACACACACACACACACACACACACAGAAAAAAGAGGAAAGACATTAGTGAAAGCCCTCACTCACAAGGCTTCATTTGTGCTTACAGCCCCTATCACTGTTTCTTTAGGTAGTCAGTTACTTCGCACATAAACAAGTATTTCATCAGTGTTTGTTGAAATGCAGGTTTGATAGAGAGCAGTTCTTCAGCTGAGTGTTGATTAAGATCCAAATATTATACAGATAATAGGATACGTAATGGTGGAATTAATGAGTGTTTATGAACTTGAAGCAAGGGTCAGCAAACTATGGCTAGTGGAGCTGTTTTCCTCTCTGAGCTAAGAATGGTTTTTACATTTTTAGTGGGTTATTCATAACAAAAATGAAAATGAAGAATAACAACAGAGACCACATGTGGCCCACAAACACCGAAGTTGACCCTTTGCAGAACTTTTGTCAACCCCTGACCTGAAGTATAGCCCATGAGGCAAAAGTTACACTCCCATCTTTTTTAGGAAATCATGTTGGGTAGTAGAAACTGGTATTACAGTGGAGTAAATAGGAGGCTACATTTTCCGACATGCACTTTCTTCCCCTTACGTGTAGGAAGGACTTGATATTTATTTAGTATGGTATTTTGCTAGGAGCTTTGTGTACTTTATAACCTTGAAGGATTATAACTGCTTCACAAAGGAGGAAAGTCGGCTTATAGATGCTAAGTAAGCTTAAGGTTTCACATTTAATAAGTAGTGGGATTCATGTTTGTCTGAGTCTCCCAAATAAGAGATAAGAAAATAGTGGAGAAAATTTTGTTTGTAAAAATTGAGTATGACTGTTCACAATTCTGGCTTGAAAATATCTCATTAGGTATCAGATGTGGACATTTGTAATAATTTTAGCCAGTGCCTGAAATATAAACAAAATATTTAAATTTTACATGCAAAGAATCGGAATGGTTGGAGAACTGTGTAATTTTATTATAGCATTTGCATATGAAGGAAGATCTTTGGATAAACTGTATTTAGAGTTGTAAAGAAAATGTAAAGAAACATTCAAGTCTCATGTTAAAAACTTAAAATAATGGTCACCCTTAAAGAAGTATGAGGCTTAAAATATTGTCCATATAAAGTGCAAAACAGAAAAGTGCGTTCTGTGTCAATAGAAGTGTACTAGGGAACAGTGGATTTTTGAAAAGCAGATGTTAAACAAATATTGGCCCATATGTTTAAAAAGTTTTGTGAAGATTTCAGGGTATTATGACAACATGTAATGAGGGATCTAATATACACTGGTGGGTCAGGACAAGACTCCTCCAGATGGGCCATTTAAGCTGAGATCCGAGAGTTAGGCAGGCAAAGACATGGAGGATTATTATTTCAGACAGAACATCGATAGACCTTGAAGATGGAAAGAGCTTAGCATGTTCAAGTAAATATCTAAAAAGGCCACTGTATCTCCTCACAACTTTGAGGACAGGAATTATATCTGTTCTGTTCATCTTTGTATATCTGGCTTCATACATGCAGTACCTACTGACGCATAGTGAGTCCTCAACGAGGTCATTGAATTCATAAAGAATGAGTGGACATTTCACTCTGCAGTTCATTGTATAATTATGAGTACAGAAATTGCCTGGATGAAGGATACTACCCTTCTTTCTGAAGCCTAGTTATATTAAGAGCTCAAATCGGTCACTATCCCTCCTTACCCTGGGCTACTTGCAGCCCAGCTTTCCCAAACCGTAACTGCTGCCACCAGGGGATCTGAATGGAGCTTGACTTGGAGACAGTCCGCACAGAAAAGTCAGGAAAAAGGAATGTAGACCGCTTTAACTGGATATGACGCTGAGAAGGAAAGGTGAGTTTGCATTATTACAACGTCAGGAACAAATCTGGCGTAGAATGAATATAGCCACTTTTCTAAAAATAGCCAGCTGAGGGTGGGGGTGTTCTGTACTGAACACATGATCCCAGGTTCTCTGGGTGATCACCAGTCACCAGACACCACATGAGAATCAGGCTAGAGGTTCAAGTAAGAAAAATATTCAGATGCTTCCTGTTTGTGGGGCTTACTTATTTCTTCATAATCACATTTGAATTTCTAAATTAAGACAGTTTTTCTTATAGGTTGGGTGCATTAAGGAATTTATAAAGTAGAATGAGAATGGCGATGGGGTTGCATATTTGCCAAGTATACGAAATAAAGTTGTAGTAGATAACTTTACAAAGTATTTACCATATAATCGAGGTGAATTGGGGGTGTACAACAATTAAAGAAAGAGAGATGATAACTTGAGGTGGGAAGCCAAATGGAAATTGGAGACAGAAGGAAAGAAAACCTTTCAGAGTTATTCATGAATATGAATTTTTGAGTTAAAAGAAGAATAGGCAACAAGTAGTAAAAACACATGTATAGTTGATCATAGAAGAATTTAATAATGACACTTGTGTATGCTTTACTTATGCTTAAACTTCAGTGAGCTTAGTTTAATGCTATCAGATTGTTGGGGGTTTCTTGTGAAGTTTGAGGAATTTTCTTACTGGTTGTCATGAATCTATTTCCTTACAGAATGTGTGATACAAACAGTATTGTCTAGCATACGAGGTTAAGTGCTTGTTAGGAGTTGTGGGTTTTGTTTTGTTTTTTTTCATCAGTGAGGGGGAAAAAGACAACTCCTCTCCCCCAGCAGATATTGTAAGGTGGTACTGGAATGTAGAAAACTCTTGGTTATTTTTTTAATGGTTTCTTTTTTAAGTTAAAATTATTAAGTTAGCTATTATCAAAGTCACTTGGCTTGTTACCAGGAACACAGAATGTTTTAACTATTGCAGTTAACAATTGATTTTTTCGTAAGACATCAAGTTAATGATAAGTTTTAAAATGAAAATTAGAGATGTTTCTTGTGCTTTTAAAATCTCTTAAAGTCTTAACAACTTTTGTTAGCATTCTTTTGTAATTCCTATTGATATTTGCTATGGAATTGAATGGACTGGTTAATTATAAAAGCAAGATCTAAGTCTTTTCTTCTCTTACCACTTTAAAAGTTTGGCCTTAGAAGTCATCGTATTGAACATATGTATATTCTGTGTGTGGATGTGTGTGTGTGTCCTTTTAGGAGAACTAATGTAATTTATTTTGTTTGGTGTATATTTTCCTGAAATCTTGTATGCTCATTAGATTGTTTAAAAGCTCATTGAAGAAATGAAAAATGAAGAGGAATTTAAAAAAATTGTTTGAGCCACTTTATAAGTTCTTCCATATTGTCTTTATGTAAAGTAACATATCTATTCCAAGTCATTTTATATTTTTGAAGTAATTTTCTGTATACAATTGCCTTATTTTGTGCCCTCAGTCTTCTGAGAGATTGGTGTGTGAAGGTGGGACTTAGGGCCCCACTCCATTTGACTAACAGGGATCAGTGAGAAATGGCGTCTGCACGAGGCACTTTCAGATAGTGTTAGCGCTGGACCCCATCCAGAATTCGTAAACACTGAACCAGTGCTCTTTTTTTCCCCTCAAAACAGCTTATTTGATGGCTCTTGTGAATTAGGAATTGTCGATCTTGATTTCTATTAAAGTGGGAGTATATGATAATTTAATTCAAATTAAAAAGTACATATACACACATGTACATTTATATACGCATGTATACATACACAAAGGGCGATAAAGATGGTTTTAATTTATGAGTTTGTGCATTTGCCCTGGAAATTTTAGTTTCTGGTACAATATAGAGACAGCCACAATTAAGATACAGTTTTCATCTTAGAGATCAGCCATCTGTACCTGATGGACTCGCAGATGTTCCTAGTTTATCCACGCCTTAGTTATTGCTTTGGTAAAATATACAAACACAACACTTACCATTTTACTCAGGTTTAAGTGTATAGTTCATCGGCATTGCAGTGCAACCATCACTACCATCCATCCTCACAGCTTGTACATTTTTACAAATGGGAACTGTACCCATTAGACAATAAATGCCCATTTCCCCACCCCCAAGTCCCTGGAAATCACCAGTCTACTTTCCGTCTCTGTGAATTTGATTACTCTAGGTAGGCATGCAGTGGACTCATAGTAGAATCATATAGTATTTGCCATTTTGTAACTGGCTTACTTAACCAGGCTTTAAGCTTCAACCATGTTGTAGCATGTATCAGAGTATCCTTCCTTTAAAAGTCCGAATAATATTCTGTTGTGTGTGTATACTACATATTGCTTATCCATTCATTCACTAATGTACAGTTAGGTTGCTTCTACCTTTTGGCCATTGTGAATAATGTTGCTAATAAATGAGTGTACAAATATCTGTTTGAGTCCCTGCCTTCAGTGCTGTTGGGTATAGACCCAGGAGTGGAGTTGCTGGAATACATGGTAGTTCTGTGTTGAATTGTTTTGAGAAACTGCCTTACCATTTTCCTCAGTGGCCTCACCATTAAAGAAGTGTTTTAAATGAAAACCAGACAAAAACCAACCTTCAATTCTTTTAGTCTTTAGATTTTTTAAATGAGCTTTTCTAAAATAGGATGGATAATAGTTGAATTTCTATATAGATTGGGTTTCTTAGGTAACTAATAATTAAAAATATGTAGGTTGTGTCCTTATAGGTTATTGGTAGGCACATTTTAAATTCGTTAAATTATCTTCCTGTTTCTCTCTGGAGAACTCAGGAGTTTGAAAAATTAGGGGGGTGCCATAGATGAGTCTTAGTTTTTCCAAAAAGATATGTAGAGTGGAATACAATTGGGAAGATTCCCACAGGAATGAAACAGACAAAATTATCTAAAAATTAATTAATTTTGTTTTCTAATCTAGTCTGCCCTCCAGAATGCCCCTATAATTAAATCATTTCATTAAAAATTAGTAATGACTGCTAGTTTTCTGTTCTTATAAAAACGAAGTCCAGATTTCTTTACCTACTCTACCAGGCCCCTCACAATCTGGTGTCAAGCTCTTCTTTGCCACACCATCTTTTTTATCCTCATGTTGCAGCCACACCAAATAGCTCACTGTTTCCTGAAACCGATGTCCGTCCCTGTGCCAACTTCGCATGTGTCTGGCATGCCCTCTCCCCGCCCTCACATGTACTTATCGGCTCCCTCTGTGTCTTCCAGACCTGGTTCCATAGCTTCCTTTTATGCGAAACCTACCAACAGCTGCTCTAGGTCAATACTTTCATAGTACATCATTCAGATCACAATAGCATTTACTAAATTGCATTCTAATCATCTCTGCCTATCTGTCTAAGCTGAGTGCTCATGGAGGAGAGAAACTCTGTTCTTGTCATATGCCTTTGTGCAAAGCACACCTGGTGGGTGCAAACAAAAAAAATACTGAATGAATTTCTTGGTGGTTTTGCTCACTATGGAGTTTGCTTCTACTAAAGAATTATTCCACAGATTAGTTGAAATTCCTGTCATAATTTCACTAACTACTAACAACTGGGTATATCTTATCATGGGCAGAAGTACCAAATAGGCTGATTTAATTTTCTTCGATAGCTTGCCACTGCTCCATTTCTGTGCAGATGTCATACACTTCTGGCCACACTGACTTCATGGCTGTCCTTACATTACCCTAGATCCCTCCTGTCCTAGGAGAAAGCATCTGGTACTTCATACTTAAATGTTAATGACATAATCTATTATTATTCCTAGAAGTTTTTGTACTGTGAAAGTGGTTCTTAGGTAAAAATGCTTAATTCCAAAAGGCATGAATTAATTTCCAGTGGTAGAATTTCAGGCAGTGTGTTGTTTGGGTAAGTGATACACCTTCAGGAAGCAGGATACTCTGCCTTGGCCCGAAAATCACAGTGGGCAGACAGGCAGGCTTCCAAGAGCACCTCTGAATCTTCAGCACCTCCAGAGCGGGGGTAACTCTGGGGATACTGTATTTCCTCCGGCTGCTGCTTTGAGGGTTTTGCCCTTCTCTTCTGCTCCTCAGTAATAGGCAGGTCAGAATGATGTGGCTTCTTTCAAAGTATGTAGTCTGCATCATTAGTTAACTTGGAATTTCTTTTTTAAACATTTAGAACTAGAAATATGTAGTCATTTAATATTTAAACTAGTTTCTCTGAATCGGTTACAGATATGAGTGAACACTTATTAGCTGACTCAACATATGAAATCACGGTCTTTCTACTGTAAGCAAAATACAGTGGGGGTCAGGTGTTGAAATCTTTCCAGTCTAGATTACTCAAGAGGAAACAAGATGCAAGATGCAGTTTAATTGCTTGTTATTTTGAAGAAGAAATTGTTATGTGTTACTTTCTCCCCCAAGGTCTGTGTCCATGGCAGAATCATTTTGGTGTTTTTATAGTTCTGTGAGATATTTTCAATGTTTTAGAACTAAAAAACAAGTGAGGCTGACGTAAATGTATCTGGACAGTGGAATGTTTCAACGTTTATCTAAGTAATTGTTCTTGTAGATTATAAAGGCTTGGTATTATTTGTACCCAAATCCTACTGATATAATGCACTAGAATTAATACACTAATGTACGAGGACATACATAAATTTTGGCACAGATTTTCTAAATGTTTATAAGTGTATATAAGTGCATATGTGTAATTATACATGTGTATGTGTCTCTGTGTGCTTAAGTATGTTTAAGTTTTAACAAGCATTCTAATGTGAGGGCTAGGGAATCATAGACAGTTATACTTGTAGACCCCGAGTTTGAGCTCCTCCATTGGTCTGCTTGGGTTTGAGGTCTTACAATGTGTGACATTGGGTAAGGGTGGTTCTGTGCCTCAGTTTCCTTATCTGCAAAATTGAGATAATAATAGTACCTATCTCTCAGAGGAATTGTGATTACCATTTGAATTAATGTGTACCAAGAATATGTAAGAATGTTTGGCTCATATAAGCCCTTGTGTTATTTACTGTTTTTGTAAATTATTAGTAAATATTGGCCACACAGTTAATTCAGAGAGAAAAAATTGAATTACTTTGGGAAAAAAGTGACTGTTTGAAGCCAAAAACATTAGTTAATTTTGCAGGTTAAAATCATAAAGTTGTTTCTTTATCATTAAGAGATTATGGTATAAAGAGGGATATGTGTAAATTGTCAGTGATTTATTCATTATCATATGCCTTGGATTATCTATTCTGACTGTATTTACAGTTTTCCCTTTCATGACCAGATAATATGTGTGTATAGGATGGTCTCGACTTTAAAACTGGTGGGTTTAGGAAGATATATTGTCTCTTGTCCATTTTTCACTAGACTTCAATTTAGTCTAATGACTGTTTGACAGAAACGGCACTTGTTAGACTTCCTTCCAAGAAAAACATTGGGTGTTTCAGGAAGTGGTCTTAGTGAGTCAGAGGGTAATACTTTTTCCTCTGAGTCAGTTCTGAACCTCCTTGACATAAATAGGCATTCTTTTACCAAAAGTTCTGCTTTTCACATCAGATGTTAAAATCATTATTGATACATGACCACACCAAGAGCAATCCTTTCACTGATATTTCAAGTCAGTTAACACTGAAGGGGTCTTATCTAATTGAAACTACAAATTCTGCTAAGTAAATTTAAAAAATTAATTCATTTCTGTATTTCTGAATTAGTTGCCATTTTGCATCAAATTTGCTTCAGATAAGAGTTATATGTATCATTTTGTGTCATAAAATATGTGTCAATTTTAGAGGAAATCTACATTGGTAATATCCACTTCGTTCACTAAATTCTATGAACTTTCTTTAGCACACACATATAAAACTATAGCACGACTTTAGCACAGGAATTATTTTGTAAAACGCTGTGCTCGTTTGCCAAATCTTGGAGCTATGTTAGAGATACAAAGGAATAAATCAGAGTGATTCTCCATAGCTACATTAGAAAATGCTAGACATAATAAATAATTGTTGAATGACCAGATGTTGTTAAGGTTGAGTTATTTAGGGAAGACTTTAAAAATGGCGTAGTGATTGAGGAATTAATAGATGTAAGGCATAAAATTGCAAGTAAGAAGGATATTTAGGGTAAGTCATAAAGGAACTGATAGATGTAGATAATAGATCTTAACTAATCTGTGTGTGCTTTTCAAATAATCCACCTAACAATCATATTCTCAGTTTTACAGATGAGTAAAGAGAGCCTTAGAGAGGATATGATTTGCCTAAAATCATAGGGAGACAGTAGAGTCAGGATTTACGTTCAGGGCCGCCTGCGTGCATAGCATGTTCTTTTCTGCTGTGACACAACACCACAGTGAAAGCACCGGCGTATTGTTCCTAGTAGCTCCGAAAAAACATCCAGTAAGCATTTTCCTTCTTGGCAGAAATATTATTAATTTTTTTAAGGGCTAGGGAAATTGTCTTTGGTTGCCAGGAAATTGCCTTATGGTCAAATTTGCTAGCCCCCTCTGTTAGGGAGCAGCAAATAAGACTTAAAAAAAAGATTTTATTTATTTATTTTTAGAAAGAGGGGAAGAGAGGGAGAAATAAAAGGAGAGAAACATTGATCAGTTGCTTCTTGTATGCGCCCCAGCCAAGACCAAACTCACAACCCAGGCACGTGTCCTAACTGGGAATCAAATTGGTGACATTTTGGTTTGTGGGATGACACCCATCCAACTGAGCCACACCATTCAGGGCCAGGACTCTCTTTTTTCTAGCAGCAGATTATTGTCATTGAGCCTCTGTAAGGTTCTCAAGGTCAGTTGAGTATGTTTAGGGAAAATTTTTGGGTAGTGGTGATTCATGCTGTGAATACTTTGCCCTGTTTGGAGTCTGCTTTTTCATCTTGGCATCTCCTGTCATTACAAGAGTATGCCACTGTGTTCCATCCTATTTTCATGGGCAGGGAAGCAGCTATGTGAATCTTGGCAAAGTTGGCTTTTCTTGAAGCAACAACAGTGGTAGTTGAGATAAAGCACCACTCTTGTAAACACTGCCTCATGTCTCATAAAATTCAAATCCTTGTTTCCTGGGAAAATTCTTGTTTTAGCATCCTTGAATGAAATAGCTTCAGTTCTTGGGAGAGCAAGGAAATTCATCTTTTTCTTCCCAGCTAACTAGTTGGAATGCCCTACTGTGTACTGCTATGTACTGTTCCTAGGGATTCTTACCAGCTAAATTGTAAAGGAAGAAAAGTAATAAATCCCTCCTGTCACCACACCTTTATTTGTGGTCAGGCTTGGAGTTTATGAGGGTAACTGAGAGCCAGTTGTCAAAGGTATTTAAGTAACTTCCCCTCCGCCCAAATGAGAAAATAGAATGCCTTTCTCCTATGCTCTGTTCTGTCATGTCATCTGTATAGGTAAATTTATATGACAGGAAGGAGGTCACTGAGCTAATATGTGAGCCTTTGTCACTGATGTCACTGAGCTAATTCTTTAGAACTGCAAAGAACTCTTGGAAGTACCCTACTTTCCAGCCTAATCAGTACTGATGAGGAACACACTAGTTTAAGTGACATGTCCCAGGGCACAGAGTGAGAAATAGTACTGACAAAGCAAGGAATCGTATTAACTTCATCATTCAGCATTCTTTTTAAACTCAGGACAAATCTAAATCAAGTTGACATCGAGGATGTTCTGGCAATGATATTTTCTCCACACTCACGGAAAGCGGATGGGTTCAGGTAAGGTGGCAGGCAAGTAGAGGGAGATGTCTGTTTTACAGAGTGAATGGAAGTGACTTGGAGAGACTTTTTGGGGAGTTGGGTTGACACTGCCTGCTCTTTTCCCCAAGGGCTCTTGTTAGAGGCTAGAGATGCTAAATGTTTTCTGTTTTTAACTCTTCAACTAGTTAAAATATTTCATACTAAGTTTTTCTTGCTTTTAGAGCATTGTTTCATTCTGTCTTTCTTATTTGTTTATTTTTATTTATGAGAAAGGGACACACACAGACACATTGATTTGTTGTTCCACTTATCTATGCATTCATTAGTTGTTTCTCGTATGTGCCCTGACTGGGGATTGAACCTGCAAACTTGGCGTATTGCAACAGACCGCTCTCTAACTAACTGAGCTACCTGGGCAGGGCCTCATTCTGTCTTTTCTATTGAAAATTTTTATTTTATTTTTTACATTATTGTTGTTGTATTTTTTCTATTGCCATTTATCCCCCCCATACCCTCTTCCATCTCCCCCCACCAATCACCACCCTGTCGTCCATGTCTGTGGTAATTCTGTCTTTTCTTAATAAGATGATTTGAAGTTAAGCATCTTAATTTAGTCAAGTAAAATATAATTAAGGGTATACTTTTTTATTTGTTAAATATTTACTGAGAACTTACTTCATGTTAGGAGCTATGCTTAGCACTTGGCATTCATTAAAATTATTTAGCCCCTGCCCTCAAGAAACTTAAAATCCTATGTACAAACAAGACAATAGGAAGTTACTACAGTATGATAAGTACATCATAGTGTTAGTCTCCAGTTTTATGGGAATACGAGAGAGAGATATCTATCCTACTGTGGGGAAATCAGGGAGGGCCTCCCAAGACCGAGATCTAAAGTTTGATAGGAGTTGACCAAGTGAAGGGGGCAGAGAGGTTTTGGGGTGAAAGCATATATCAGATAGATGATGTCCCTTGAAGGCAAGATTATGAAAAACAATCCAGTATGACTGATACACAGTTAGCAAGGGGAGGGGCTGGGGGGTAGGTCTTGGAGGGAGTAGGAGAGGTGGCAGGAAGGCAAGGATGGTGGAAGAGGAAACTTGACAGGTGTGAAGGGCCAGCTCATAGAAGAGGACCGCTGTGCTGTGCATTCGAATTGGATGTTATCTGCGGGATGTGATCTACAGGGCATTGGGAAACTTTGATAGAATCTCAGTAAAAGAAGAATAAAAAATGAGTTTTAGAAGGGTGTAATATTAGATTGATTCAAATTTTATCTATAAAAACTGAGTTTTTTTCAGTTTAGATCATTAAGAGACCAAAAAGATCATTTAAAAAGATGTTACTCTTCATTGATAGCCTTTTACTGCTTACATAACACAAATGTGTGGACTTTAAAAACTACTTTAAGAAATAAGACCAAATATAGGAAAAACATTATCAGAAACAATCATGTTCATCTCTTGAAGTGTAATATATTGAAACTATTAAAAGAGGTTGCTGGGTGTAAGCTATGCTGGCAGCTTAGGTGCTTGAGGAAAACTGGTAACTCTTTTCCCCATCAAACTCCGTAAAACCAAAAAAGGTTTTGTTAGAAAAAGCAATGTATACTTTTAAGTTGATTTGTTGAAGTTCCTGAGAGAGTATATTTCCTACAAAAGTTGGAGGAAAAGTACCTACTATGTAGTGTTCTGTTACATGGAGGTAAAATGGAAAACCTCTACAGGTTCGTCTTTTTTTTTTGCTTTTTGATATATCTCTTTCATAATAATTCTTACATTCCCTTGTTTGTAAAAACACATGTTGCTTCACAGTTGGGTATGAGAGTCAAGTCTGGTTATTCTGAATGCTCTTACGCAATTGGAAATCTGTTCCCACAGGTAAGTATTCTGTGGTAGGCATGGGCTGAACTGAGCGACAGTCAAGGAGATGCCATTCGCCGCTAGAAATCTGTGGTCCTTTTGAAACTCTAGCGTCCACTGTGTTTATTTCAGCGCTACTTTTGACTTTTTCTCTTGATACTACTTCTAATAGTCCTGATTATTGCCTCTCTTCATAAACTTTCAAAATCCAGTTTTTTTTCTTGTTCATAAGTAAAGCTACATTGTTAGTTCTTTTCTAAATAAATGTATGCACGCTCATGTATAATAAATGTATAGCAAAAGAAAGAAATACCTTTAATTCAATCTAGATGCTTTGTGACCATGTGATTTGGGGTGAAAAACAACGTTTTAACCATTACTTTCCTCTGTGTGGCACAATGGTTAGATTTCATAACTGCTACTTATTTGCTGTTTGACATTGGGCATATTATTAAACTGGATACCTAGTTTAACTCATCTGTAAAGGGAAGATAGTAACGGTTCCTACTTCATGAGTTTGTTGTGTCAATTAAAAGAAAATAATACGTAGTGACTTAGAACAGCGCGGAGCACATAGTGTTCTGTAAATGTTAGCTGCTACTGCCTGCTTGCTGTTCCCTCCCCCTCTCCCTCCTTTCACTGCTGCTACTGTCCTAGCAGTAGGTTAGTGCTTAGTATATTGATTTTATAAAATCGGGTGGCTTAAAATAGGGACATTGGTTATGTTAGCTAAATCAAAACCTAATTTATTTAATAAAGAGCTGTAATTAATTTTGGCTGCTATTTAGAAATATTAAAATAAACTTCTTATGAGCAACACAGTTATTATTAAATCAGATCATGCTTCTCGCTCCAGTTTTCCACCTCGGCGTACAGACCGTTTTCCCAGGTGCGTAGAGATGGGAACTGTGGGGATGGGAAGAAAGAAATGCAAATGTGGCATTACCAGCCCTGTGATAATTCCCTCCTCAAATTTCTGCTTCCTTCTGACCTCAAATATCCTACTCACCCAAACAAACCCATCTTAACTTCCCAAACAAAAATCCACACAATGTGATCCAGGAACACGGAGGTTTTTGGTGATTCTCCCGTTCCCTGGCTGATCCAAACACTTTTTTCACTTGCTGATTTACTGTAGAGAGTTGTGTTTGCTCTGTTTTGATTCCAGGTGTTCAAGTCTGGGAGTATAATTATTGGCAAAAAAAAAAAAAATCTTACTTGATTTATGAGTTAATACTGGCCCAAAGTGGATGTTCCTGTAAAAACGTCCCATTGCTGCCCAAGTGGAATGAGTAGTTCAGTTGTTTTTCTCTCGCTTCCCCACTTCTCATCGAATCCAGGTTCTTAAACTCAAAGTATCTGAAGTTAGCATTTTATAGATTTTACTGCTTTATTTTTTGATTCTTTTCTTTTTTATTCTTTTATTTTATTTAAATGCAGACTCTTATCGAAAATTGGACAAAAATAATATTCTCATTCAGTTATTTTTGCATAAATTTCTCTTCAACAGTTTTTGTGCATCAGTCTTGAAATATTGAAAGCAGGTTGAAAAAAATGCATAAACTCTGTTTCAGTGGTTTACTAGTTATGCTAGATTTTGAATGATGACATCCTGAAATAACATTTTCTGAATGAATCATTCACTCTCATACCTTTTAGTAGTTTATAGCTAGACTTGCGTCAGTCTAACTTTATGTGCTTATAAATACCTTCTTCTCTGCAATTGATAGAAGTTGTAATATTATATTTATTATTTTACTTATTTCATGTCAGCTGCCCCCTAGATTGTAACTCCATGAAAGTAAGAACCATGTCTATGTCTGTTTTGCTAACTGCGTTCTCTGTATCTCAAGCTGGACTCAGTCAGGACTATCTAATACTGTAGCTGTTAACCATACGTGGCTTTATGCACCTAAATATAAACTAACTTATATTTAATAAAATTAAAATTTTCAGTTTCTCAGTAGCTCTAGCCACACTTCAGGTGTTCAAAATTTGTATTGAGCAGTGATGATACGGTATATTTTCATCACTGGAGGAAGTTACCTTAGACAGTGTTCATCTAGAGCATTGACAATCACATATTAGTTACTTGTAGAGTGAGCGAAAGAATGGGTACACTTATTGGCTACCAAGTATTTATTTGAATACTCATCTAAAAAGTTTATTTTGGCTTTTAATTCATCAGTGTTGACATATCCCCAGCTGATTTCAAAATACTGGATTTATCACAAAGGGAAAGTGTACAACAGGGGACAAGAGCACGACTTGTGGTCATGTCTTAGCTCTGTGTGTAGGTGTCATGACTGAGTTACCCCTCACAGCCTTTGTAAGTCCAGGATTCCTCATTGGAATGGGGATACAGCCTTGTAAGGTGGTAGGAATTAAATAAGATGATGTATATAAAGTGCTTGGCAGAGAGATTGACACACTAAAATGCTTAATAAATGAGAATTATTATTATTATTTTTATAGTAGGGAACAGAGATATATGTCTAAATTTACCCAGTTCATGGATGATTTCAGGGTTGAGGAAGAACTTGACTACTATTTTGAGAATATCCATTGTTATAATTTGGCAGACATTTTTAAAAGGCAGTATTATCTATAATCAAAGCTTTAAATATACTGTCTTTTGAATATGAAATTTAATAGATTAAAACCAAATTTCCCCTTAGACTTAATTTTTCTCTTCTTTTAGTTTTTATGACTATGTAAATATCTAACATCTTAAGAAAAGCAAGTTCACAGTTTTATAGACAACTTGACTTTTAAGACTAATGCACAGATACCTCTGATCTTTGTTTTGGGGTAGCTCAAAAAGAATTCCCTGCCTATATTCAAGTAAATAAGCTTCTGTTTGGAAAAAATTCTGCATAATTAAAATGAATAAATCAGGTTTTATTTACCTAAAGGTGAATTTCAGATTTCATTTTAGGCACATAACTGTTGTGATTTTAAAGCTATGGTTTAATTTATAGAAAAACAAGTAAAGCATTTTTCATTACAATGATGCCTGGTTTAACTGGGAATATCACCTCCATTTTAAGCACCTAACTCAGTTGTGCATTTAAAACTATGATTTAATTTCCAGAAAAACAATTAAAGCAGTTTTTATTAATTATAATGCCTGATATTGCTGGAGATACTGCATTACTAATGTTTTTCCCCCTCCTTTTTCTGGGATTCGAAAACAGTATTTGTTATTATAATAACAACAGGTAATTAAACATTTACTACCAAAATATCAGCTGACTTCATGTAAGGTAAATTTCCTTCATTTTTTTGTGTTACTTTTACTCTGGCTCTTATGGTACTTTTATTTTTAGTATAAACTTGTACTCATATTTCATAGTCCAGTTTAACCTCTCAAGTTCATATTAGAGGTGACTTGGTTTTTTTCTCCTGAGGGTTTCATTAACAAATATTAGACAATGAAAATATATTACAGAAAAAGGCAGATTAAGCCCATATATTTATTCTACTCCCTCCAAATAAAAGTTAGTAAAAGGACTTTGCAAATGCAAGCAGTGGGACTCTGGGAAGGCCACGAATGACTAACCTGCCTAGAGCCCCGAGAGGCTGAAATCTAAGCTGCCAGAGAGAGACTTTGAGAAGCGACCTGATTTTCATGTCAGAACCTCAGTCAGGCTCAACAGTGAGGGTGAGGCAGAAACGGGAGGATTAGATGGTAGTGTATTCAAGTGAACTTGTATCCCAGATGCCTCCCCATACTCCCTGGAGAGTGGAAGTTTATTCTGTGCAGAACATGAACTGGGAACTCTTGAGTGAGGGATACTGAGGCACAGACAGAGGGAGGAAGAGTAAATGAAATAGTTACTAAACAGTGAGAAACCTCCAGCTCACATCTTCTGCTCATCACCAAGATTTTGGTAGTCAGGTCCGTGTTCTCCAGGTACGCAATTGGAAGATGTTTCTTTGAAGAATCTGATAAATCCGTGCAAAAGCTCTGTAGATCCTGATAGTTGGAGGTCCCCAGTGGGACAGCCCAGCCCGATTGCACTGCCACGAAGCACACCCATCGACATAGACTTTCTGATCAGCTTTTTATTGCTCCATCTTCATGAGAGTAGTGACCAATGATCACCAGACATTTGAAGACATTCTGAGACCAGAACAGACCAGCAGAAAACAAGGAAACTGACAGAAATAGAGACTATGAAAGGGAAAGAAAACTTTAAAATATTATCATTATATTCTCAGGTAGATAAAACAATATATAACAATCAGGAAATAAGAACAGGTATTATAAGAAAAGGAACAAAAGTATATTCCTGGACATTGAAAATTGAGAGAAGACATAAAAAAATTAAAATGTTTTTTGAAAATAAAGTTGAGGAAGCCACTCGGAAACTAGAAAAATTACCAGGAAATAAAAGAGAAAAGACAAAAACTAGAGACTCAGTCCAAGTGGTCCTATTCTGAGCAATCGAATGTTTTAGAAAAAGAAAAATCTGATGAAAAACCTATCAAAGAAATAACTCAAGAAGATTTCCTAGATTTTTAAGGACAGTGATTTTCAAAGTTGAAAAATCTATTGAGTTCCTACTACACTGAAGTTTTAAAACACACCTATACCAGTGTATTGACAAAATTTCAGAACACCAGGGAAAAATGAAAATCCTTTAACTCCAGGACTAGGGAAGGTTTTAAAAAAAAATTCCATATAAAGATTGAGAAACAAAATGGCAGTAACATCTCAGCAGCAACACTGAAGACAAGAACAATGGGTTCAAAATTCTGGGGCAAATATAATTTGCAATACAGAATTTGAAGCCAAGAGAAACTCCTGTGATCATCTGTGAAGGTACAGTAAACACCTTTCAGTCGTGTAAAATTAACTTTTTTATACTCTTTCTCAGGAAGTTCCTAAAGTACATGCTCTCCAAAGATAAACAAAGTGAAAGTAAGAACGAGGAGACTTGGGATCCAGGACACAAGGGTCCAAGGCAGGGGAAAGAAAGGTGAGGGTAACAGGCAGGGTAACGTTGGATTTGGATCCACGACGAAACTGCAGGAGGTCTGGAGAGTAGTCAGTCTCCCCATCCTAACAGGAACACAGTGGGGGGACTGGGGAGAGATGCCTGCTGAAAGATAAAAATGGTGTTGTTTAAATGTATTGAAAGGGGACTTCACTGTGGCGAGACCAGAGGAATGAAATTAATAAAGGTATATATATAGGAGACCTAGGGGTTGAGAGTGAGATCGTTTTAACTTGCCATGAGTCAGCATTTTCAGGTAGCCATGACTCAGCACCTTATAATTCGAATTCTAGAATTTATCCTAAGAAAATAATGAAAGAGATGCTCAGAGTTTAGTGTATTGTTTATGGTTTTGTGATAGAAGCATTTCACCCACAGCCAATTAGTAGTTCACATATGAAAACAATAGAAAAACATCATCAGACATGCAAAGGTTCAGAAAATAAATTGTTCATGAACATTTTGACAGTTTTTCTGAAGCTATAGAGTTCATTTGAACTATGCTATGAGTGAAAGAGAATGCTCAAACCAGGAAAAGTAACATTATAAAAGGACTCAGGTTAACCTACAAGACAATTACCAGCCATAATGTGCCCTCATCACAGGAGTTATAACAGTTTATATCTCGGCATCTAAGAAATACAAAAGGTTGAATAAAAAAGCAAATGTTACTTAGTATATATGACTAGCAGTTACACAGATACAATAAGTAAACACTGCGTTTTGGTCTAACACAGTTTGATATAAATGTGACTTTATGCATTCTCATTGTATCTCCAGCTTCATCCCTCCTCACTTTCTACCCTTAAGTTCTTCTTCAGTGGCCGCACCGCTGGTGGTTTCCTCAAGGCACCAAGCTGTCTTTTGTCTTTGCTCTTCTCCCTTCTGGCTCCCTCAGCTCTTGCATCACAGCTTGAGGCCTGAGGGCGCGCACCTTACATTTTGTCTTCTTGCCACCTTGTACCGTAAATGATCCTTTTGATGCCTCTCTTTCCCATTATACGTTTCTAAAGAGCTGTGTCTTGCCTGCATTGATTCAGTCCTTTGAGGGAGATTTTGTGCTGTGGGGCGCCCCGCCCCCATCCAGCTTCTCCTGGACTTCATGCTCTGCTGTTCTTACAGTGTCTGTAATGTGCTCTTTTCTTCCTAAATATGCTTTTTCTTTTTTCTTAAAAAGTGGAAAGATGGGGAGGTTTTCAAGAAAGTTTTTGTTCTAGATCTTCTTCGAGTTGGATGAAGTGCCAGGGAATTTTCTTTGTAGGAGTATCTACTGAAAATCAGTTGTTTTTTGTAGTCAGACAAATGTTGAGTTGATTTTTTTGTTTTGTTTTGAGTTCTTCATTGCATTACTTTCTAACAGCTCATTAGGATTGCCTCTATTTTTTGAAGATACATGAAAGATAGTATTGTGAAAGGAGTACATTTTTATTTCTGTCAACAAAATGTTAAATGGTTTAGAACAACAGGAATAAGGAGTAGTTAAGAATGATTTGAGAGTTACACCTTATCTGCCAGTCATGAACTTTCTTTGGGCTTATAAAGTTATACATGTTGGACTTGATACACTCCGATCCCTAACACAGCGTACGAAGTATTCTATTAGAGCAAAACACCTGCTCCCGTGTAGCCATTATGCTAGATCTATAAAACCATATCTTGCTAAAATAGAACAAACAACTTGAAATAATAATCCTTGACAAGATATGGTAGTTCTTGTCCTCTTATTAAGTAACCTGTGCTTAAGTAGTATGGCAGAGGATGTTGACATGTGTAGTGTTTTTTAAAAAATAAAGTGTCTGGGAAGGGTGATATAAGAATGTGTATTATAATACCATAGAAAGTTTTCTTTAACCTTTGTTTAAACAAAACTGCCTTGCCGAGAAAAGTCCTGTATATTTTAGCAATTAAGCATTTTACTTGTAATAACCTTAGGGAGATGTATTTATGATTTAAGAGTAGGATGAAGTCAGTACAGCAGCTGCTTAAAGGTGACATATCTCACTTTGTGGGTTGTAACCTTTAATAAAAATATGTCATACAGTTTGGAAACCATTGATCCTCTTAAGGAACTGCACTGAAAGTACGGAGTGAATCACCTGCAGTATTTTGCTTACTGCTCGAAGTCCTTTGCTCGAGGTAATGCAGAGGAAGATAGTTATGTGGCAGTGGGGTAGTTAAATATTAAAATGTTATAGCTCATCTGTGGGTTAGAGCTCTCACTGTACCTGCAAGGTTTTGTGATTTACTATTTTTAGAGGCCATTTAATACATCATAATGAAATTTGAATTCAAGAGTTTTTATTTTATTACAGATAATTTTAGAACACGTCTGCCTGTGTTTCCACCCGGCCTGGGCTCCATCAGGCCCGGGGAGCTCTTGATCTGTTTGCCTTTGTGGAATAGGTTCAGCTTCACTAATTTAGCGTTTGGCACTCCTAGGAAAAAGGCTATCTAACAATAAAAAATATATCATACGTGATGCTGATTTCTTCAGTGATTTTTGTTTGCACCAATTAGTGACACAGAGTTTAACTTTGAAAACTTTGCACTAAGGTGCATAGAATATGAGAAAATAATAACCCTAATTTTATAAAAGTAGAGATTCAAAAAGAATTACTGGGCAGTGGGGGGGGGGGTTGGGGTAGGTGAGATGTTTTTCTCTACTTCTTATTCCCTGAAATGTGTTTGAATAAGAACTGAACTGGCAGAAAAAGTTGAACTTTTATTCTTATCCTGTGAGAAAATGGCAACAGTGATATTCCTCTACCATTTCTAAGACTCTGTACTCAACAACTTTTTGCTTCTGTGAAGATTTAAACTTCTTAGGTAATGTTTACTTTTTAAAATTCTGATCATTTTTTGGTGGTGTTAGCCAAGGTTTTTTGTTAAGGGCTGGGATCTCTCTCATGCCCAGATCTCTCCCTCCCTGTCTCTCTCTTTCTCTTCCTCCCCCCACCCTCTCCTTTTTCCCTCCCCGCCACCCCCCTCCTCCCTCTCTCCTCCCCTTCCTCCCATACCCAGCACACAATCGAAGCTTAACTCAGATCTTTTCCGAACCACCTGAAATAGGAGTTTTACAGGAGATGAATAGTCAGGAGTTTCGGTTTGATGAATCTTAACCCTACTTTTTGTTTTTTCATCTCTTCAGTTCAATTTTATAAACATAGGATAAATAAATAAATGGTGGAGAATATATACGTTTCCCATTCAGAAGAATTCAAAATAATTTATGCAGATACTGTCCGCAAGGAGGTGGAGCAGAACTCTGCGTTCCTTGAGAGTGGGCTGCATATAATGACTTCCTTCCAGAGAGGCCTGTCTAGTGGTGGTGCGGGGAGTCACTTGATAGTGCAAAAGCCTAACGAATGCTGCCTCGGTCGGTGACCAAAGTTAGCAAAAACAGCGGTAGCTCATGCTAATCACAGGTGTGATGAGAATGGCACATATTCTGTGGTCTTCCTCTCCAAAACGTTTATCTCCAGTCTAATCAAGAGAAAAAGATCGGACAGACCCTTATTGAGAGACATCAAAGTACAGTACTCCTCCAGAAACCATCAAGGTCATTGTTGCAGGAGGAATTGTGTCCCTCATGCAGATGTGTTCAAATCCTAGCCCCCCCAAATCTGTGACGGTGACCTCTTTTGGATAGGGTCTTTGCAGATGAAATATGGTTAAGATAAGGTCATACTGGATTGGGGTGGACCCTAACCTACTGACTGGTTGGTGTCTTTATAAGAAGAAGGACATTTGGACACACATAGACACATAGAGGAGGCCACTGGAAGACAGAGGCAATGAGTGATTGGAATGATGCTTCTACAGCCAAGGAAAGCCAAGATTACTAGCAACCATCAGAGCTGGAGGAGGCCAGGCAGGACCCTGTTATACAGCCTTCAAAGAGAGCTTAGTTCTGCCAGCACCTTGATTTCAGATTTCTAGCCTTAAGAACTGTGAGAGAATAAATTTCTCGTGTTTCAAACCTACCTAGTTTGTGGTAATTTGTTGTCTCGACCCCAGGAAAGTAACACAATCATCAAAAGGAAGAAGACTCAAGAAATGGTCGCAATCCAGAGGAGCCTAATGAGCGTGAGGACTAAATGCAACGTAGTATCGTGGATAGGATCCTGGAAAACCCTAGGTTAAAAAAACAAAGCTGAGCAACCTTAAGTAAAGTATCCACTTTAGTTAATAAAATATATGGATATTGGTTTATTCATCATGACAACTATATCATGCTAATGTAAGATGTTAAGAATAAGGGAATGGGGTGTGGAGTAGAATTTTTTTACTACTTTTCTGTAAATCTAAAGTGATTCAAAATTTTGAAAAGTTTATTGCAAAACATTTTTAAAAAACCCCAAATTTAGCTGCAGTTAAAAAAGTTTTTAATCCTCACCTGAGGATTTTTTTTTAATTATTGATTTGGAAAAAGGAAGGGAGAGGGATGGAGGGAGACGGACAGACAAACAGACACACACACATACATCAGTGTGAGAGATAAACATTGATAGGTTGCCTCCCATAGATACCCTGACTGGAAGTCAAACCTGCAGCCTTTTGGTGTACAGGAAGATGCGCCAGCCCGCTGAGCAAACTGGCCAGGGCTCCCTGCAGTTTTCATCAGACCCCCACTGCTTACAGAGGAGTGAATGAGAGTGTATTCAAGGTGGTGGCAATAGTGAGGAGGCACCCGAACCTACTTTGGCTGATCACGTACATCACAGGGTGCTTTTGAATCTAAAACTTCCACTGATAAAGTGTATGCCTTTTAAACATTTTATGAGGATATCTGTAAGTCCACTGTTAATCATGGAAATAATAACATGTAAGAAGGAAAACTCATATGTTAAGTAAACATATGGAAATTTTTATTAAAATGCCTCATACCATGTGTGAAATTTAATGGAAATCTTGCTGAGAGATAGTTCAAGATCTGATCTCCCCACACCCATCCCCAGTGGGACAGTTTTTTCTGTCTCTGAATCATTCCCTTTCCTACCACATTTTTATTGTTGTGGGAAGATTCCAGCTAAATTGGAGGCTTACTTGCTTTCCCCCTTTCATATGTATTATAATGGAAAAATGCAAATGATAGCAGCAAATTTATGGGCATCACATGCTATTTAGGGGTGAAACATTCAATTGATCCACTTTTATATTTAGAAACTGTCTCAACTCTGGTAAAAAAAATAAACCTACTAAAGTAATACAAATAGTAACTCATTAACAGGTGAAAAGTTATTACTCAAAGCTGGATTCAGCTTAACTAATACATTTATAACATTCTAATTAAAAGTAGTTTTTAATACATGTTATGTATAGACCTGATGATTTTTTTCCACATTCTTCAGAGAACAGTATGTTAATGAAGCAATAAAGCCATTTCTCAAAATAGTGGCACTGTTGTTTTTATAATATCCCTTTCCATGAAGTAAATCCTCTTCCCTTCCATTTTTATACCAGCATTTTTTAGTACTTTATTTTAAGAAAAATTGTTGAATAAAATAAAGAATGTTATTGAAGCACTCAGAATGAAAAGAACTGAAATCTTCTGGTCAAACTAGCAGCATAACTTTCTGGAAAGAAAATTCAATAGAAGTCAGCCAGGTCAGAGATTGAATCCTGGTTCTAATTCTAGCTTCTTGTGTTACCACTCAGGCAAATGACTTATTTGAGGCTGTCATCTAGCTCTGTGAGGCAGAGCTAATAACTGTCTCAAAATGTTGTTTTAAGGTTGGAATGAGGGGAGGTTTATAAAATATTATGTGAAGTGGGAGCTCATTGAATGTTGTTTTCTTTCCCCCTTTTTATTTTCTGCCTGTGCCTATATCTGATACAAGAAACAGATAGTTCATTACATGGCACTAGATGATTTTTAAGTTTCAAAATAACACACAAATGGCACCTAGTCTCTTTAGCTCAATTTCATTCTTCATTTATAAAATGAGAATGAAAAATAGTACTTCAGAAGTTAATGTGAATGCTGAGAAATGGGTAGAAAACATCACAATAACTTGGTACAGGGTAAATGGTCAATAAATAGCAGTTGCTTTTTAAAAAATTACCATATTTTCTCAAATCGGTACGGTATCAATGACATTTTGAACAGATTAGTAGTCATATCTGTGTGTAGCATCCAAGCAGTGTGTGTGTGCTGATGATGATGTCATCGTGGCGACCGGAATCAGAGGGAAATACTGAAGCAGTAGTAATGGGGGTATATACGCTCTTCTGTGTTAGCCTTCATGTGAAGTCTGTCATAATGTTGACCATACGATTAGTGCCAAAGTATTTCACGTTAGTTGGTTATTGAATTTTAGTAACAAGGATTTTTCTTCAGCTAGTTAAACTGACATTCAGATTCGAACATTTTTATTATTATTACTGTTATAATAGTTGATTGTTTTTATTAGTTTTCCAAGTTTATTCATACATAAAAACTCTTTATTTCTAAGTATTAGACCGAATGACAGAGAGAAATAGATGGTGACACTTCTACTGACAGTACTGGTAAGAGGGATTGAAACGTGATCATTCTAGAAGACTCTGCAGGAGACAGTATGTAACGATGCAGACCATTTAAAGCAGATTCTTTGTCTTTTTATGTTTTAAGCACAGTCGTTGGTACACAGTGTCACAATGCATTGCTTAAAAATGAATCTCAGTGGTCTTTTAGTTAAAGCCTTACGTAATGGTAATTACCCCCATCTTGGTTATAGCTTAGACAGAGAGACATGAATTAAATTAAATTGACATTGAAGTATGCATACTTCAGTGTGGGGAAATAAAGCCTCCAAACCTCTGGCTGAAAAACCCTGTGGGGGTTGTGGCAGCAAGATAAGCTCCCAGTCTTAGGATAGTTTGTTGGGGAGACCCACAGGGCCCAGAACATACACAAACTCTCCCCCCAGAAATCAGCACCAGAAGGGCCCAGTTTGCTTGTGGGTAGTAGGGAAGTGACTGAAAGCTGGCTGAGAGCCAAGCAAGTGGTATTGTTCTCTCTTGGACCCCTCCTCCATATAAGCACCGTAGTGCAGCAACATGGGGTGCCCCACACTGGTGAATACCTAAGGCTATGCCCCTTACTATGGAACAGGCCCCCTGAGACAAAAAAATGTTCAAATGAAAGAACAAATCACAGCTCCAAAAATAGAACTAAGAGATAGCCAACCTATCAGATGCAGAGTTTAAAACACTGGTAATCAGGATGCTCACAGAATTGGTTGAGTATAGTCACAAAGTAGAGGAAGAAGTGGAGGCTATGCAAAGTGAAATAAAGGAAAATGTTCAGGGAACGAACAGTGATGGGAAGGGTACTGGGACTCAAATCAATGATTTGAACCAGGAAGAAATAAACATTCAATCAGAACACAATGAAGAAGCAAGAATGCAAAAAAATGAGCAGAGGCTTAGGAACCTCCAGGACTCCTTAAATGTTCCAATATCTGAATCATAGGGGTGCCAGAAGGAGAAGAAGAAGAGCAAAAAAATGGAAAACTTATTTGAAAAAGTGATGAAGGAGAACTTCCCCAATCTGGCAAAGGAAATAGACTTCTAGGAAGTCCAGGAAGCTCAGAGAATCCCAAAGAAATTGGACCAAGGAAGCACACACCAAGGCACATCATAATTACATTAGCCAACATTAAAGTTAAGGAGAGAATCTTAGAAGCAGCAAGAGAAAAGGAGATACGCTTATGAGAACTCCTTTGTAGGTGCCTATCAGCTGATTACTCAAAAGAAATCTTGCAGGCCAAAAGGGCTGGAAAGAAGTATTCCAAGTCATGAAAGGCAAGGACTTGTATCTAAGATTACTCTATCCAGCAAAACTTTCATTTAGAATGGAAGGATAAAGTACTTCCCAGACAAAGTTAAAGGAGTTCATCATAACCAAGCCCTTATTAAATGAAATGTTAAAGGGACTTAGCTAAGAAAAAGAAGATAAAAAATATGAACAGTAAAATGATGACAAACTCACAGCTATTAACAACTGAACCAAAAACAAAAACAAAGCAAACAGCTAGAACAGGAACAGAATCACAGAAATGGAGATCACATGGAGGGCTATCCTCAGGGAAGAGTGGGGGAGAATGGGGGAAAAGGTACAGGGAATAAGAAGCATAAATGGTAGGTACAAAATAGGCAGACAGAGGTTAAGAACAGTGTGGGAAATGTAGAAGCCAAAGAACTTATGTGTACGACCCGTGAACATGAACAAGGTGAGGGAATGGTGGTGGGAGGTGGGGTACAAAGCAGAGGGGAAAAAAAGGGAAAAAAAAGTGGGACAACTGTAATAGCATAGTCAGTAAAATATATTACAAAATAAATATTTGAAAACCTGTATATTGCTACATGAACATTGTGACAAGTGGAACTATGATCGCCAGATAACAAAAGTTTCTACATTTAATATTCACTTTAGCAGATCAACATTTTCTGTTCCCTTTTCTAATGCTCTCTTATTCTGACAGATCACTATTTAAAAAACACAGCACAAACCATGCATTTATTTGACTGTCATGAAGAATTAAACATGAAAAAGATGAGATACTGTGGCTATCACTTTTTATTAAAACCAGCCACTATGGTTTTAAAATGCTAACCAGATCGAAATCATTACAAACCCTAGGGGTTTAAATTTGAATGAACCAGCTTGTTTTGGAAAAGAACTTTTTTTTTTTTTTAACTTTGGGAAAGAGTTGTACATATATCTATCTTATTTGATCTTTCACTAGCCCTGTGAGCTATGAAGACCAGAAATTATAATTATCTCCATTTTATTGATGAGAAAACTGAGACGCAGATTTAATTGACTTGTGTAGGCTAGTCTGTGCCAGAAATAGAGTTAGAATTCCAGCCTTTCAAATGTGAATGCCTGTGTCTTAACCATTCGCTCTAGATTCATGTTGTTATTCCAGTCCCCTGTGCTGGTTAGACTTCTAGAATGTGATAGTGATGTGCTCTATCTGGATTCTGTAGCTTATGAGATCCAATTATAAATAATTTAGGAGTTTTGTAAACTGCTGTTAAACCAGTAATATCTTGAAATGGGCCATGGTGGCAATATTACTACCATGGCAATTAGTAAGCACTATAAATCAGGGTTTCATTTTTTTCCCCAAGAAATGCTTTGATACTGTATACCACTGTATCAAAGTATAAATTGAAGAAGGGAAACAAACAACAATAAAAATAGAATAATTTAATACAAATGTAATACTATTTTTTATACATGTAATATACTTTTATATAGTACTTATCTAGGGTACAGGTCAATGTTTCTTTGTGCCTTGATTTAGAAATTTGCTTCTAAGCTATAAATTAGGAAAGCTTGAGTGTTCATAGACCCTAATGTTTTTTAGATCTATGTCAAGTTCCAGCACTTGCAAAAATTATGGCAGTTGGCATGGCTTTTCCCTTTTCAGAACTTCTAGAAGGTTTCAAAAAGAGCCACATTCTTTGAGACTTATTTACTGTGTGTTTCACATGGATTAATTTGTCACTTTAAGAATACAGTAGACGCTTTGAAGAGTGAGACATGGACTTTCCTTTTTTCTTTCTTTGAATACATTTTTAATGAACACATATTATATCCATGCTGCTACTCTTTTTTATTTTTTTATCCTTACCCAAAGATGTTTTTATTGATTTTAGAGAGAGAGAAAGGGGAAGGAAAGGAGGGAGAGAGAGAGAGAATCAGAGACAGAGACATTGATTGGTTGCTTCAAATCCACAGCCCAGTCAGTTGCCTTGTCGGGGAATCCAACCCGTAACCTTTTTGTGAATGGGATGATGCTCCAGCCAGCTGAGCTGCCTTGGTCAGGGCACTGCTGCTCTTCTTATTGCCTGGGAAACACCAATTATCACACAAAAGTCTATGCCCTTATGGAACTTATCGTCTAGTGAAGAGTCAGTAATTAACTCAAACATATGAAAAATATAACTGGTAGGTGCTTTGAAAAATTGTTCATGGTGTTGAGAGTGTCTGATAGTGGGTTTTTATTTATTCATGGAGGTCAGTGAAAGCTTCCCTGAGAGCGCTGTGATTGAACACATCTGAAGAATGAGAATTAATTTGAAGTTACTAGGTTTTGACTATCATTTCTTAATATAGACATTTTTATGCCTTCCCAGTCTGAATTAAGTTCCCTAATTATATACCTGTATATCATTCTGAATTTTCTGTTTTAAAGGTAACAATTTTTAATTTTACATTTATTCACGTCTGTTTTTTTCCGCTAGACTCTTGGCCCAAAGCTGCGACTGTCTGTTTTCTTTACCTTACTAGTACCTGACACATAATAGCCATTGTGCCAGTGTCTTATAAGGGAGCTGGGATATGTCCTCCTTACTTCTGATTTATTGAGAAGACATAGTAATATAATATAGAGGGTGGGACAAAAGTAGGTTTACAGTTGTTTGTAGGGCAAATAATGTAATAATTAATAAATAATAATAAAAGAATAAACTTTGTGTTTTGTATTCTTACAACTATAAACCTACTCACCCCCCTCACCCTATATATGAAAGTCAGAAAAATAAGACAATACACAAAATATTTAGTTTTGTGCTATAGGACCTAGGGAACACCGAGTGTCCAGGAGTGAACTAGAAATAAATCAGAGTAGCAGTGTGGTCTAGGAGGATAAAAGAAAAGGTCATTGGATTTGGCAACAAGGAAGTTTTACTTATCTTGTTTTAAGGGAATTTGTTCAGTTTGTGAAGCAGATTGAAAATCATTTCTGAAGTTAAATATCTGGTGTTAATTTTTAAAATTGTTTTTTTTATGAAAGGTAAAAAGAATGTTTAAATGAACACATCTCGTAAATAAGATGTATCCAAGTGTGTATGGATAAGATGTTGTCCAAAGTGCTTTGGAGGAAGGAAGGGGAGAGGGAGGAAGACAAAATTAAATGCAGGAAAAAAGGCTGGAAGGAAATTGACAGGACCATTAAACGATTATCTTTAAATGATAGGACTTAGGGTGATATTTCTCCCTTTTGTACTTTTATGTATTTTATATTAATATTTTTGAAGTTTTTAAATTGAATTAATTTGTTAGTTTAAAATGAAACAATAGTACAATTTCATGAAACTGACAATTGATTATGAGTTTAAGCCTGTATACTTGGAGGATTCAGAACTAAATTTTAGATTTTTTAACTTGCCTAAATTTTCTAACAATTTTAGTATGTTAATGTTAAATGTCAATGGGATCTTTGTTTTTTTATATCCATTTGTACTTTTTGTGCCTGAGCTCTTTGAGGGTGGAGATATTTGTTTCTGAGTTTCTAGCACCATCCTGGCAGTGACAGATACTTGTTGAATGAGTAACTGTGAAACTGAGGTGTCTTGACCCTTTTATTGCCTTCAATCTTTGTACCTTTCATTTTTTAGAACATATGATTGAAAGCCACGATGAATGGTCATATTTCTAATCATCCCAGTGGTTTTGGAATGTATGCATCTCAAATGAAGTAAGTTGGAAGGTTTATATTTAATTTGTTGGTTTTTAAAACTTTGGTTATTTTGTTTTATACTTTTAATGAAAATATTAGTTTTAGTTCTTTATATAGTTCATTCCTCATTAATATATAATATCTTTATAATGCTAATATGTCTTAACATAAGTTTGTGGTTTCTGGTAAGAAAAAAATGGTTAAGTAATATCAACTCCAGTGATAGTGACTTGATAGAAGATGTTTTGTCCTGGTATTTGAAGTTTTATTGCTTTCTTATAGTTGAGTATATACTCTGCTTCAAAGCTTTCAGTTTTCTCTGGAGCATTCTATTAATGTTCTTCATAAAATTTTGGCATTTGAGGAGAGTTAAGTGTCATCTAGTCCATTCTACAAAAACATTAACCATCGTGTAAAATACAAACAGATCAGGCACACAAGCAAAACTAACCCTGTGGCTTCAGGTAGAACTTGAAATCACCATCCTGACTTAAGTGGCCATTGCCTTACACATTGTGGTTAATATAGTTATTTTAGGCCTTTGTGATATATAGTTTGCACTTCATTTTTCAAAACTAGGTAACTCACATTGTAAAGAGTTATGCTTCCCTTTTTCTTTTTACAAATATTATTGCAAATCTCTTTAGTGTCGATCAGTAAGAAACATCCCATACAGGGCAGGGAGGGGTCTGTCAGGTGCCATCTTTCCTTGTCCATCAGTTATTCAAGCCAGAAAGTTTGCCTTGATTTTTTTCCTTTTTCTTACAACAAATATCCATTTAATGAGGAATTTATAACAGTTTCTTCTATTAAAGAACTCTTGTTTCTATCCCTTTCTTCTATTCCTTCTATTCTAGCCCTATTTGTGGGCATTGTCTCCTGCCTGAATTTTTACAGCATCTTTCTATCTGGTCACCTTGCCATTAGTTTCTGGAATGTCTTCTTTAAAAACAGTTCTGGACCGTGTCTCTTCCTTGTGTAAACGTATTTGCTAGACCTAGAGCATAGAAATTTAAATGATTAAGCCTCTATCTGCCTTCTCTACTTCTCAAGTCCTTCATCTGCCAGGGCACATCACATGCTCTGCATGTTCCCTCAGCACCGCGCTTGTTCCCGGGCCAGGGCCAGGACCAGGGCCAGGCGCCGCTTCCTCACTTCATTCTCTGCTCGTGTGAAGAACTTCTTTCCTTTTTTTAGACTCTGCTTAAATGTCAACTTGGCTATAAATTCTGGGGCATCCTGATAAAAAATTAGCCCTTCTTTGATCCTACATGTTATAACTATTAGTTTTATCCAGATACCACATTCCATTGTAACTGTTTTAATTGTTTTATTAACAGTACCCTGTTCTCCTAACCCCCATGCCACATATTCTTCTGGCTTAGGGCTTAATAAAGGTTTACTGAAAAAATGAACACTAATTAAAAATTTAGATAATATGTTTACTTCATACAATGTGTTAGGAACAGGAGGCTAGAAATAAGGTAAAGCTGATTAAATTTGATGATCAGGTGTTATTTTGGTTAACTGCATTTAAATATTTGTGAAAACAGTGAATATTCCATTCTAGCTTGGGTCACGGGGAGCATTGTGTAACCGGATCGCTGCTCTGAACGTGATTTAGTATGGCCAACTTCAACTCTTCTGAGGCACTTTCAACCTTGGTGAATCTTCTTGGCCACAGCTCTAACTTGGCATCTGAGAGGAGGCTGTGGTTTGCACCAGCCTGAGGCCTCATTTGGGTGGTGTGGTTTATGTTCTATGCTCTGACCCCTCACCAGAGCATGAACTATCTCGTTTTGGCAATTCTAGTTAGCGTCAATTCAGTATGTTTGTTCAGAGCACATGATGATTGTGGTAGATTGGAACTTTTATTTGCAGTTTTGAATTATTTTTAACTTACTTTGGACTTTAACCCAGCACAATGACTGTTTTTATTACAGTGGTTACGGATCATCCTCCACCTTTTCCCAGATGGACAGAGAACAAAGTTCAAAAACAAGTGCAAAGGCCCTTTATGGTATGTTTAATTTTTTTTGATACAAGTATAATTCTATTTCTAACCACTTTTTATTTTTACAAATAAAATTTTCAGATTCATAGTTTGAGCCCATGCTTTCTTTTGTATTCTTTGGAATGAAGTAGTGATAAGTAAGAATTTATTTTAAAAAGAGCTTTTACAAAAACTACCGAAGCTGTGATCTCTGCTTGCTGGTGTATTAGAACGACAGATGATGCATCTTAGTGCTTTCTAAGGAGGCTTTTGCACGGCCCCAGAGCTTCAGGTGCATTTCCCCACCCAGTTACTTATGATGGGCTTGTCGGTCCTCGCGACTGATCCAGCTGATTGTGGGATGTCAGTTGATGCAACTTCTCATGTCTAGTTCTTGAACTTCTGGGTTAGTATTATAGTATGCCCAGTAGCATTTATATGGTTTCGTTCTGCAATGCTACGCAACTGGCTTTCTCCCCGATCCTTCTGTCACCTCCACGGTTCTCTCTAGATGGTCTCACATTATAAATAATGTGTTTTAAGCTTTGATTATAAAAGTTATTACTAAAAAGAAGTTGAGGGTAAAAATTATAATTGGCATTGAGGACTTTAATTATAAAAGTTATTACTAAAAAGAAGCTGAGGACCATATACGTTGGGAGGCATTTGCTTTTACAGGACTTTTCTGGCTTTTTAATATTGTACATCAATAAAGAATCACAATATGATTGTGGTTAAGAGCAAAGACTCTGGAACCAGACTTTCTGGGTTCAAATTCATTTCTACCGTGTATTAGCTGAGTGATCTTGGGCAAGTTATTTTGCTTGTCTCTATCTCATTTTTGCTTATCTGTATAATGGGGCTGCCTCATTTTTTTTCATACGAGACTTAAATGAGTTACTACATGTAAAATGCTTAGAATGGTGCCTGGCTGGTAGGAAACATTTTATATTTGCTGCCATTATTATTGTTGTTGTTGTTATTGTTATTGTTATTATCTGGGAACCAACAGCATTTTCTAAATTTGGATTTTTTTTAACGTTACCTAGATCTACAATGCCTTGGCTATGGTAAGAGTGAAAACTTCTAAGATTTTTTAAAATTCTCTTTCTGCCTATATGTTCAGCAACTACGCTTTAGGACTCAAATTATACATTGAGAAAATTGATTTTATGCCATACATGGAGACATTTTCCTTTGGCCTTGTCATTCGGTTTGTGTGGCTTTCAGTTTTGTTGAGTACTGTATTGTGACATTCTTACTGTGGTCCAGTAGCTGAGAATTGTAGATCTAGAGAATGTATTCAACAAATAACTTACTTTGTGGTTAATTGTGCTTAAAACAGGGCCAGTGATATATGATCCCTGACTTGAAGGCCCTTGTAGTCTAGAGAATGACTTTAAGAAACTGGGTTTTTTTTTTTAAGGCAAAAATAAAGTAATTTCTTCAGTTTCTCGTTTCTAGAGAAATATTTAAGTGAGTCTGTGCGCTAGGCCTTGATCATCACAGGATCCACTTCCATGTCCTTTGATTCATTTCAGAGATGAATAAGAGATAGTCATCACTTGTACACCATTTTGGTGAGGAGGTAGACTAGCAAGTATATTGTCCTAATAAAGAGCTAAATAAGCTTGGATGGTAGTGTATGTAAGGTGCACCGGGGAGGAGGAGGCAGTCAGGCAGAAGAGCTGAGCCTTGCCGTGAGCTCTGAAAGTTACGTAGTGTTCACTGGGCATTGGAGGGTCGGGGGTGCGGGGAGGGCTGGGTCCGGAGGGTGCTGTAAAAAGCAGTGTATGCTCTTTTAAAACTTGACTCTACATTCTATAGCAGTGGGCGACCTTTGCCATGTTTACTTCAGTATTCACTAAGCTTTAGCACAGTGGCTAATGTATAATTTATGCTCAATAAATACTTGTGGAATAAATATAATGAATTAGTGAACTACAAATAGTTTGGTATTACCTGGAGGGTACAGGGTGGTGCATTAGGAAATAAGATTGGAAATATAAGCATGGCCCATTTTAGGAAGAATCATACTAATGAATTGGACATTGATTGCAGGGAATGATTAGCCATTGATGTGTTTTAATCAGAGGAGCATAGGTCACATTCGTCTTGGGTCTCTTTAGTAATGGCATTAAGGGTAATTTGGTGCATATGGGTAGGAATAGGCGAATCAGACATCTGTGTAAGAGCCGTAAGACTATTTTTAAGCAGAAAGTGTATTAATCTTCTCCCAAATAACTCAGGCCCAAAGGTTTGTTTTCAGGGAGCTAAAAAAGGAATAAGGAGTAAAAAAGTAGGACTTGTCTGCAAATTTTAATGTTATTAGCAGCAACTTCATAAAATCATAGATTCGAGGATTAAAAATCTTTACCTTTTAGGCAGTAAACTTTTATTTTCCCCCTTTTACCTATAAAGCAAGCAACCTTTATTAAACTGAGGTGATTTCTCAAAGTCACATAACTTTAAAAATCTTGATTGTAAGAAATGACAGTTAATTTTATGTCACATGATAAAAATGAACAGTGTATAGGTAAAACAGAGGATATAAAGAGAGGCAAAATCAAGAAGCATTTATAAGGAATAAAGAGAACTCTGCAATGTATTGAGCTTACAGGTAGGAAAGAGGGTTTTAAGTTCCTGGAAGTTGCAGATAATGTTTCTGTCCCTTTGTATGTAATGCCTGCCACTCCCTCCCAACACACTACACAAACACACACACACATGCCTTTTCTCTAACAGACTCTCAGTCTGTGCCTGTGGAATGAATGGATAGAAAGATGATGGCAATAGTGAAATGTATGCATGTTTAGAACAAACCTTTGCAATAAACCAATTCTAGTTGAAATTTTAACTGCATTTAGTTAACATCGGGAGTGTTTAGCTTTCTAGCCTTCATAGTTTGAACTTTCTTTTTGTAACTAGAAAGTTCATGAAGGAGAAATTTGTAATGTAGTTTATTTTGTCATATTGTATACATTTTCTGTAAAATTTCTCCTTTCACAGTTATTAAACTAGTTGGATAGATCTTTTAAGAATTCACTGCCTTCATGGATGGTATATTAACTTCTTTGGAACATGAGTTTTACAATAATGGCCTCTGTGTTTTACACCCTGACTGCAGGCTAGATACTGTATCGAGAGTTCCGTGCACCTTGCTCCTTTCATGAGAGCCCTCTTCAGTCTGGCCGCCACGTCAGACACGTGATGAGAGAGGGCACATGGTGTCGGAGGCCCAGTAATCTGTAGCCGAGACATGGCGCGCTACCAAAGGCTGCCGTTTTGAGCGAGTGATTTAACCTATGGGCCCCAGTTTCCTCATCTGTAAAATAGAAAACAAAAATAATAATATTGTGATGAGATCGTATGAGAAAATACAAGTAATGAGTCTCTTGTGGCGGTGGGAAGATGCGTCACTTTTAGTCCCGCATCCTCGGCTTAGGGAGGCCCTCAGATTTAGTGTTTTAATACATCTAAATGATCACAGTGGTACTTTGATAGGATCAAGAGGTAATCTTCATGGCATATTTCTAAGTTTATGTTCTACAATTATTTTTATAAACCTATAAATGTTTATTGAATAACACAGTTATGACAATAAATTTGCTTTCTTTGGATGTGTTTTACTTTAATTTATTCAAGGAAAACAATTAAAATGTGCTGCAGTTTTAATAACCATATTTTGTCATTTCTTCAAAGAATTTCAAAGCCAGCATGTGGGCGGCTCTGCATCACTAGAGTCTCTGACAACATAGGGACTTTTTGCTTAAGAAGAAAAATAATATCTTTTTCTTCTCCCCTTATGATGGTAATATATCATTTAGCTACTGTTATCCCAGAATTTTTTTAAAAATTGTGTATATATAATACATATTTTTCGAGCTAGGCTGTTTGTCAAAGTCTTTAAGCACTAAAACTTAAAAAAAAGGTTTTAAGGGACATTTTTGTTAATTGTATTAAACATCCCTCCTCATCAGGGTGTAGACCCTGACCTTTCTTGTTAGGGACTCCCCGGGTCCTGGGCGTGGGCACTGACCAGCGCACTGCAGTGTGCTCAGAGGCCACCTTCCTTGCCTTTACACCACGTTCAGAATCTTCACTTTTGAATATGTGGGTCTGCTTCTTCCATCTGAGTGGATCCCAAGCCTTTCAGTTTTCCCTATTGTTAACTTGCCTGCTTTAATCATTGCTTATGATGTGCATCGCCTGAGACACTAGATAGAAACTCCTGTCAGTAAATAGATTCTGAATGAGGAATTCAGTTTCTCTTGTTAGAGCCTGTTCATTAATACATGCAGCTTTTAATGTATAGACATTGTGACATATCTGTCTGTCATTCAGAGGACTTATTTGAGTACAGATCCTTGGCTGTGTTCCAAATAGCTGAACTTCCTGCAAAAGTAACTTCCCTTTAAATTAGATATTGCTGAATTTGGAATATGACCATTTACCATAAATAATCAGCTGTTTAAAGTCATACTCATCATATCTCCAGAAAAACCTCAAGTTTCACAGAATTACCAATGAATAATATTTTGTTTTCATTATCAACATTTGCAGTAACTTTGAGAGTTGTGTTTTGGGGACTCCAAGTAATAATGGATAAATATGATGTATACTCTCAAGTCTCACTTAGCCTTAAGTTTGAAATTTTTTGTGATGTTAACAAGTAGGAAACTATACTTGTGTTTTTCCTGCTTTTCTTTTTTCTTCTCAGGGAGCTACTGATTAGAATTAAGTGTAAATAACCTGTAAACTGCCAGTTTCTATGATTGACTTGACTGTACATTTCCCTGTGTTTTTACACAGTGTTTAATTCACCTTTCCCAGAGTAAAATTTTGGAATATCCCACTTCTACTAACAGATATCTACTCTACATAATTTTCTTTTTGTGCCCATCTTCATCTCATTCTCCTGGTCTTGGTTTGGAGAGAGTCTGTTTAATTGTCAAAATTGAAAACGAGGCCATCTCGTACACATTTAAGTGGCACTGAACAGTTAAAGCCATTTCTCTCTCCTTATTATTTACAGTACACATTTTACATGAAAAAACATTTAGTTATATTTTTCAACAATACTATTTTTGTTGTTCTTAAGAAGTTGATGGCCCAGAATTATTATCAGGAAGTTGGGTAGTGGTGGAGTTACAGTTCAGCTTCAGAGTGTGCCAGAGCATGTGACTCAAAAGGATAGTTTGGCAATTTTCCCAACTTATTTGAAAATTTTGAAGCTTCTTTTTCTCCTCATTGGGTAAGTTATTTTAACAATTTGTTGAACTGGCAAGTAAAATTCTTATATAATGTAATTTCGTAAAATTGACCTCGTTTGTTCTTAACAGCATTATCTTGGTTCAGATACTATTTGCCAAACTGTGGTTATTGTTGCCTAAATAATGAGAACTTGTCGTTACTACTCAGTAGTCCTCATGGATTCCCATTAAGCACCTCTCCTGTCTGGATATGATACACCAAAATAGTGGGAAAGGAATTCTCCTTCACTGGTGGCTCAGGTTTTTCTAATGTGAAGTGATTGGAACTCCAGTTCTTTGTCTTATTTAAAGAACTACTTAGCAGCTGCTTTTAAGTCAATTTTTTCCCTTCCTAATTGCCAAATCCTTACTTATTAACAATTCTTTGTTTTTTTTCCGGAGATAAATACTTAAAATAAAAATTTTCTGAATATTTGCTGTTTCAAACCTTGCTATAGCTATACAGGCAAAAGGGAATTAAGTAGAAATACTGAGACCTGCATATTGTTATAGTTATCATTGTACTAACTAAAAAGTTAAATAAAGCCTAATTTTTTATTAAGACGATTTTTAGAGCAGTTTTAGGTTCATGGAAAACTTGAGGGGGCGATGCAGAGATTTCCCATATACCACCCCCCCCCATGCATGTAAATAGCCTCCTCCACTTCTAACCTCCCCCACCAGAGTGGTACGTTGTTACAATTGATGAACCTATATTGGTATATATCATAATCACCCAAAGTCCATTGAAGACTAAAGTAATGTTCTTTATCTGGAAGTTGAATATCAATTTTTGTTGTAGTATATCAACTCAGTAATGTTAAAATGATATGTAAAGCATTTGCATCCTTGGTTACTGAACTCACCTGATTTTATATCTTTGGGTTTGTGTATTCTGTCTGGTCCATTGGATAGAATCTGTTAGGAAAAATAGTGAAACATAACCAGTGGTACTATGCAGTCAATTAAAGTTTGTTCCTGCTTCGAATTGATTGAGAGAGAGAGACAGAGAGAGACTGACACTTGCTCTTTTATTGGAAGTTGAGCAGCTAGTAACACTAGAAACCCAAAACTCTACTGCCAGATTCCTTCAGTTATTTAATGCACTACTTCATTATGATTCACACTATTAATTTGGAAAGAAGACTTTTCAATGGAAAGAGATAAGATATAGCAGATTAATTGGCATTTCACAGATTCTGAAGTGGTGATTTTCAACCTTGGCTGCACATAAAAATTGCCTGGGGGATTTTTTATAAATGCTGGTGCCCGGATGGCACCCTAGACCAGTTACCTTAGAACAACTGGATGGTGGGGGTATTTTTCAAAGTTTATTCTAATACAGGTTGAGAATCTTTGTTTGAGAAAGTGATTTATGTCATTAGAAGCTTTGTCTTGAGTATTGTTGAGACTTTATTTAGGATTTTCACACTGTTTTAAGACTTTTGGTGAGATAATGCAGCTTAGGAGCATACTTAATATTTACAGCTGTACTTGAGAGTATATATGATTCTCATAAAAAAGAAATGTATTATAGTTGCCTTTTAAAAGCCTTCTTTCAAAATTTCCTATTAAAATGTTAACATTAATCTTCATTTATTCATTGACTTAAATCACTGGAGCTATATAACTATTACTATGTTTAGTTATAAATCCATTTTACAGCATTCTACACTTTAGGACATTTTTTTCATAAGACATACATTTTATTTATTGTATAACATCGGAGAGAAAGCAGCTTTTGAATTCCTAAAATGAATTTTTAATTTGTAATATTAGAAATGGCACCATATTTTCTAGGCAATCAGAATACTCAGTTAACATCATTCTATTTACAATAGATAGTGTTTTCTAGTTCTGTAAATGATGTTTCTGTGTGATTGAGAAACTGTGTGTTAGGAAATTGGGGGAGCAAATTCTTACTGCTTCATAATGAGAATATTTGATTACAAAAAATAGTATTTTTGACCTTTAACTGTTTGCCTATCACTTACCCGAGAGACTAAGTCACGCATTTGAACTTCCTAGGTCTGCCATGTCATAACTGGATACCATGGCAACTATTACCATCTCTTTTGCTATCCTCAGTCACACCAAAGGAAATAGAACTACCTTCATGTTCTGAGTCCACCATAGAGGGTTATTGTAGAAGATGAACCCTCAAGTGATTGTGAAATAGTGATTTTTTGTAAAAGTACTTTTCTTGGATGTGTCCTTGCATTACATATTGTGTTTCAAAAGTTATAATGGCTTCCCCAACAATAGTTATCTATTTGTTAATGTCTTACATTCATTAACACTTAACTAAAGATAATTAAAAAATCATACTTGTTCACTTTTTAAAATATGTAGAATGCAGTCATGTAAGTGAAGGTTTATGTTTTGTCATGTTGGAACAGAACATTTAAGGTGAAACCAGATCATTCTTTTGATCACATTATCTTGGTAGGAACAGATGGATCATACTTCTTCAGGTCATCATCCAAACAAAAAAAGAAAGGTAGCAAAGACTGCACTTTGTAGTGTGTGTGTGTTTTTATTAAGTAACTTTAATGCTGCAAAACCAAAAATAGAATATATTGGAATAATACTAGAGTGATGTAATATAAGGCATATGGATATGTTCATCTCAGTTTTAAGGTGAATGTAAATGAAAAGATAATTACTTTTATAAGCATTATTAAGCAAAAATTTATTGACGTTCTTAAGTAATTCCATGAGTTACCATTCTGAGTCTGTATACAAGCTTATCTTTGTACTTGATTTGCTTTTCCGTTTGGCAGAACTTTCAACTTCTGCTATAGGAAGGGCTAAATGTTTCTATATTAACTGAAAGAAGCATAATTATATTTCAAAAGTTGGTTATTAGGAAAGCTAAGGAGTGTGTGTGTTTGTGTGGGCATGCATAAAGTGAATTTTAGTACTGGAGGGGTCTTGTGGTTTGATCTTGTTTAACCCTTTTATTTTGCAAAAAGGATGCTGAGTCCCAGAAGTCTCCTACTTAGTGACAGACCCAGGACTGATATCACAAATCCTCTGGTTTCCACTTAGAGATTTTTGTTTCGTTTCGTGATTTTTTTATCATAACATTCTGCTTTAGAAGAAATAGGCAACTCTGAATTTACAAATAAAGAACTTGCTTGACTGGAAAGCAACCAGTGCAAAATATTGCCTCCACCTATTTTATATTTTATTTTGGTTTTGCAGCATTTTACAAAAGAAAATTAAGGGATTGTTTTCACTTTTAAAATAGTTTGGTGCAGTTACTTTTTACCTAACTTCCTTATTTTTTCTAACAGCTTATACCTACAAGTCTGAGTTCACTTTTGTTTGTTCTGTAGATGTGTGAAAATTGTTAAAATGTAATGGCAGTCTGTATGATTGTGCCATGTTTTGAATGTCCTCTAATTCTCCATAGTTTGGATGTTGTGAAAGGAGATGTTTCTTGCAGTGCCTATTATTTTAATAGTCTAACTCATATAATACAGTGTCTGTGACAGTATTTATAATTCTGTTTTGTTCTCAGTATACTAAAAGATGAAATTTACAAACCAGTTTTTATCCTTTTTCCAAATAGTAGATCCCTGATTAATAAAACTGTTATATAATTCCTTTTTTCCTTACAATCTTAATAATCTTGTTAACCTCTGGGATTGTGAAAACTTGTACAAGGTCAAATTTTCATGCATTTCATTTAAGCTTTCTAGTAGCTTTTTCAATTAGTGTGAATAATGAGTGTTTTCAGAGATATGACACAATGGTGACTTGTCAACGACTGTATTTATATGTGAGATAGACTAGTTAATAGTTGGCCACAAGACACTGACATGTGAACTTCAGCCTGCTGATGGGTAAATAATGTCTTTGTAAACTTCTCTTTCAGAACAAAGGAAGAATTATGCACGTGACAGCATCAGCAGTGTATCAGATATTTCCCAATACCGTGTTGAAGTAAGATGCTTGGATGTTTGCTAAAATTTAGAAATGAGTCTTGAAGGGTTCATTTACTACCAATAAAAATTGTGTTTTATTTCATTTCTATGATATATTATGTATTGTTTCTTTTTTGTTTTATATTGCACATATGATTGGAACCATAGTGTTTTTGTCCTTTTCTGGCTGATTTATTTCACTGAGCATAATGCCCCAAGGTCCATACATGTTGTCCCAATGGCAGTATTTCATCTTTTTTTTATGGTGAAGTAGTATTGGATTGTCTGTATACACAGACACACACACAAGCTCTCTGTACATGTAGATATGTTTCATCTTTATCCATTCATCTGTCTAGAGACTCAGGTCATTTCCATATTTTTTGGCTATTGCAAATAAGGCTTCAGTAAACATAGGGGTACATATATCTTTTTGAATTAGTGTTTTCATATCTTCAGGTAAATACTCAGAAGTGGGACAACTGGATTGTATGATAGTTCTATTCTTACTTTTTTGAGGAACCATACATAGTGGCTACAGCAATTTATAATCCCACTGGCAGTGTATGAGGGGGAAGTAATTTTTAAATTGCTCTTATTTCCACTTTTCTACTTATATCAAGTTTGTTAATTAAGTGGTTTTAGTAGAGTGAAAAGTTTGACAGTTGTTACAGACTAGAATTGCTGTTCCCACTCCCAATTATCTGTGTGTAGTTTTCAAGATGCCATGTAGAATACCTCCTATTGTACAGCATTCAAATAATGATGGTGAATTAAAATTGGAGGCTGATTTTAAGATAATGTTACTTAAACTGTTTAGAATTTGTTTTTATGGCATGTTTAAATATATAGTTTAACATCACTCCATTTTAAACAGAGTTAGCTATTTTATGATTCAAGGCATCATTTCCTATGTTCAACAAAGCTGCTTGACTATTATCTGAGTAAATAACCATGAAGTTTTAGAGTAATGTTTTTGTTCCTCACCTCTGCTAGTTGACTTAGATTAGGTTAAGTTTTCTGTCTCAGAAAATGTATACTAAGAGACTGTGTGTATGTTACAAATATTTTTCTTTTTGCCAATCATAAGCACTTGACTACCTTTGTCCTGGATCGGAAAGATGCTATGATAACCATTGATGATGGAATAAGGAAGCTGAAATTGCTTGATGCCAAGGGCAAAGTGTGGACTCAAGATATGATTCTTCAAGTGGATGACAGAGCTGTGAGCCTGATTGATTTAGAATCAAAGGCAAGTTTGTAAAATGTATACTATTTTACTTTTAAGGAAGGTCCACAAATATTATGCTTACAGACTGTTTGCAGATGGGTGAAAGCTTGATCAAATAAAATATTTTTGTCAATTATTAAAAAAAATAACTTTACACACCCCAATAATTTTTTTTAAAAAAAACTGCATAGGAAACACACACACACTATGCCAACAACACCAAATGTATTTGCAGGCTGAAATTGCCCTGCAGGATGCTTATTTGTGTCTCCTGTTGGGAATGGAGAAAGGACAAAACAGAAGTTCTTGCCATTAAATCTCCTTCACATTAGTGCGAAAGATGAGAAGACATACAGATAATTATAATAATTGTAAGAAAACAGAGAATTCCAAAAGTAGAAAGCTCTGGTCTATATGATTGGGGGAAGGTGTCAGAAGATAGTGATCTTGGAGATTTTTTCTGTTTTTGTTTAAAAAAGGAGGCAGAATAGGAGACTTATATAGGCATAAAGTACCAAAAAATTTGCTGAACTGTGTTGATTTGGTTTTAGAGAGGAAGTGTAAAATGCATTTTTTTTTTGCCAAATTCTCAATGAGGGGAGTGATGAGATCACTGGTTTTCTAAAGCCAATTCCAAATGCAGATATCACCATAATAGAATGAATTTGTGAAATATAAGAATAGACCTGAAATTTTATTGAAAATTTGTTAAATAGTATGACTATTAAAATTTGGGGGAGTCAGATTTTAAAAGTTTGACATTATGGCCCCAGAATGGTAAGTTCTCTAATCTAGCTGTAAGATGGATCATTGAGTCACTCTGGCCACACGTGTGAAGTGTTAAATGAAATGCTTGCTTTGAACTGAAACATTTAGTAATATCATTCAGCTTTTTGTATGCAGCAAGCTATAATTCAGGAAAATTTTTTTTTAGTTACATTTTATACAGTGAACTTAGGGCAAATCTTTAAAAACCCTTTATCTTCAATATATGTATAGCAGTCATTTAAATTAGTTTTGTTTAATTTTTAAACAAATCTTAAAGTAGTGTTACACAATTATCATTTTATAGCTTTATCAGTGAGAATAAAATGTAATTTGGGAAATCTATTTTTCTTTAACATTTTCTTCTTTTGTTTAGACTTATATTCTTAAAATTCTTTTTAATCCTCACCTGAGGATGTGTTTTATTGACTTTCAGAGAGAGACAGAGGGAGAGAGAGACATCAAATGGCTGTCTCCCACACAAGCCCCCATCTGGGATCAAACCCGCAACCCATTGGTGCACGGGAAGATGCTCTAACCAACTGAGCCACCTGACCAAGGCTATACTTACATTCTTTAATTTGTATTTTTTACTCTGAGAAATGTTGATTTGGCAAAAATTTACATTCGTATTTTATTTTATTTTTTTGAAGAGCAAAGATATAATTTCTTTTTGTTTATTTACTTTTAGAAAGAGAGGAAGGGAGAAAGGGAGGGAGAGAAACATCAATGTGTGGTTGCCTCTCATGTGTCCCCTACCAGGGACCTGGCCCACAACCCAGGCATGTGCCCTGACTGGGAATCAAACCGGCGACCCTTTGGCTCACAGGCTGGCGCTCAGTCCACTGAGCTACAGCAGCTGGGGCCATTCTTATTTTAACTTATCCTATTAAACTTTGAAAAATTTTCCAGAGAATCTTCATAAAAGGTTTAAGACTACTCACAGGTTGTGTAAAGCCATTACTGTCAGCATAAGCACCTTAAATATATCATTAAGTTTGGAATTATAATTGTGAGCAGAACATTCATTAGTTTTAAGAAGTACTATAGTTGTTTAATCTGTTGGTATTTTATTTGCATGATTCTTTATAGGTTACAGAGTATTCACTTTCATACCACCAAATATTAATACCTTAATTTTGAACAGTTTATTTATCATAGAGATCCTTTGGACCCTGTTGTTTTACATTTTTGGCTGGATTCTATCTGTATAGTGAATTTTTGCAGTTGAGAGATTCACTGAAATAGAAAATGTACAAATTACATATTATTCTTAGCCTGACATTTGTATGTATGTATGTATATATGTATGCATGCATATTTGTACTTATGACTGTTGAGTGTTCGAGTTGAAAAAAATCTGGCATGACATAGCCAGATGGGAAAGAATACCCTGTGAGATGGTGAGTAATTTGGAAAGAGCCCTCAGTTTACTTTTTTTGCTGTTAAAGACATCATCATCTCCACCTTATAGTCTGAGGAAATCAGTAATGCTAAGTTCAGTGTTTATTAAGAACATAATTATACTTCTCTACTAAATTTCTCCATTCTTACTGCTCTTTCTCCCACTCACCGTCTAGCCTGGCCTTGTACCTACTTGTCCTCCATGTCTACAGTGTTTACTAATATTCATTGTCAATATGATTTGTGCACTTTAAAAATTATTTATACAATGCCTAGAGCTCTTTGTGGAATAGATTTTATATATTCAATAAAAAATAAGGCAAATTATATTTTTTACTTTACAGAATGAACTGGAGAATTTTCCTTTAAATACAATCCAGCACTGCCAAGCTGTGATGCACTCCTGTAACTATGATTCAATTCTTGCCCTGGTGTGCAAAGAGCCAACTCAGAACAAGCCGGATCTGCATCTTTTCCAGTGTGATGAGATTAAGGTAAAAGAATAGTGAACTGTCTTTCCCTTTGAGCAGATGTTCTGGCAGCTTTGGAAATATTTACTTCAGTCATATGGCTAGTAGGTACTAGAGTTTCCGTTTCTCACAATTTTGTAAGGAAAACAAATCCTTTAGTATCTTACTTAGGGTTTCCAGGCCAAGTATATAAAGAGGAGATAGAATGGTATTAAAAAGATAAGATGCATTCTATTTATTTTAAAAAGGCTAGCTAAATATATTAAATTATTCATTGAATGACTTGGACATATAATTAAAAATTGATTCTACAGAAATTATGTTTCACAGGCAATAAGTAATTACGCAATATTATTTTACACCAATCACGAAGCATGGATTATTGCAAGAAAGCACTTAGATATTTTCCAGGATATTGATTTAAAGTTCACCATTTTAATTATGTGACTTGAATAATTGCTCAAGATTTGTAATGCCTAAGTGAGAATGTGAAAATAGTTGAGCATAGTTACAAGTAATAACATGTTGTATCCTGAAGATTTGTATTTCAAAGTACGCTGTAAGTACTACTCTGTAGCTATATGTGTTTACTCATTGGTGCCATATTTCATATGAGACTTAATTTTTTTTAGCCCCATTGAAAATGTAAAGTGGGATATGATATACTTTATATGGATCACCTTGCAATGTCACTTTTCAGTTTTAAAGTTTCTTTACAGTGCGACTTTTACAATGCTCCTGTCCGCATTTGCAGTAAAATTTTTCTTAAAATAGACCCCTATAGGAAGTTCAGGGTTTCTAGGTATCTTCAGTTTTAATCTCCCACATAAGAGAAAGCCTTTGACCTAATGTTTGCAGAGTCTTCCTGAAACTGGGATGTTCTATGGTGACGACACTGGAGTAGGCCTCACTGACACTCTCATCTAACCGGCAGTGTGCCCTTGACCATGCCATCACAGGGGTGTTCCTTAGTTTACTGAACTATAAAGGAAGGAGAACAGATTAGATAATCTTAAGTGTCCTTTCAGCTCTAAAATTTTATGATTACCTGTGCATTGGTAAAAGAATATAAAATAAGTATATGAAAATATACATAATTACAGAAAATAAGCAGGAACAAAATAGGCAATGAACACATTCCAGCAAGAATCTTATGTACAATAATAATCATTGGCTATAAATAAACTTCAAAATCGAACAAAATAAACCTCTTTGCTGCTCATCTCACATCGATTCCCGAAAAAGCTGCTTGATTGGAGAATGTTAATTTTTACCTGAAATGACAAAATAAAGTGTTTATCCAAAAGGGTACAACCTAGTATTGGGGTTCATTCCGTGATTGTAGTGGCGTTGCCCTACACTGAGAGTCACTCTGCTGGCACCATGTGATTTGTTTCCATGGCTTGAGTGGGTGCCCAGTGGATCCCGAGGATGAGAATGGGAGGGAACTCCACTCAACACACATGTGCTCCTAACTCCATTTCTTCTCAGGAAGTGATATTTACCTTGTTACATTTTCAGTGTATGATTATACTTTTACATTTGCAGATCCTTTTTCTATTTGCCTTTATGCGAGAATAGCTATAGACTAAAGAAGGGAATCTAGGTTAAACTATTTTAAAATTCCTTCAATTTTTAAAACTTGTCAGTGTAAAGTGCAACATCAAAAAAAGAAAGGGCAAGTTTTGAAAGCAGATTAGAAAGAACACTGTTGTTGTGCATCAAGACACTCATTGATTCAGAGGGAACATATCCCTTTTTCTGCTTTGACCTACGTGTCGAGAGAAGGAAATCGATAGCCTGTGTGGTAACTTGTCGCTCATCGCAGGCAAACCTGATTACTGAAGACATTGAAAGTGCAATCAGCGACAGTAAAGGAGGGAAGCAGAAGAGGAGGCCTGATGCCCTGAGGTAAAAGAAATTAAAGGGTAGAATTGATTGGTTTTTAAGTCTTTTTTTCCTCTAAAGATTTATAAAAATTACTTTCAATGAAGATACAGTTTACGGGTTACAGCCTGTAATCTCAACTCATTTGCCCTCCCAGGTTCATCGTCAGTGTGTGCATGCTGTTTCTCTCCATGTTTCTGGTCTTTCCCTGATGTGGCTGCTGCCGCCTGTGTTGTCTTAGGAAAGATGAGTGGTGGTTCAGGGGAGGGTGGCCTAAGGAGTACAAGTGGATGTTAGGACTATGGTTGGTTCGTGGCCTTTCCAAATCACAGAGGACCCAGAAAAAGTTGAACTTAGGTTTCAGCGGAATTTAAAGTTTTTGTATTTCTCATGTATAATAAGGAATACATAGAAAATCCTTTCTGTTTTACTCCTTGATGTAGTTCTTCTTAAGTTTGGAGGACTAAGTCCATAAATTGTGAGAACTGATGTTACAGAAATGGAGATGGTAAAAATTCAACTTGTTCTCATGTTTTTAGGATGATTTCCAAAGCAGATCCTGGTATTCCACCTCCACCCAGAGCTCCTGCCCCCGTGCCCCCTGGGACTGTTACCCAGGTGGATGTTAGAAGTCGGGTGGCAGCCTGGTCTGCCTGGGCAGCTGACCAAGGGGACTGTGAGTATTTCCAGGAACTGATACTTAATGAACTTTTACTTACAGTTGCGACGTAGTTCTTGCTTTCAAATTCTGATGCTGATTTCTGAGCTGTAGCTTGAGGTTAGTTTGAAAAATTTAATCTTAGGTAAAGGAAAGTTCAGCTTGAACACTGTAAGATTATTATATATGAGAGTTCAAACTAATCATTTAATAGATACGGTGTTAGGACTAGAGTCTTTTTCTTAAAAAATGTAGTCAAAGGTGGAAAGTTTGACTTGACTGACAATTCCTTAGTCACTTATCCTCTATAGGATAAAACATCATTCATAGAGGGTATCTATCGTTATAGATAAGTAAAACTTGACTGCCAAAGTGAGTGGCATTGGACTGTACTTTGTGTCTGGTGAGTCAAAAGTTGGGATCTGGAGCAAGACTGGGATCTACCTGTGTGACCTTGGACAGTTTTATCTGCCTGAGCTTCAGCATCACTTATGGATAATATAATGTGAATAATAAATAACTCATGGGTTGCTGTGAATCTGAAAGCAATTAATATCTATAATAGTATCTATTACAATATAGTAAGAATAATTTGTGGTGGTTCTTTTTTTTTTTTTTTTTTACCAAATTGAGATCATTTTACTTTCTGAAATGCTTTTCATTTTATTTATATTTTTCATATCCTTAAAGTTATTTTCAGAGATTTACACATAAGTTCGACTGCCAAACAGATGAAAGAAAGAAAAATCTTCAAAGCATCCATTTTTAAAAAATAAAGTAACAGAATTATTAGTTATTTTAACTTTATAACAGGTTGTGTGTTTAAGGATTATATAAATTTCTGTTCATCCATTTTGTTTGTAAAATTTTGTATTTAAAAAAAAATTTGTGGCTTCCTGGGTTTATTAGATTTTGTCTAAATTACTCCATGCAACCTCATCTGTATGAGATAAAGTTTTCAGAACTAATCTGCTACTAGGCCAAACAGAACACTCCTGTGAGGTTCTGTGTGGATCCCGGCCAGTTTTTAGTTGGTAAGTTCCCCAAAAGAACTATCTTTCTGGCCCCTCTGAAGGTTTGGCTGACTCAAACCTTCTTGGCTGAACAACTCCTCTGAGTTGTTCCTTGGCTGAACAGCTGCTTTGAATCCTTGAGGTAGCTCTAGCCTGACTCCCGGAAGTATCTCTGCAGAATAGTGGCAGTGGGGCTGCTAGGCACGCACACTGAAAAAATCTGAGAAATACCACATCTGTCCCTTACCTCAGCCTCCCATCTCACCTCACCTATCCAGACTCCCTAGTAGCTGTGTTTCAAGTTCAACTTGCTGTCGGTAGTGTATACTATAGCCAAGATAGTAGCTTACCCACAGGTAAAATAGCAGTTAGCTTGCAAGATTTTATACATATAAATTCTAATTATCTTAAAACACTTAATAACTACTCATTAGGTTTCATTAAGATTTAGGAATTTTTTTCTTTTTTTTTATGACAATTATTCCATTTATGGGAAGTTAGGCCTGAAAGAAACATAGCAATGCAGAATTTTTAATGTTTTCTGTAGTTCTCTATATTGAACATAATGAGTCATGATGATATATCAAGAATTTATTTCCATTAGTGATGATACGTTTTTCCTGTTCCATCCATTAATTGTTTTTTTTTTTATTTCCTCTACTGTGAAATACATGTACAAGTTTCTGTGTTTAGTGGTAGTTTTAACTTCCTCATACCACCCAGGAAGGAGTTCATGATAATGACCTCATAATAAACATCATGCTTTAGCCAAGTGAGCTAACTTAACATCTTGAATGCTTTTAAGGCATTTATTCTTTAATTTACAAGTTCTGCAGATATTTATACTTTTAAAGAAATGATTTAAAATTAATGAGCCCAGGATTGTGGGTTTTAAGTTTAATGACAACTAGAATTTTAAGAAACATTTTACTATCAGAATCCCCAAAGCATATTGCAGTCACAGTGTTAGAATATATAAAAATTAGAAGCTCTGTTGCATTAGAATTATTTGGCCACCGTTTATGAAGTAGGTGCTTAAATGTGGGTTTATATTTCTTGGTTAAGAATTAGAGGGTACTAAGTTAGGGTTGGTTTCACAGACAGCTAATGTAGGGAAGAGGGAGACTAGAGGGGAAATTATGGGTTAAAAAAACCCATAAAGGTGAAAAGCAAGCACTTCATCTCTGCGCAAGTGCTTCTGTTAGCCTTGGCAAGGACGCCCGCCTCACCGTAGATGGGAGCAGAGTTTTGATTTGGTGTCCAGTGGAGGTGTTCCCTTTTGCAAGTGGGCTCTTTTCTAATCAGTTTCTAGCCTTTGTTTAATGATCTATATTGGTATTACTTGAGCAACAGATTGAAAGAGTTACGATTCTTCTTTCTTCAGTTGAGAGACTGAGGCAGTACCATGGGCATGAAGAAACGCCTGAGATGATGGCAGCCCGAATCGACAGAGATGTGGTAAATGCAGCATTCATCTTCAGATCATTGGCTTTACTTTAAAAGAGGAAAAATATTTACAAGGAAAATGAAGTTGATCAAATAAAGATGTTTTGTAGAAACTATATTTTCTCTTTAGTGGTAGTTATGCCCTTTGGATTATATTTCTTCCTAACTGTTTTTGCCTTTATGGCAATATTTAACTAGTAGACTTTATGCAAATCTTTAATGAATAATAAATAGGAAAATTAACATAGTCACTAGTTTACAAAGGAATTTGAATGGAATTATAAGATTTAAAGATTTTTCATTTTTGTTCACAATTTTAAGTTCATAATTGAAGTATTTTTAATGTGTCTTACTGGAATTTATTGAAAATATTTTATAATGCCTGAAAGTTAAAAGAAGTTAAGTGGTACTTTTAAAGATACATATGTAAATTTTAATTTTCTATGAAGGATAAGGCTATATTTATTTTTATTTTTACATAGTAATTTACTTGCAAGAAAGGCAGTGCCCTCTGATGTAATCACAAAGTATGTTGTCAGTATAATTACTTTTTATGCTATGCTCATATTTAATTGGAAACAAAAACTTAAGAATTCGAAGTTTGGAATTTAATTTTTATATCACACGATTATTTATTATACTTAAAAGTTCATTTAATCCTACTTTGTAGTTTTTGATTAGAAGAATGTAAAGTTTCACACATACTAGAGAAGGTCAACTAAGACTTATAGTGTATAAGATAATCAAAACTGATCTGATGACCTCTGAAAGCATAGTTCATCATTGATTTTGTTTTACCATGTAGAACTCTTAATGCCTACTATTGTAGATTATCCATGTCTTTATTAGGTTATCACGGCATTTTATATATCTTTAATCCTATGACATAATATTGTTGGTGCTTCACGGGGACATTCATTAGAAAAACAGAAATGCTCAGTGCTTACTAACAGAATGTTTCTTAGAATTATTTTTCCTTAACTTTATGTGGAGAACACTATGAGAAAATTAGAGTAATTGAAAATAATTAATGATCTGAATGATATTGTTGATCGTTTTCTTCGTGGTATTGAAAAGAGGGCAAAATTAAGCTAAAGAAAAATGTAAATATCATACCTTGGCCACAGGTGTATTTAGTTCAATTCTCAGAATTGGTGATAAACTTGAAATTTGCATGTAGGAAGTGTTTTTTTCTTTAATTTTTTAACTTTGAGTTTTTTCTTTACTGACTGTATAGCCAAGGCAAAAAAATTGTTGTGTTTTATATTTAATTATGTAATTTCTAATTTCAGCAAATCTTAAACCACATTTTGGATGACATTGAATTTTTTATCACAAAACTCCAAAAAGCAGCTGAAGCATTTTCTGAGCTTGCTAAAAGGAAGAAAATTAAGAAAGGTAAAAGGAAAGGACCAGGAGGTAAGTTGGATGATTTTGTCTTCTAAAGACCAATTAGAACTCCAGTGGTAGGCCATTTCTGCCCTGTGAACTGCTCAGAAAAACTCCACTGACAGTGAACCAAGGCTCCTTTTATTGTATTTTCTTCCATTACCGTTTAATTCCCTTTTGCCTAACATCGCCTCCTCACCTCTCCCCACCCCTGCAATCACCACACTGCTGTCCAAGGTCCCTTTTATAGTTTTGGGATAGCACCAGAAACTAAGAGTCACCCAGGGAATAGTTCATTTTTGGTTCTGAGTTGGCTATAGTAAAGAAAGACACTGGGATTCTTGACCTAAGTTAAAGAGACTCTGGGATTCAGGTAGTGCCTGTGTTTGTAGTTAATGTCTGGTAAAGAAAGTCATAGTTCTATTCCTGTTGTATTTGGATTTATTTTATTGTAAATATTAACCTCATTATTTTGTTAATAAAAGGATTGACATTTTGTTGAAATGTCAATGGATTTGAATTTTTTTATCATAACACTCCAAAAGTATATTCAGGTCATACACAAATAATTGTTTAATATGCTGTAGTTCAGCTATTTAAAAATAGCACCAAAATATATACAATTATAATTATGGAAGAAAATGCTATAGACTGAAATATATAAAAAAGTAACAGATAAACATCCCTTTCATTTCCCATGACTTCCCAATGTTTTTCTAGCTTATATCTACATCATAAGCATGTGAGCTGTAGGCTTGTCTTGCAGATGGGTATATCTGGATGTACCTCACTTTTGTATATTCTGAAATTAAGTATTATTGCTTCCTGATGTCTCACACCACTTAGTGCTCCTGTATTTTAAGATTTTATTTATTTATTTTTAGAGACAGGAGAAGAGAGGGGAGAAAGAGAGGGAGAGAAACATTAATGTATGGTTGCCTATCATGTCCCCCCTACTGGGGACCTGGCCTGCAACCCAGCATGTGCTCTGACTGGGAATCGAACCAGTGACCCTTTATTTAGCAGTCTGGCATTCAGTTCACTGAGCCACACCAGCCAGGGCTGCTTCTGTATTCTTTATGAAGGATATACTATCCTCTTGGTCACTGAGATTCAACACCACAGATCCTTCTGTGACTCTATTCTCTAGTTTGTAGACATTGCCTTTATTTTTTCAAAGTCTCTTTTATCCACTTTTTTTCCCTTTTCATTTTCACAACCAGAATGTGCTTCAAACTAGCATCAATTTTTTTACCTAGCTCTCTAAGCAGTTTTCAAGCTGCCAGTCTTATTCTGTGAAGATAGTTGTCTTAGGACAGTAACTTTTTTCTACTGCTGAAAAGCATGTTAATTCCACATTCTCTTGCTTAAGTCCACTCTTCACTCACCCTGGCAGTCAAGGTCATCCACAGTCTAACCTTGATCTACTTTTCCATTCTCATGTTTTTTTGTTTTAATGTTGTAAATTTCACATACATACAATTTCCTTTTTCCACATTTTTGCTTTTAATGTTTTTCATATCAAATTTTTCTGGAACAAAACTTTCCAGTCTCATCGTAAAAGCTACTTTCCCCATGAAACATCTTTTAGGTGTACATGTCTCTATCTCCCAGCCAGGCACAGTTTCTTTTTAATAGCACTTGATACATTCATGTCTTCTATTAGATTTTAAGGGCCTTAATAGTAGGGCTTATACCTTATACATTTTCATAGTGTTCATAATAATAAGCACAATGACTGACATTTAAAAGGGCTACAGTGTAAAGCTCCAGCCAAGATGGAGATGTAGGCAGAAACACAACCAAAAGAAGATCAACGAGCAATTTAACAACAAAGAACGACCACAACTGCCAGAAAAACATTTGCATGGAAGTCCAACAATCAAGGAGTTGAAAAAACATTCATCCAGATGGTAGGAGGGGCAGAGATGAGCAGGCGGTTAGAGAGGATGTATGGCAAGGCAGTGGCTGGTGGACCTTTTGGAGAATCCCACGTTTGCGTGCAAACCCAGAGAACAGTGCGGGAGTGAGACAGAATGTGAAACCCAGGGTTTCAGCGTGGCAAATTAAAGACTCCCAGGCTGTAAAAAAATCTGTGGGGATTGTGGCAGTGGGAGGAACTCCCAGACTCACAGGAGAGTACTCTGGAGAGACCCACAGGGTCCTAGAATGCACACAAACCCACCTATCTGGTAATCAGCACCAGAGGGCCCAGTTTGCTTGTGTGTAGTGAGGGAAGTGACCCAAAGCCAGCCTGTAGCGGAGCAAGTGGCATTGTTCCCTTTCTGACCCCTCCCCCACATACAGCATCACAAGGCAGCAAAGAGGGTTGCCTACTTCCCCTGACCCCCGGAGAATACCTAAGGTTCTGCCCCTTACTATGTAATGGGTGCTCTGGGACAAAAAAATATGGCCCAAATGAAAGAATGGATCAAAACTCCAGAAAAAGAACTAACAACAAGGAGATAGACAGCCTGTCAGATGCAGAGTTCAAAACACTGGTGTTCAGGATGCTCGCAGAATTGATTGAGATCAGTTACAAAATGAAAGAAGAAATGAAGGCTGTGCCAAGTGAAATAAAGGAAAATATACAGGGAACCAAGAGTGAAAGGAAGGAAACCAGGACTCAAATCAACGATTTGGATCAAAAGGAAGAAATAAGCATCTAACTGGAACAGAATGAAGAAAGAAGAATACAAAAGAATGAGGAGATGCTTAGGAACCTCTGGGACAACTTTAAGTGTTCCAATATCCGAGTCATGGGAGTGCCAGGAGAGGAGGAGCAAGATATTGAAAACTTATTTGAAAACATAATGAAGGAGAACTTCCCCAATCTGGCAAAGGAAATAGACTTCCAGGAAGTCCAGGAAACTCAGGGAGTCTCAAAGAAACTGGACCCAAGGAGGAGCACACCAAGACACATCATTATTAAGTTACCCAGATTAAAGATAACGAGAGAATCTTAAAAGAAGCAAGAGGGAAGGAGAGAATTACCTACAAAGGAGTTCCCATAAGCCTATCAGCTGATTTCTCAAAGGAAACCTTGTAGGCAAGAAGGGGCTGGAAAGAAGTATTCAAAGACACGAAAGGCCAGGACCTGCATCCAAAATTACTCTATCCAGCAAAGTTATTATTTAGAATAGGAGGTCAGATAAAGTGCGTTCCAGATAAAGTCAAGTTAAAGGAGTTCATCATCACCAAGCCCTTACTATATGAAACATTAAAAGGACTTATCTAAGAAAAAGAAGACCAAAACTTATGAACAGTAAATTGACAAGAAATGCAACTGTCAACATCTGAACCTAAAAAAAAACAAATACTAGACAAACAACTAGAACAGGAACAGAGTCACAGAAATAGAAATCACCTGGAGGGTTATCAGTGGGAAGGGGGCGGGGGAGAATGGGGAGAAAAGGTACAGGGAATAAGAAGCAGAATAGGTAGGCACAAAATTGACAGGGGGAGTTTAAGAATAGAATAGGAATTGGACAAGCCAAAGAATTTATATGTACAACCCATGGACATGAATTTGCGGAGCAGGGAATGCTGCAGGGTGGGGGGGGCAGTACAGAGTGGAGGGGGATAAAAGGGAGGATAAAAATTGGGACAACTGTAATAGCATAATCAATAAAATATACTTAAAAAAAGAAGGACTACAATATAAATTTATGGAGTCTAATGAGGAACTGGTGGTGCCTCAAGGCAGAGGAATGCATTCAAATGTTGGATTGTCTTAATTTGGGATAGTCAGACTATGAGATATGGCAGAGGAAGTAGTAGCATGATACTTGGTGTGATCATCAAACTTTACAGACATAAATGTGTTTTGATTGTATTTTTTCATTTTATGTATTTTTTGGCAATTTGCTCTCACCTACCCCTCCTTCTGCTTATTTCTTTAGAGGGTGTCTTAACTCTGCGGGCAAAACCTCCACCCCCTGATGAATTTATTGACTGTTTTCAAAAGTTTAAACATGGATTTAACCTTCTGGTAAGTACAATTTATATATAACTAAAAGAAACAAATGAAAGATCAAAGTCAAGCCAGGGTGTTGCAGATTAAAATAAGAGGTAAATTGTTCTCATAGATATTTTTGTATATATGTTTTTATTTGCCTTTAATTAGAACAAAAGATCATAAAACATGTATATCTAAGAAATGTAATTTTTAAAAAATGCCTCCTTTTTTTTCAACTAAATTTTCCTAATCTGACTCACCCAGGCTTAATTAATATACTAATAAGTGAATCTAGGAATAAAGAACTCTTCATCTTAGTCTATGTTGGACATTCTTGAATGTCTGTCTTTTGCTCAATTATGTCATAGTAATATGTTTGTCTGTATTCTTAATGTTACAGGCCAAATTGAAGTCTCATATTCAGAATCCCAGTGCTGCAGATCTGGTTCATTTTTTATTTACCCCATTAAATATGGTAAGATTTTCTTAATTTAAGAAAGTAATTATTATTAGTGTGTTTTTTAGCCCCAGGTGTCTATTTAGATTATCTAGACAGTTTCCTTTATTACTTGCCATCTGTGTAAACACTGAGAACGTGGAATTTGAGAGTTTAAAAGAGCTTTGGAAATCATCTATTTTAAACACCTTACTTTATAGCTGAGAACACTTATATCCCTGATAGAGCTAGGGAAATGAAAAGAAGTAAAGATTTGTTGGATACTAGTGTTTCAGTAGATTCTAGTATAAATGGCTTGAGTAGTATAGACATTTTTCTCTTTCTTACAAAATAGGCTAGGCATCAAGGGTCTAGTGCTGAATGAATAACTTTTCTCTATGATGTTGTTCTGAGACCCAGATTCTTTTCTTTGAAATGTTCTTTTATCACCTGAGCTGTCTGTGATTCAGTCATTTGTTCATTTATTTATTTATTCAACTAATACTAATTGACAGCCTGCTATGTGCTTGGCATTATTAGTAGTTCATCAGGAACAAAACTGACATAAATTCTTACCCCTAAGAACTTATATTTTATTTAGTATGGAGGGATGAACAGTAAACTAAATAAATTTGTAACTAACACAGTTCATGAAAAATAAATGCTGTGTGAAAAAAATGCAGCAGGGAAGGTGACCAGGGAGTGTTTCAGGTGTGTGCATGTGTGTGTGTTACAGTATTTGAATAGGGTTGGTTAAGGGAACAACTCACTGAAAAGGTGTCATTTGAGCCAACAAAGTGAGGAATGAGTCATGTGGATTTCTGAAGAAAAAGAATTCCAGGCAGAGAACAGCTAATGCAAATGCTCTTAGATAATAACATGTAAGTCATGTTCTTGGAATAAATAGGTATTGTGACTTGAACACAGTAAGGGAGGAGAACTCAGTTAGAAGGATATGAAGTCAACAAATTAGTAGGCGGACATACTTTTTTGGTCCTTATACATGATTGTGGAACATTTGACACTTTTGGAGGGGTTTCAACAAAAATGGATCATTCTGGCTGTACTATTTAGAAATTTGGGGGAAGAAGGGACTGAGGTGGATATTAAAACAATCCAGATGAGAGATTAAAGTTTTTGGACCAAGCAATACTGGGGGTGATGAGAAGAAGCCAGATTCTGGTTATAAATCATTGAAGCAACAAGACGTGGTGTTAGATTGGATGTGCTGCGCGAGAGCCAAGGATGTCGCAAGGGTTTTTGGCCTAAGACTGGAAGGATGGACTGATTATTAACTGAGAGGGTGAAACCTGGGTAAAATAGGTTTTTGGAGGAAGATAAGGAATTCAGTTTTAGTCATGTGAAGATTAAGATATATCCAGATGGAAAAACTTGAAAATGTAGTTGAATATTTGAATTTGGAGTTCAGTGGAGAAATCGGGCCTGCAGATACAAATTTGAGGATCGTCTACATGTAGAAGGCATTTTAAGCCATGAAATTGGATGATGTCACCAAGGGAGTGATTATAGATCAAGAAAAAGAGAGTAAGGACTGATGAAGCTTCAGGCTGTTTCAGTGTGAGGAGAATGGGAAGGACCAGCAAAGAATACTGAGAAGAAGCACAAGTTTATTTTGTAAGCAACCGAAGTGCCCATCAATCAGTACATGAGTGGACCAAAAAACTGTGGTACATTTACACAATGGAATACTGTGCAGCAGAGAGAAAGAAGGAGCTCCTACCCTCTGTAACAGCATGGATGGAACTGGAGAGCATTATGCTAAGTGAAACAAGCCAGGATGTGAAAGACAAATACCATATGATCTCAGCTATAAACAGAACCTGATCAACAAAACAAACAAGCAAACAAAATACAACCAGAGACACTGAAATAAAGAACAAACTGACAGTAACTGGGGCGGGGAGAGGGGATAATAGGAGATAATTGGAGAAAGACCATCAAGGAACATGTGTAAAGGATGGACACATGGACAAAGCCAAAGGGGTTAGGTTGAGGGTGGGAGGCAGGGATGAGAGGGTGGAGGGACATGATGGGGTGAAAATAGAGACAAATAAAATAAATAAGTAAGTAAATAAATAAATAAATAAAAGAAAACACAAGTTTATTGTGGTGTTCTAGAAGCCAAATGAAGAAAAATGTTTCCAAGAGGAAGAATTGATCTATTATGTTAGCTATCTATGGTGGAAGTTTTATGTCCATGTCCTTGTAACAGCTGTGCAAAGGCAAAGAAAAACAGCTTTGTCTATTTTATTTTATTTTTATTTTATTATTTTAATTTTTTACTTTATTTTAATTTTTTTGCAGTCTTTGTTTTTTATTGTTGTTCAGTTACAGTTGTCTCCAGCCCCCCCCCACCTCATCTACGCCCACCTCCTACCCTCAACCCTGTCCCCACTTCGGTTTTGTCCATGGGACAGTTTTGTCTTTAAAGAGGTAACTCTGGACTTGAACAGATAATTTCTGTCATTATCCAGTTGGTCTCAGCTTCCTCGTAGCACTAAACACTAAACTTCCACACCTAACACTAAAGGAATACAGTTTCCCTCTGAGTGGCTATGTATGCATCTAATTGCGGAGCCTTCTCCTTCTAGAAGGAAGAAGAGGAGAATGGACACTAGGGGACAGTTAGCAGTCTTTGGCCTGCACACTATGTTCTTGGTACAGTGATATGTACATAACATAATATTCTCCCCAGAAAACTTCCTTCTTGTACAGGTGTATTTTTGTATAAGGTATAATTTTTGAAGCTAACAAAATGGTATGGTGGGAACAATTCCCTTTGTGAAAGAGCTGGAATGTTATCCTATGAAAAGTATTACCACGTGTGTCATAGGCCAGGATCCAAGATACACATCTTAATTTTCTAGAATTTTAATATCCAGGTATGCTCTTTCCTTTTACATTGAATGAAGTGGGCACAGTTATGCCCTTCCTTTCCCATCTTACATTTCTTATACTTAGAAATAGTATAGTAGTGGTTTTTCTAAACTGACATTATGTGCAACCACCTTGTCCTGCAAAAGAGCTGGGAGAAAGAATGAGCTGGAATGATATTTAAAGGTACACGAAGGAAAGTGCTGAAGTTTGGGGAAAGCATGACAACAGATAGCAGATGAACAATTGTTGGCCTTACGTGCAGACAGATCCAAAAGGTCCTGGGCTACTGATCATCTTTTCTATTGATATAGGTCATTTCCCTTGTTGTGGGGAAGAGAGATGAGAAAGTAGAAACAAGGTAGAATTTTCTTTTAAAAACTTCCAGGAGGACAGAGTTTCCTACTTTTGGGGCTAAGGCAGGAATGTGTGGAGTGACCATGAGTGATTCACCCCGTGAGTGAAAGAACAAATGATTACTTTATAGAATGACAATAGCAGTAATGATGATTGCTAGTATTGCTCTGTGTATTACTCCTGTGATTTTTTTTAAAGAGTAGGAATAGTAGCTATATGAAGCAGATATATTTTGCTATTTTTGATTTAGAGCATATGAAGACTATGGTCATTGAATTCTTCAATCTTTACTAAGAATGGAGCAAATTCAGCATTTCTCATAGCTTTTACTTGAATATCACAGAAAGTGAGGAAAAGAGAGAATCCAAGTAATAAAAAGGAATAAATCTTATTCTTCTTTCACTAAGGATAACTAGACAAGGCCTGAAGTAGAATATGAAATGAATATTGCTTTACAAACATAGGAAAGTAAGTAGCATTATTAGCGTGGATATCAGAACTGGGCAATAAGAGATTAAAAGATGGAAGTCCAAGATGACATCAGTAATTTATGAATGCTTCCATATGTTGCTGCTATACATAGAGCATCAGATTTCTGTTCGTCTGGTTATTGTTGAATAATTCTTGCTGTGTAAGCCTTTTAAAAATTAGATCAAGGCCATTCATGTAAAGAAGCTGATACTAGCTGATTAACAAAATTTATATTCTTTATTCTTTAACACACTTGAATATTAGGAAGTATTGTTTATAAAGCATCTTTGGCCACCTCCTCTCCTTCACTTCACACCTTCACAGATGATAAGTAGGTACCTAGTCATTACATAGAGTAGGAGTATAATAATGGGACTGGTTTCCATAACATACAAAATTTAGTCTTTCTGATGGGGCTATCTATCTAACAACATTCATTTATTTATTTTTCCCTGAAAATGACTTCGTGTCAATGGTCTCCCCAGTCATAATACTTCTATCTCTCCATTTACTGTTCTGCCTGTAGATCCCCAGACATTTTACTTGGAGATGGAAAGGAACATTTATTCAGGGCTGACTATGAGCCAGACAAAGTTTAGTGGCTTTAAATCTTGTGAGTCCCTCCCCCCACCCGCAGAGTCTGTGCACAAGCACACCCACCGCACACATGCATGTGCGTGTGCCTGCTCGTGTTCCTGAGACGCAAGTATGCCCATAGCCTTTCATTTACCTACTCTCGTTGTAGTCCCTCTTCCTCTGTTTAAAAAAAGATTTTACTATTCCTCTACTCCTTTACTCTTACTTTTTCCTCATAGTCATCCCTACATATTTACCGGAAGTGCTAATAGGGCTCGGAAAAAAGAAATTACTGTCAGGCTGTCAAGATCAATTTTGTTCTTAAGTAAGAGCCTGCCTCCCTTATCCTTCGTTTTTTTTGTTTGTTTGTTTTTATTCATTGCCTTAACACTGTGTCTTCTGCAATTCAAAGTCAGATAGGTCTTGATCCAAGTCCTCAAGGGAGAAGAAACTGAAAAATAAGCCATAAATTACAATGCAGTTTGTTACTAATGTGTGTACATGATTTGGGGGACACCGAGGTGCATCAGAGTTACACCTACTCAGGAACCGCCTCTTCTGGGAAGCTGGGAAGCAGCATGAGCGAATACACAGAGGTATCCCACAGCATAGCAGGCTCAGAACACCTGCATGACCGGAGAGAAATTGACTCTTGGTCTGGCACCATTAAAAAAAAAATTCCATTTTTCTTGTGCCATATTTCTGGGAAGGTGAGATTTTTATAAAAAGGCTCTGGTTTCCTTCGGATCTCAGAGAAAACTACCATTCCTTAGCCAGGAAATAGCCCCTGAGAAGTAAATTTGAAGCAGGTCTTGGAGATCTACTTATCATCACTTTGTTTACCAGAGAGTTAACAGCTCTTTGTTTCTGGTAATCATTACATTATCCATTTCAAATAAGGGCAATTTCCCAGAATTAAATTCTGGGAAAAATACATTCTTTCGCCTTTCTCCCTGGATCCTTTTATTTTCTGTACGTCTTTATAGGCACAGCCACGGACTGTTAACCTGAGCATGTTTTCTCTATAGTCTTCTAGAACCATGTTTTTCAGGTTTAGCCTAACAGGTTTGCAGTAGAGATACCTTTTTTTAAGTAGAGTTTATTAAACTATCTGACTTAGAATTTTCTGCGTAGACATTAGTATTTTCCAAATAAAGTACAGTCATAGACAGATTCTATGAAAGCTGTTAAATTATTAAGTTTTTGTTTTAGATTATTAGGCACCAGTGGGCCAGACAAAATGATTTGGCAAGCTGTTTTTCACTCAGTAGTGCATTGCGCAGCATCAAAATTTAATTTGAGTACATAAAACCAGTACTTGTTTTTGGCTTGGCTTTTGAAAATATACAGATAATTACCATCTTCTTGCTAAAAAATAATTTATTGTCATTTTAGGTGGTACAGGCAACAGGAGGTCCTGAACTAGCCAGTTCAGTACTCAGCCCCCTGTTGACTAAGGACACAATTGATTTCTTAAATTATACTGTCAATACCGATGAAAGGCAGCTGTGGATTTCATTGGGAGAAACTTGGATGAAAGCCAGGTAAATGTATATGAGATTAGTATTTAATACCTATCATATTTATTGTTCTTTGTTTAATACATGATCGAACACATTTATTAACCATTTATGTATGAAGGACTAGGTGTTATAGATAGAAAAACCTAAACTCATAAAAGGCTAAACATCTAGTGGAAAGCATAGAAGCATATGGCTCGCATCTAAGCAGAAATTGAGGAGACTGTGGGTGACTGGAGAACGGGGAGGAGGAAGGGCGTTGATGAGGCATACAGGAATGAGCAGGGCTGGGCTGTGAAGGCTCCCCATGCCGTGCTGTGGGGTTGGAGCAAGGCTGTGCAGGCTGTGGAAAACCGATGACCTTGTGAAGCAGAGTGTGACATAAACACACATGTTTTAGAAAGAAAGGCCACTCTGTTAGTGGCCTTTCATGTCTAGTAAGGACAAGGACGGAAGTAACTAGAGGCAAAGAGGCCCCTTGGAATGATAATGCTATAGTAGACATTAATTATTTTTATTTTTATTTTTTAATGTTATTAAGTTTATTGGGGTGATAATAATAAAACTATATAGGTTTTAAACATATATTTCTGTAATACATCATCTGTATATTGTGTATTCACACCCCAAGTCAGCTCTGGAACTAGAATTGTTATAGTAGGAAAGGAAAGGAGGAAGAATTGTATCTTGTCAATAAAGTCATCATGGAAAACAAATCATTAACAACTGCAGTGTTAAAGTTTGCTGAGCAAAGTAAATTATAAAAGTTTTTTCATTGTGTGTGAATAAATAATTTTTGCTTTCCTCATTTTCCCAAATCTTTTATTTCTTTCAGTACTTCAGGTGAATCATTCACTCTGGTCACTTAGTAGCTTGGCTTCCTGATGCTTTTGTCTTCCTGAGAGTAGTGGCCTAGTTCACATTTTCTTCTCATTCTTTTCTTCCGTTGAAACATAAACGATTCCCACTTGTATTTTAGACTTTGGCAACTGCTTTTGTTAGAATATGGTTTACACATTGAATGGTTTACCAAGCAGAATACTCTTTAAAAGCACGGCAGTTATTGCTTTTATACTGAGAATATCAAATTTACTTATATTACTTACATATTAATATACTATATCATACTATTTATATATTATGCCATGTAAAAACTGATTAAATAGCTTTCTTAAATCTATTAGAGTCATGTAGATTGTGATGTTATGATAAGCCTAGGTAAGATATTTTAATTTTAAGAATATTGGGAGATGAATACATTGACTTAAGAACTCCTGAATATAAAAATAATCATAAAGGTACATAATAATCTGAATACAATGGCTAATTTCATCATAGTAGAAGTATAATCGGAAGAGTTAAATCATGTGTGAAAGATAAAGCAATGTATTTTAGCAGAAATGAAGCTATAATTTCTGTCCTCCTTATGTTTATGGTTCATAAGTGATTAGTAGCCTGTAGAAGTGTCACTCAAAGTCGTTAAATAAGAATGGGTATGATGAGGATTACAGATTAGTCCTAACTGGATTTTACTGATTAAAATGTAACTAATGCATTTAATCTATGAAATCAGTAATGTTTTATTTTAGGGGATTTCATAAATTAAAAAAAAACACAAACCTTAAGAACATTTTCTGCTGTTCCTCTTTTGAAAACTATCGAATATCAGGAGATTTCATAGTGATGGGGAGGGGAATGAAGGGAAAGATGATAATTTGAAACTACTTCAGATGCTAGAGAAATTTATGTTCTAAATACATAGTACATTTCTAATTACGCATTTCCTTCCCCAATTCTTGAAAGTCTATATCCGTGTTTAAAAGTTGAATTAATGGGGAACCGAGACATTGTGGTGAGAACAGGTGACAAAGCAGAGCTCAATCTTCCTTTCATTTTACGTGTATTATGTGTGAGTGTGAACTTCTTCACCAGAATCCCTTTTCCGGTGGAAGGAGAGCAGACTAGGTGTGCCTTGTTTCTGTTGTTTTATGCGCTTGTTTTTGTGTTTTATGGCCAGACTTACTAAAGATAATCTCGAGCATGAGTGCATTTCTTAATTTTATTTTTTGTGTGTCTCCATGTCCTTCAACAGAGCAGAGTGGCCAAAAGAACAATTTATTCCACCGTACGTCCCACGGTTCCGCAACGGTTGGGAGCCCCCAATGCTGAACTTCATGGGAGCTCCAGTGGAACAAGACCTTTACCAGTTGGCCGGGACTGTGGCCAATGTAGCAGAACATCAACACAGACATGATACAAAAAGATATTCCACGGAGGTGACATGTTTTTTACATATCCTTTGCAGAAAATGCAATAATCTGTGCATTTTCGTGTAATCTGATTGTGAATTCTTATTTTATCTGAAGGTTGTTCTAGAATCAATGATTGAATGTTCTACTGCCCTTAGTTACCTCTCTTTCTCTCACCTCTTTGTGTTGTGTTGCTGTTTCCCTGCAAAGCCCAGACGTGAGCCCATATTCCTTGCAGAGGCCAGGCCCTGCCACCCGTCATCCTGCTGAGCTCCTGAGCCCCAGTGATCCTGTCTTCTTGAAGTGTATACTTTCTCTCCTTGTCAGGACATTGCCCTCTGTTACTTGGCTTATTCTTTCTATTTCCCTCTCCCATCATCAGAGCCTCAAGACATTTCTCAGAACTCAGGTTCTTTAAGCCTGTCCCAAGCAGCTCTTTCCTGAATGGCCCATTTCCTCCTTCCCTCCCTTCTTCCTCCCCAACCCCCCTAGTTTTAAACCTCTGCAGTCCTATCAGCCTGGCTAGAAGGAAGTCCCGGCTTCAAGTGATCATTTATGACACTATTACACCTTGAGGAGATGACAAAATTTATTGTATCTTTTATATATTTAGTGCGCTTCATAGTAAACCTATTTGGGGAGCAAATTAAGAGATTCCTTAAAAATGATTTTTCTATAACTTTTTTTTAAAGATTTTATTTGTTTAATTTTAGAAAGAGGGGAAGGGAGAGAAAGAGGGAGAGAAACATCAGTGTGTGGTTGCCTCTTGCACACTCTCTCCTGGGGACCCGGCCCGCAACCCAGGCGTGTGCCCAGACTGGGAATCAAACCTGCGACCCTGTGCTTTGCAGGCCTGTGCTCAACCCACTGAGCCACACCAGCCAGGGCTTTCTATAACTTTTCTTGTTCTATCAGAAAAGAAAATTAAACATTGGTTAATGCTTAGCCAGACTGGATAGGATGATCAGAATTTAGGAAGTAAATGAATGAGATCTAGTTTGAGGAAGAAACAGTAATTGATGACTACATTCATCTTGAAATCCTGTTCATTTAATTTAATCTCTTAGGTTAATTTTCTTGGACTATTGTGGGTATTTATAATGTAGTGAATATGATATCAGTGAGTGAATTAACAAACCAGAGTAAATCTTTACTTTTAAAGAGAAAAAAATATATATAAATTAAATTTCTTAAAATTGTTCTCTCAGACAATAACCATAATATTATAGAAGATTGGTTAAATTCTGAAACTTTAAAAATAAAGCAACCATATTGCTTTAAACAATTTTTTTTCTAATGTAACTCTTTTTCCCCCCCTCTGATTGCATATAAGAGTATAGGTGGATTCCTTAACCATCCTTCCCTCTAATTGAGTAATTAAGAAGATGACCTCATAGCTCTGGCAATTGGTTTGCAGGCGTGTGTCCCTAGCTGTAATTTCATAGTTCAGACCTCATCACTATGAATTTATTTTTCCTCATAAAGGGCAACATTTTTAGGGGAAAATTGTAATCAAACATGAAATTATGATACACTTGCTGTTGCTATGGTTACAGCTGCCTATTTTCAAATTATAGAAATTTCCAGCTAACAATCTTCATATCTTAAATAAGAAAATATATCTACTTTATAATTAAGCCTCAGAAATTCACATTTGTGAGTTCTTTTTCAATTTGTGTATTTAAAGAGAGACAAATATATTTGGGGCTTCCAGCGTAAAAGTTTGTCTGCTCTCACTGAACAAATAATGTTAAAAGAAGAATTATTGAGAATCCTTTCTTACAATGAATTACCATTTTCCTGTTGTAAGTTATTTTCCATTTCATGGCTTAAGTACTTATTCAGAGGTTTAAAAAAATAAATGTGCCTACTAGAAGTTCTAGGGAATTTTATACCATAAGATTTTGTTGGAAGAGAAGCCAAGTAATGGTGATTTAAAATGCATAAAAAATGCAATCATCCCCAGAAGAGAGATTTTATTACACTTTATTGCTACTATTATAAATACACTCAGGACAAGACTGGGATGATTCAGGCTTTGTTTAGAGTCAGAAGACATAGGTGAGGTGGAGTGACAGACAGGGTGGCAGCGCCCAGCTCCCTCACTTCCTCTGAACCAACAGCAGTTCTGACCAAGGTTGTGCAGTCATCACACTTAGTCATTTGGCCTCATTTCTCTCCTCCCTTCTGATACGCCCAGCCACTCTCAGGTCCAGTGATTTCATCCTGGCTGACCTCACTCGGTTATGTTCTGAGCTGGGCGAAAGGTGTGGGTGATGCTAAGTTTCCTGAACTCCTCCCTTTATAACAGCCTTCAATAAAAAATTGCCTGGCCATCTAATTCCTTTACCCTCTCCTAGGAAAATGATAAACTGAGTTAGTTAAGGCATTTGTTTTTATTTTCATTTTTAGCTTTATTGAGGTATAATTGACAAAAAATCTTTAAGTACCTTTACATGAAGTACCACTACAATGTATTATAGTGATTTGATGTATAGTGAAAGGTGTCCTTAATCTGGTTAATTAACACATTAACATCCACCACCTCACACAATTTATCTTTGTTGTTGTTGATAGCATTTAAAGTCTACTCTTGTAGCAAATTTTAATTATACATTACAGCATTATAAATTATAGTCACCATGTTTTACATTAGATCCTCAGACCTGTACACAAACCTCTCCCTATTTTCCCCAGACCAAGGCAAACACTTTTCTACTTTTTCTATGGGTTTGACTCTTCTTTTAAAAGATTCCACATGTAAGTGATACCATGCAATATTTATCTTTTTCTTCTGGCTTATTTCATGGAACATAATGTCCTTAAGGTTTATCTATCCATATTGTCCCTGTCCCAAATGGTAGGATTTCCTTATTTCTCATGGCTGAGTAATATTTCCATTGTAGTATGTGCAGGATGGGGCAAAAGTAGGCTTACAGTTGTTTGTATGGAGAATAATATAATAACACATTATAATACAAGAGTAAACTTCGTGTTTCGTGTACTCACAACTGTAAGCATAATTTCGCCCCGCCCTGCATACACAGTATGCACGTCTTCCTTATCCACTCATCTGTTGGTGGACACCTAGGCTGTTTCTGTATCTTAGCCACTATGAATAATGCTGAAATGAACATTGGGGCGTATATCTCTCCAAGATTCTAATCTTACTTTCTTCAGTAATATATCCAGTAGTAGGACTGTTGAATCATATAGTAGTTTTATTTTTAATTTTTTGTTTTCCTTTTTGAATAAATTTTTATTGTATTTTTCATTACTGTTTATCTCCCTGATACCCTCTTTCATCTCCACCAATTTCACACCCATTGCAGTACCCACACTGTTGTCCATGTTGATGTGTCCTTTTTCTTTTTGCATCACCCCATATTTCATTTTATGTAAGGTAACAATACAAAATCTTTAGATGACTTGTTTTTTGTTTCTTTGTTTCCTCCCATAGCTTTAAAACCATGCTGCTCAGTGAGAACCACAGACTTCAGTTCTGCCCTTGGTTAGCCAAGCCCAGTGAGCTTGGGTCTGGGCTGTGTTAACTGCAGACGGAAGTGACTCCAGCATTGTCTTCTGGCTTACTGACTTTTAATATCAGTGTGTTTCTGCCTGTTTGTGTTTTCCTTAACAGTAAACCTGATAATAGTGCTGCCATTAAAAACAAACAGTGTCTGTACAAATTTTAAAAATAAAAAAAAAACAAGAGGGTGGTATAATTTTAATGCACTGAGTTCAGATGATCTTCATGTGACAATATTTACCTTGCTAGAGTGGTAAAGGACTGTTTCTTAAACATAGAAAGCAAGGGTTAAGGGTTTCATTGTTGTTTTTAAACTAATTTTATTTTATACAAGCTGTTAAAGTCTGCCTAATTCTAAAAACAACTCTTTCTGCGATTCCTGAGGAAAGGATTTATAGGCATACCTCATTGTATTGTGTCTCACTTTATTGCTCTTCATGGATGTTGCATTTTTTACAAATTGAAGGCCAGACCCTTCACCAGCAAAAATAGTCCTGGTTTTTTCATTGTGATACTGGCTTCATTGTGGTGGTCTGCAACCAAACCCGCAATATCTCCAAGTTATGCCTGTATAGTTTTTATACCTGGATATTTCCAGAATTAAAATTTAGCCTTTGTTCTAATTAATTCCCTTATTATAAGTAAGTCTTAGACAAAATATATCCACTTCATTTCATAATTTAATGATCAGTTACTTGAAAATGAAACTGTGTAGTTGATCACACAGTGCAGTTGAGTGTTCTTATTAATTGACATCGTTGCTCATTCAGTGAATTAATGTTGGTGATTCTTTAATCTCTTCTCTGTCTTTCAGCAATCCAGTGTATCAGAGTATCTTCCACCTCCGCCTGATGGGTATGCATTCAATAACATTTACACAAGAGGACCCCATCAGGACCAAGGGGAAGCTGCTGTTCCTTTTAAGCCAACTCCGAATCGCCACGTGGATAGGTAATATTTCATGGGCATCATTTGGAGAGTTGAGGCCAACTGTCTCTGACTTAGTGCAAATAGAAGTGCCAGTGCCTGCACTGTACACTTCTTCTTTAAACTTTCCATCTGTTGGTGGTGTGATGAAGTTGCCGTTGTTGCCTTATAGAACTGGCTTTGATGCACAGAGCCTCCAGTCTGTAATTCTGGCTGGAGGACCTCCAGGCTCTAATTCTGACAGAGTGCAACTGCCTTTGGATGACTTTCCCTGTTTGAAAGGATGTGTCTGACAAAATCTGTGAATAAAGAAGAAAGAATTGTTTTTAAATTCTCAACCAGTTCGCACCAGATGGTCTCTAAGGATTTTTCCAGCTCTGTAACTCTTAAAAGAAATAATTCCCATCTTTCTTCTCCTCCAACAAAAACAAACAAACCTTCCTTTAGATAAGAAATATTTAAACTAAAGATAAACTAAATATTTAAATGGAGTCAATGCCTTATTTGCCTTTTTTCTCATTTCGTCTTACTACATTTTATTTTCAGTTTCCAGTTGTACATTTCATTAATTTTCCCATATTTACCCCTGTTAAACTTAATGTAGGCAGACATGGGAAATTGAGATGGGGAAGAAATAAAGGAATTGGAATAGGTTCACTTTTTCAGTCATGTTTTCCAACCACTACCAGTGAGCTTGACCTAGAGGCCAACCGCATACTTAAGACAAAGAAAAGGAGAAATGTTGGGAGCGAGGGCGTGGGGAGGGACCGTGCAGATGAAGTGCGGTAGACACCATGTTCGGATACGTTCCTGCCTCGAGGCCTCAAGGCCTCTCTCACCACGAGTGTTGCATGCCCTGTATTGTTATTTTTTCAGTATGCGTTTTCTTAATAAAACCTAAAGAAGGTGGGATTTAGAATTTTTGTTTTCTGTTGGGAATGATGATAGAATTAATACTTAACTAAAATAGTGTAGAAATTATGCAGGTATTATTAATATATAAAATTGAGTACAAAAAAAGTCAGCGATGAATAATACATTTTGAAAATGCCAACACATGAAACACCTTTTAATTATAGATTCAGTTTTTAGTAGATATAGGTGAAAATCAGTTTTGAAGTTTAAAAATTATTTTATTGAAATTCTTCTTGACTAATTCATTACTCATCATATTTTCTTTTTTTTTCTATCTTAGTTGTTAATAATCAGGAAGTTATTTCAGATTAGAGATTCTTTTTTGTCTCAACTCCAGTAAATTAGGATGGTTTTTCACAGCTGAGTAATCAGAAAATAACTTCAGTGCATTTCTCATGTGTGTTCAGATGTAATACCTATTGACACTAAAAAACTTTTATCATGTTCCATTTTAAGACCACATCTTGCACACTGTGGCCACTTGGTAAAAGTTTGTAGATTTACTCGTTTTATTAAATAGCTGAATGAGTGTGTGATAGTGTATCCAACGTTTCAGAGTCATTACCTCTTTGTCCTTCAGCTGCAGATGTGTAAGGTCTGCAGCATCACTAGTGGAAAAACCTGTGCCATTTATTTGGGGCGCTGTCCATGAAGTCTTTTAATCATTTACCTTGATCTTTATAGAATATCATGGGAGTATAAAATCAGTGTGCCTTTGACTTATGATTTATTTATCTCTCTGTACCCTGTCCACTTCCAAAATGGATTCAGGCAGCTCGCTTAAATTATATGCACTTAAAGTGACATTAATATTAAAATTGAATGATAAAATTAAAAAATTAAGTCAGGAGACAGATTGAGAACTAAAATTTTTGAAGTATAGGTTGACACTGTGAGTGAATTTTTAATTTGTCTTCGAGATTCCTGGCTGTTCCTCAAAGATATTTATCTCATCAAACTTTATATAGGATATGCCAGGTAATATAAGGGGCATTATTTTTAAAGATATCATATATTTTAACCGCATTCAGAGAATTCTCCGGTGAACTTTGTAAGATTTATTTTAGTAGCCTTTGATGAATAAAAAAATTTAAATGGAACTTAGCGCTGGAAATTCCATGAAAAGATATCCAAGAATATAGATATTAGATTTACCAAAGTTTAACCAGAGAAAGAGCTTTTAAAAAATACATTAAGTGGTGGGTAGATTATATAACTCATTTGTCTTTATGGACCCCATCTCAGCTGTGCTGTTGTAATGGGAGCCGGATAGTTATTAGACACGTGGATCAGTGGTTATCTGTGTTGCTAAGAAAATTTGTCCTCCTCATTGCAAAAACCGAAAGTTCTCATCTGATATGAAATACACAGAGGTTTGGATTTTGTTTTTATAATAATTATTATCGATTTAAACTCTGTTGTATGCCAGGAATACAGTAAACACCATCAAAGTATATTGACTCTTCAGTGAAATTACTGTGTCTCTAGAGAAATCACCTGTTGAATTTAGAGCCCTCACCTCTGAGGGATTGTCCTTTACTGCCCTTCAAAAGTAACTGGTGTTTTAGAGAAGTCTCAGACCATTGCTCTCTCCATGTCTACTCTATATTGAGTATACAAGATCTTTCCGGGAACAGTCCAGCCATCATTAATGTAACAAGAACAGTTTGCACAATGTCCATGTAACCTGACAGCCAAGGACAGTGGACTGGAATGCGCATGCGTGAACATTGAGGACTTCACTGTAGTAGGCAGTGGGGGGTGGTGATGCTGTTGAGTGAGCATGTGTACTGTGTGGCCATCACATTCAAAATGACTGAGCAACAAATCTGCATCAAACTGGCAGCTTCATTACAACAAGCCTGCTCGTGCATCACATCTCGTGCAGAGTTTTTTGGCAAAACATTAAATCACCCAGGTGACTCAGCCCCTGTACAGCCCAGATTTGGTGCCCTGTGACTTCTGGCTGTTCTCAATCACCTTGAAATGGGAAGAGATTTCAAACCATCGATTCAGGAAAATATGACAGGACAGCTGATGGCAATTAGGAGAACTGTGCGAAGTCCCAAGGCACCTACTTTGAAGGAGACTGAGGTGTCATTGTCCTGTGTACAATGTTTCTTTTTATCTTCTTCAGTAAATGTCTCTGTTTTTCATAGTACATGGCTGGATACCTTCTGGGCAGATCTATTACTCCAAATTAGAAAGAGAGAGACCACATCATGTTTATACATCCTAGGTCTTTTAAGAAACTTTGGTACATCTGAGAAATTACAAGGTGTGATTTTTCAGATCGATAGCTCTGTTAGCATGATATGTATGTTTAATCTAGAGAAAGTGAGAAACTAAAGATTTGTAAATTCAAAAGTACTTTGTAAGTGTACGCTGGGCAATCATTTCTGAGACACGCAAGATAACAAAGACTTCAAAAAGAAGTGCAGCCCAGTTTTTTGTTGTTTTTTTTTTTAACCCACTTACTCAGATACACAGTGGCAGTGAGTTGTTCTACCCTTTGTTATGGTATCAACTCTCCATTATTAGTTTTTTTCCAGATCATAGGAGAGAACATGAGGAAGGAAAGATAGAAACTGAAATTACTATTTTTGTAAGTTTTAGTGTGATTGAATCTTTTTATCTCTGCCCCCAGTGAAATCTTAGAATGTGATCATACAAACTAGAGATGGGGTGGAAAATTCATGGAACACAGTTTAAAACTTTTATTGTTAGTAATATGTAATAATTGGCCACACTTAACACTTTTTCCACTTCTTCTCATTTTTTAAATATACCAAGAAGAGCTAACAGGTAGCACATCTTATGGTTCATCTTTTTTGTTTGTCCCTGACTCTCTGTTCTGGAGTTACTGTCTAAGAAGTAGCCATGTGCTTATGGTGACAGGATACATTGTGTCTACAGCTATCCTGCAGGTCCTGCTGTGACTCATTATTCCAGAAGACCTTGGTGGGCAACAAAAAGAATGGCCACTTTAATAGGAGAAGGATGACCAAACATCTTTAGTCCCTTTTGCATTTTATCTTATAGAGATGTGTAAGGAAATGTGGGAATGTAAATGGAGGAGAATATTAGGAGGTAAAATTAATAAAAAAGTTAAATTATATATATATATACACACACATATATATTTAAAGATTTTATTTATTTATTTTCAGAGAGAGGTGAAGGAAGGGAGAAAGGGAGAGAAGCATCCATATGTGAGACACATTGATTGGTTGCCTCTTGCACGTCCCCACCTGGGGACCTAGCCTGCAACCCAGGCTTGTGCCCTGACCAGGAATCGAACCAGTGATCTTTTGGTTCACAGGCCTGCACTCAATCCACTGAGCCCAGCCAGGGCTAAATTTATTTTGTTAAAATGAAAAAATATTTGTTCACTGTTGATATATTTCAGATTTTATTGTATTACATATAAAATTATTTTAATTGCATTGTTAAATATATTAATGGTAATTTAATGATTAAAGGAAATATTTGTTTTTTTAAGAAAGTTTTTTATTTTTGAAATAATAGAACTCTTAGACATGTTCTTCATATTAAAATAAGTTTATAGTGAATTAATTAGATTAATTAATTATTTAGGAATTAATTATTGGTTTGTAATTAATCCATACATTCCCTTAAGGTTTAAATAACTGGATGAAGCTTTCCTAAAAATCAACAGTCACAACTTTTAAATAGATATTTGGTTAATAAATTGAACGTATTACTTGAATTAGTGAAATCAACTTATAGTTTATATTACCACTATGGAAGCTATCTTCAGTCTCCTTTAATTTTACGCAAATGCTAACATTGATCTTCATCCTAATTCTTTCATGGTAGAGAAGCTAATTAACAAAGTGGTATCTAGAATGTATGTTTAGTGGTTAAAGAATTCATAGACTTGCCTTCTAGATTTGGCTTAGTACCACCTAGCTTCGTGATTTTGCATTGTTTATTTTTTCCTTAGCCACATTTTGTTCCTTTTACTAGTGAGAACTCCAGAGTCCTTTTTAGTTTTTATATTCCATAAAATATGATAAAACTAAACTACTATCAAAATAATTTGTCAGAATGTTTCCTGGTAGGAATTCACTTCCCTTAGTGTTTTACTTCTGTTTTCAGCCTTTAGGAAGAGCTAGTAGAATAATCATTTTCTTTCTTTTTATAGAAATTATGATCCACCTGTAACACAACCCAAGAAATATGCCAAATCCAAGTATGACTTTTTGGCAAGGAACAACAGTGAGCTCTCAGTTCTAAAAGATGATATTTTAGAGGTAATAGAATTTTACCTTTATGTACTCTCATTAAAGTGAATTTATTACATTCCCCTTTTGGTTTATACCTAAATCTTTTTTAAAGAAATGTTGAGATCAAGAAATACTTCTTCAGTATTACTTTATTTTACCAAGGGTAGAGTGTTATAGATAAATGCATCCGTTTAGGAGGGGAAGCTGCTCTGTCTGTGCTTGGTGGTCAGTGGTTTCTTGGTGGGGGGTGGGCGTGGAGAGAGGTGGGGAGAGTTGGGTTTGCAGGCTTACTTTGCCCTCTTCCTCCTTCCGGGCTTTATTCAATTTGGAATCAAGATTATTTATCAGTTTACGTGTAGATGTACCATAATATTTTTTACATACATACATTTGTTTTATTTTTAATTTTTTATTGTTGTTCAATTAAAGTTCTCCCCATGTCTCCCCCGTTACTCTTCCCTGCCCGACCCCCCCCACCTCCCACATTCAGTCATCTCCCCTATTGTCTTTGTCCGTGGGTGCTTTATGCATGTTCCTTGACTTGACCCTTCCCCTTCTGTCCCCTGTTATCCTCCTTCGCCCTCCCCTCTGGCCACTGTCAGTTTGTACCATAATATTTTAATAAGAGAGAACATTGTCCTTCTTTTTATCCTAGTACCTTGGCACAAATATACCCAGCACTGAATGAGCTAATGGTTGTGGGAATAATCTACCATGACACCTAAGTATCTTTTCTTAGTTTATAAGGGAATGTTCATCTTTTTAAATTATAATGTGGGATAATCACAGCAGGTTTTGTTGGAAATAAAAGGAAGTTTTTGTACTCTTCCTTCCTTCTCCAAGGATAGAGTCAACATGTAGACCTTTCCAAGCGAGTCATCTTAGTTATCTGTAAATAATTTAGATATATTGCAAATACACATCTGTGTTAGGTAGCACAGATGGATTCATGATAATGGTACCATACCTGTGCTATACTAATAATTGTAATTCCTAGTATAATTCCTAGGAATCATCCATCCCTCAACATGTTTGTGCTAAGTCAACTTAGTAGAAGTTAAAGTTTTTTGGTCTAGGAATAAAAATTGAACTTCCTCTATAGATTGGTTTTGGTACAGAAATGACATCTTTATTTTCTTGCCTAATGACAGATCCTTGATGATAGGAAGCAGTGGTGGAAAGTTCGAAATGCAAGTGGAGACTCTGGATTTGTGCCAAATAACATTTTGGATATCGTGAGACCTACAGAGTCTGGATTAGGACGTGCTGATCCACCATACACACATACAATACAGGTAATTATTTTTGAGCAAAATTTAAGTTTAACAAATTTTAAAATTCATCGCTCAACTAGGATTTAAATAAATACATTTTGTGTGTTAATCATTTTGAGAGTTAATTGGCTGTACAATTTATAGTTTTTTCCTAGGATATTTCAGGGGCAAGGTGAGAGACATGGGGATGAATTATATATATATACGTTTTATGGTGTGAATCTTTAGGATTTACTCAACATGTTTGCCAGTAAATGAGTGTTTCTCTGAATGCTGTTTTTTTCACTCTGCAGTGTTTCTGATATTTGAAGAAACAGCATTTCTGCCTCTTCACTCTTACCCATAGCCCTCCTGTTCATTGACTGCTTCTTGTTAGATGGTGTGGTGACGCTGAGACAGGGGCTGGAGGATCCAGCAGTTCACCTTCACCAGCCTTTGCCCTCATTCTCTGGAATGTTCTGCCCCTGGCTAACCTTGAACTTGCACTTATCTCACCTTACATCTGAGTATTTATTTTCCCCCTCTTAATTTTAATATTAAGATATACTTATGATATAGGTTGCATGGATCAGGTTTTCTCTTCTTGATCACTGAAAAATTCTTGAGTCATATTTCCAGAATTTAAGTGCTTCTGGTTCTCTCATTTACCCGAACATCTGAATTCACTTGCTATTAAAGTTTGCAGATTGTTGTTCTGACAGGTCTCTGTAGAGTCAGATCTGCCAACAAAGGCAGGATGGATGGACTATCCCGTGTATACAGCCTCTGAACCTGTGGTGGCTTCTCTCTCATGTCCCAGGAAGAATTCTTTTAATTTTCAGAATCCTAAGCAAAAGATTATATCTGTCCACATAAATCTGAGTAGAAGCTCCATAGAATGTGCCATGAAATAGTTCATTTTCATACCCAGGCTCAGTAAAATGCAGAAAGTCCGAACCTAGGTTTGTGGTCATTTGCTGCCATGATCACTCATTTAAGTACTGCTGGCTCCTCATGGCTTTCACAGCTGGTAAGGTCCTGCTCTTATCCACATCAACTTTGACCTAACAGAATCCAAGAATCAAACAAATGTCTAAAGGAAAAAATTAGTGTACAATTGATACAGCTTTATAACTCAAAGGGATGGCTATGGAAATTCTGTTTGCTGTGCTTATGTTTTGGCTGGCCTGATGTGCATGTGTATTATGTACTTATTTTATGTTCATTATTTGTCATTAGCTGTTGATGCCAAAGAAGGAGTTTGAGTTATTCAAGGTATGGTCTACTCCATTTCCCGTGGATTTTTGAAGTGAATTTTCTAACCTGGTTTTAATACCTTTTCCTTTCTTAAGTTCTTACTTTTCTGACTTTGAGATGTGGTGACCTGCCATAATAGAGGCTTCTGTTTGGTTTATAAATGCTAATTCTTCATGTTCTTCCCTATAGAGGTTTTGACTGAATTCCTTAAACTGTGTTAAAGGGTGTGTGCTTGAAATGTGTGCCAAGAACAGTAATAGAGTATATCCCCTTTGAGCTTGTGGACCATTCTTACTATTTAACTCGTGGTAGACTCTAAAAGACACGATTCACAAATGGTGTCACCGGTTGCTGTATGTTAGCAGAAGCCAAGAGTTTATATTTTAGGTGTTAAAAACAGTTATCCCAAGTTTATTTCTACCTGTGTGCATAGTTGCTGGAAATAGCCAAACTTTGATAAAATATCTAAAACTTGCAAATAATGTAAATTCTAAGTATTCTCCCCCACCCCAAGATTTCCTAAGGAGTTTAACTTCTCTTACCTTTTCATGTTTACTGTTAGGCTTGTCTTTTTCTTCAATTTTGATTCCTGATTTGAGCCATAGTTGACTTTTCTGTTTAAAGGTTGCTTCTGTTTAACACTGAACCATAACTACTAATACACATCATAGGTAGAGTGAATACTTTGTGAGAACATGAAATCTGTCCCTCCTTTTCTGAACAGAGCCTCATCTTATGTTTTTGTCAGTTTTGGCACAATCGAGGAAAGTGCTCACAAATTTCAGGAGTTTGTTTTGCTACTTTACGTAAATAAAAACCGTGGGGATTGCCTGTTTGGGTTTCTCCCTTTTAAATTTTTCAACACTATCTGACTGTCTTCTGAAATTTCTGGATGCCGCTCTGAAGGAGCTGGTGTGTGGGGGACTGTGTGAGGAAGCTCGAGGGGCGTGTCTGTGTGTTTAGTTTGAGGGCCCGGATCTTAAAAACAATCTACTTTTTTAATCACCTCCTGAGAATTTTGGGGCTGAGCCCAACAAAACCACCAGAATCTTGTAAAATTTTAATAAGCAAGTTTGACAATCTGCTCTCTGCTATTGGCATAAATATTACTGTAAAAGGATTTCTAGTCTGAAAGCCAACATAACACACATGCATGCACACACACAAAATGATTAGATAGACCAAGATGAAAAAGAAAAAAGCATCCTTGGAAATATATGTCAATTATTTTATATCTCTAACACTGTTACCAGATATCTTTATCTACAGCATCTTAACAAAAAGTCCTGCAGCTTACTTCAGACCGACAGTAAAGATTTGTGTAGATTCATTCCAGTGATCCCAACACCCTGACCTTGTAGAACGCCACAGTATTACAAACATGTCAAAGGCAATTTTGTGTCATAGTCATGTCCTCATTCATTCATACCGCAGATATTTATGGAATGCTGGCATCTCACACTTGATAAAAAGGAAGACTGAAAGCCTGGCCCTGAGCATTCCTCCCTGAAGGCCTGCTGTCCTTTCTGTGCTTGTGCATCAGGAACAGTGACCCTCACTCTCCTCAGAAATGGCTGACACACTTTTCCCCGTCTCTTCCTTCCAGTGATTGCAAAATTTAGAAGAAATTTAAAGAAACTTCTTCCCAAAACAGTTTCCATCCCTGTGCTGTACCGCACAATGATCCCTTACGATTCATTGCTTAAGCTTCCTTCACATTCACAGAGAGCAGTGACATCGCACTCCCAGGTGGACGGTGCCCGTGGCCAGTGCTCATGCTGGGCGCCTGGCATGGTGTCAGCACTTCACAAACACTAATTCGTTTAATTCCCACCACCGCCTTGAGGAGGAGGCACATTTAATATCTGAGGAAACGAAGGTGCAGAAGTAACTCTCCCACAGCTGTGTGCAGCCAGGGCTGGGACCCAGGCCTGCGGAATGCTCCGACAGCACAGTCTCTGAGGTAGTCAGCTAGTGTGGGGGCAGTTCTTTGAAAAGATTGTCATCTCATTTTGTATAGACATGTGGATTTTGGCTTGTGAGTTCTTAAAGAGATATTTTCTTAGAATAGCTTTGCCATGCATTGTACCGTGATAAAGGTTGATTTGATTAATCACCATCCTTGGAATTGGATTTTTTACCTCGTTGCATCTGTTTTTTGGATTTCAATTTAATTTTTTATAATTTAGGAAAATAATTCCAATCATGTAATTCACTCAGAGTATAGACATTTTGTGAATGGTGGGAATAAGGGGATTAGGTGTAAACTCTTACCCTGGGGCATCTGTGTCACCCAGTGACTCTGATCTTCTCACCCTGTGTCGCCTTCCTGTAAAGAAGCAGTGTGTACAGACAGTGGCAGCCCCCTCGGGGAGGGCACAGGAGCGGCCCCTGCCTGTCGTTCACACTTTTCTGTTAGAGATTGTCTCTCCATGGCAGGGGTGCTAGTGCCTGGACCAGTGGTGAAGAGGTGTTGAATTGCCACCTGATGTCCCTGAGAATCAGCCTATTTAATATCCTCACCTTTGGAGTGATTTTTAACAGCTTGGTAAAGACAGCCATTCCCACCTAATGTGTTTCCCCTGCCGCTTTACCGGTTATAAAAATAAAAGAGAGGGAACGAATAAAGAATTTATGAAAGATATGGAACATAAAAATATTGAGTGAAACCACAGGGAAAGGAAGTAAATGCTCATGAGAGATTATGGAGAAATGAAGGTGAATGGCATATCTTTTCATAAAGACATTGTTGTCGAACATAGCAGGGCTTTGTAGTATTTCAGCTGTGACAGATGGACATCCAGGATGCTTTGTCCCCACCTGAAGTCGACGTGCTACATCCAATTTCCCGTATTTCTTTTGACTCGATTCCCAGATCTCTAGTCCTGTGACTGTTCATCTGCTAGAGTTCCCCTTGTGCCCATATAGATTCCCATGCTGTGTGTCAAGAGCAGAGACCAGTCCCTCATTATTTCTGATGCGCTCAAAGGTTTCATTAAAGAAGTCTGCTTTCACTATTAATTAGTAAGTCTGTGTGCTTATTACTATTGTAGGTATTCTGACTCTATCAAGATACAAATCATTATGAGTGTCTGGACGTTATGGTCCTGTGAATGCAATAGAAATTTTCCCATCTTCTCTGTTTCCTAGCACTAAGACATTATGATACTGTGGGAAAAGCCCCACTGTAGGTATTGGTAGACAAGGATTTCTAGTCCTGGTTCTGCCACTAACTAGCTGTGTGACCTTCAAGAAAGCGTTTTATTTTTCTGTGCTTCGATTTGCTCTGCTGCAAAATGAAAGGGTTCAGTTGATCTCTACGATTCAGTCTAGATATAAAACGTTGTTATTTTCTATATATATGTATAAATAGTCCTAAATTAAAAGTGGAACTATTTTCTCCAGGTAACTACTAAACCACTAGCTCTACTAATTTCCTGCTATGAATGTTTCGAATGCTGTTTTTCAAGCTCAATTCAAACATTCAGATACTGCTGGGCAGAGTGACCACTTTAGTGAAATGCCTTCAGGTTCATTCCAGCAGACCAACTGCTAATCTTCAGTTATTTAAAAACATTTTAAAATACGCTCAGAGCACTCTACTCATCTGTTAATTAGAGGTATGGTTTTCAGACAAGTATGGTTACTTTTATGTTGCCTTACATGTTGACAAATAAATTCTATTTATCTGGTGAGGGGTGGGCGAAAGCAGGTTTACAATTGTGAGTACACAAAACAGAGTTTATTCTTGTATTATTGTTTATTACTTATTGTATTATTTATTTGTATTATAACTGTAAACCTACTTTTGCCCACCCATGTGTATAAACGTGTACATAAATCACTCCTCAATATGCACATGTACAGAATTATAAAATTTCCTGCTTAGATGGCTTACAGATTGAAACTCAAGCTCACTAAAACATAGATGTGTATTTCCTTTTGTGAAATCAGCTTTATAGAAAAATTAGTCTTGCATTTAATGTACTCTATGATTTCCTTTATCAGCTGAAAGAATAAGGTGAACCTGTACTTAATATTTGAAAAGCACAGTACTCTAATACACTAATAGTTACTGAAATACTCTATACTGTTAACTGTCCTGTGAGTCTATATAATTAGTTTTCCATGGCTAGATACGAGTGATGGAAATTAATTATATATTGACAAGCTTCTTCCCTGGTTGATTTCTGGGCATGTAATTTTACTGTCAAAAGCTAATTTGCTAACATTTTCTGATATTTGATGTGAATTATAATTGATATTATTTTAGTTCCATCTTCCGTGTTAATTTTTTCATTTGATGTGATTTGCTCCATTTTCCTAATAGCAATTACTTGGTGAGCTGTCAGAGGTAACCCACATTTCTTCCCTCGTGGCACTTTTTTAAATATGATTTTTATATTCAGTCTCTGGACTTAACACCCTCCAAATGTCCCAACTGTGCCTACTTTTCACTGCAGAGTCTCAAAGAGACCAAATTTAGACGAAACATGTGTAGGTTAAGTTTTTAAGAACAGTTCAACTTTAATGGCTTTGTTGGGCTTGCTTGCATAATTTCCCCATGAAGCAGTGTCTTGCAGGAATCGGGAGCTTATCTCTAAATGACTTCCTTTAATCCTGGAGAATTTTTACAGAGGTTTAGTGGCTGAAGAAAAGTGACTCATTCAGACTTACTTACCAATAGGAATGTAAATTTTCCTTGGATGTTAGTAATTCTGACTTATTGCAGGAAAAAAGACAGATTTTGTTTTCAACAGAATTTTATAATATACTTGTGGGAGACGAAAGCCAAGAGTTGGGAAGTGACAGTTGTGGTGTAAAAATAGGTCACATCAAGCGCTGACCAGCCATTGCAGTTTGTCCGAACTGAAGGCTTTGTAGGGACATGGGCCTTTTGGTGCTAATAATGAGCAATTCCTGGGCATAGTGGGGAGAATTAAGATTTCTTTTTTGGCTTTGAAGTTTCAGTGCCCTGGGTGGAGGAGGGGAAAGTACAAGGTGTAGTTCTGCTCCTCAGAACTTTCCATAAATCGAGGGAACATTGGAGTCATCAGTTCTCTGCCTCCAACAAAACCAGCCGAGAGACAGAAGTGCTGAATGGAAGGGCAGTGCGCTGGGCAGTACTCGGGAAAGGGCAGTGCGGAGGACAAGGAGGGACACTGAAATGTGGGTCCCAGGGCCCACGCGATTCTGTTTCCTCCACACTAAGAATGACAAGTCAGCTTCTAAAGAAAAGCTGACTTGGTTGTCATTTCAGAAGAGGGTGTAATGATTTGAGGGAGGCATTTTCCCCTCCTTTGTATTTCAGGGGTTGAAAGCTTGAGGCACGAACAGAGGATCAAAAAAGAGGGAAAATATGCAAGTAAATAAAATTTATGGCAAGTTTATGAAACAGTTTTCATAGTTCTCTCTACCTTAATCAAATATGCGTGTGTGTGTGTGTGTATACACACACACACATACACATATGAAAATGTTTAAGCCCAGGCTTCTGGGAGGGTACACTGAGAAAGCTGTACCATCCAGCAAGGACAGGAGAGCGGGAGGAGGCCCCAAAGACCTGGGCAGCCTGTCTGCAGGCCTGACTGTGACCGTGAGGCACGGTGTGTTCAGTTTTCACAGCGTTATTGGATAGCAAAACACTAATTGCTGTTGTTTTCGTGAAAGCAGAAAGTATGAATCTCATCATGCAGTGCAGAGCTGGTAGCATTTTTTTTGTTAGTTTAAGCTTCAAAAACAGCAATTTAAACTCTGACATTTTTGAAATCCTATTGTGAGAATTCAGAAACCCTTCATGTAATTATGTGCAAAAGACATTCCTGTCAAGGAACATCGCACATATTTTAATCAGATGACTTTGGTGTGTGCTAAGTATTACATTGTGATGATGTTTGCTGTATTTTGATTGCTTTAAATATTTTATTGGCCCAAATATAGGAACGCTGTTTCATGGGGGGTAATCATAGTAATAAACTTCTTTTTAATATATTAGAAATCTTTCTGGGCCTTGAGTGGTAAGGGGTCAGCAATTTCTGCTTCTCTCCCATCCAGCTCCATTGCTTGCTCCATGAACCCCAACTCCCTGTCTCTTCCCTTCCCTCCTGCCTCTCTCTCTCTCTCCCTTCCAAAACCTAGCAACTTTATAAACACTTCTCTTGGTTCTGCTTTCATCCTTGCTGTTGTACCCTTCCCACCTTCTCCAGCCACTGGCTGGTGAGTGGTAGCTTTTAAAGAGACAGCAGAAAAGGACCCAGATGCTGTGCACGCTGGTTTCCACAGGTGTTACTCATTTGCTGTGAAGGCGACTGTGATGATGGTTGGTGTGTTGTTTTTTGAGCAATGATTTAATTAACAGTGGTATTTGTGTGTGGTGTTTATGTTTTTGATCTCTGTGGAAATTGGGGAGGCCTCGTTTAAAGTCACCATTATCTTATATTTGGGCCAATTTAGAAATTAAAAATAAACAGTACTGTTCTAACCCAAGGACCAGATTAACAAAAGGCCTTCTTTTTGCATTTTATCTGCTAATTCTGAATTTAGAATAACTAAAATTATGCGAGTGCAGGATCTAAAGTTTACCCAAATTATAAGTCCATTGCTCTGTATCTGTGACGTTACCAAAAAAAAAGTGCCTTTTGAGAATTTGGAACTTGTTATAATGCAGTTTTCTATTAGTTAAGATTATTTTGTTTGAAGTTTTAACTTCTGTGTGTGGTTTAAGAGGGAATACACATAAAGACTGTTTTATAATGTCCTCATAACCGGAAGTTACTGTGTGCACTCTGTCATATCCACCTTCTTCAACACAAGTCCCCAACAGCCTTTTTCTAACATGCGTTTTTGAGTTTTAGTCTCCACTGTTTACATAGACCACACCATTACCCTCGCCACTATCCACCCACAGCGTTCCCACTTTAACGAGGGAATATCTGACGGTAATAAATTAGCATCAGGATGATGGCACAAAGGATTATGACTTGAATAAGTTAATAATATTTTAAAATTACTTGTTTACCATAAAGCAAAGTCTTTTTAACAACTGAAACATTGCCCTTCTTCTTAACAAATTACTTAGAAACAATGTTAAACATTTTTCAGTGTATCATACATTTACAGTAAGGAATAAGTAATGCTTAATGATATTGATAGTTAGACTTTCAGTGCAATTAGAAGTTTTTATTCCTGGAAATTGTAGAATAATCAGAAATCTTCTGACCTACCTTGGTTGTGTGTGATTCCAAGTTCAAATTCAGTTTTCTTGACATTTGCTACTGTTATTAATACTACTATTTGATATTGGTATATCCCTTTTACTCCTTAATTTACACTTTGCTTTTAAACAAGTACATAGAATATTTAAAACTTGATTTTTGGTGATTGTTACACCATGTAGGATTGGAGGTGTGTGTGTGTGTGTGTGTGTACGCGCACATACATACATCAATTTGCTTTGGATTGCAAGTAAGTTTACAGATAAATAGCTAAAAATGTACTGTCAAAGTATAATTTGTGTTCCTAGGCTAGTTTGTAATTTTACAATTTTAAATTAATTGTTCATATTTTTATAGAAACAAAGAATGGAGTATGGTCCAAGAACAACTGAGCCTCCCTCTGCTCCATCTCCTCCTCCAACACCGATTCCTGTTCCTGTCCCCCTTCCACCAACTACTCCGGCACCTGTTCCTGTGTCAAAGGTCCCGGCAAACATTACCCGACAGAACAGCAGCTCCAGCGACAGTGGTGGCAGTATTGTGCGAGATAGCCAGAGACACAAACAACTTCCTGTGGACCGTAAGTTTCCCAGGGAGGCAAAGACCACCGCCCCCCTACCCCCCAAAAAAACAAATGACAGTTTGTTCTTCAAATTAAAAGCACTACTAAGTAAAATATTGTTCATTATCGGTTTTGCTGCTACTATTATTAAATATGAATAATAGTCCTTTATACTTGCGTGATACTTGATAGAGTGCACAGACCACCTAGTTTTTATCCTCCGAGTAATTCTCAGAAACAGGAAGTTTTCTCTGTTCTCCAGTGTGTGTATTTCTACACTTATTCCAGCATATTGTGGTGGCTGAATGAAAACTCCAGAGCTAGACGTCCTTGAGTGTGCATAGTGACATATCACTTACTGACTGTGGGATCTTTAACAATTTAATAATCCTCTCTACTTCGATGTCCGAGAAGGGGGGGATAATGGTTTCTGTGTCACAGGACAATTATGAAGATTCAAAGGTAATGCATATACAGACAGCATTTAGATCAGTTGTTCTCGGTCAGGGTGATTTTACCTCTCTTCCCCCCGGGGACATTTGGTATTGTCTGGAGACAAATTTTGATCACAGTCGGGTAGATGCTACTGGCATCTAATACAATTGGTAGAATTCAGGGAGGTTTAGCAGTGTCTTAACAGGACACTCCCCATCCCCCAACAGGATTATCCGACCTCCAGTGTCACTGGTGCTGAGGTTGAAAAGCGCTGACTGATTTTGACCAATGTGACACATTATAAACAGCCAGTAAATAGTTGTTGGTATCTCCTCATGGTTCTGCTGCTCCTCTTCCTCACACTTGCTGTTCTCACAGGTATACACACACGAGGACACTAACTTAATACGGTCACGCTGCCAGTAGATTTGCTCTCCAAATTCAGATTTTATGCATTGGCTTGGCCAAAAAGTCCATTCAGTGTTTTTTGTTGTTGCTGTAAAATAAAAGATATGTTCACCAATAACTTTATTAATTTGGATATTTTGAGAATGTCGGCTGTCTCCCACATGGTAGAACATTGATTGTTCTCAATGAATACCTCAATTTGATTGCTGTCAACTTCAGTCGGTCTACCTGACTGTGGAGTATCGTCCAGCGAGAAATATCCAGCACGAAACTTCACAAGCCACTTTTGACACAGTTGATCAGTCACAGCACCTTCTCTGTACACCGCACAAATCTTTTTTGTGTGTGTTTCCGTTGCATTTTTACCTTTCTTGAAATGATAAAGCATAATATGCCGAAGAGGTTGCTTATTTTTTTCCATTGTCAATATTGAAATGGCTACACAAAAGTTCACCAATTTTGATGTTTTTTTTAACGCAGGCTGATGTGACAGCTGTCACAATACATTCTAACAAAATTGTCATGAATGAAGTTAAAGACAACTAAGTGCTACTAGAGGCATTATACGGAAAGAAACGAAAGGAACTTTTTGGGCAGCCCAATAATTAAGATTTCAACTTTATTCTTTTATAAATTTAAACTGGATTTTTATATGAATGGTTTCTATGAAAATCAGATTTAAATAAACAAAAAGAAAAGACACGACGGCCAGCTTTGGATTATCCTTTTTAGTACTGGGAACAGCAGTGGAGATAATTTGATAACTGAAGATGATTCTAGGAGAATTTTTATTCTTTTACCTTATTGTGTATAGCTGGTCTGTTTGAGTTCTAAATCACAGCACTCGCCACGGACCAAGCTGTGACAGCCTGGCCTCGGGTCAGAGGCCTGTGTGTGCTGTGACAGTGGGTTCGAGACGCGCAATATTGAAACAAGTCTTGTAAGCCTAGTGTGTAAAAGACACACTTGAGTTACAATTCAGTGATACAGTTTTTTAAAAATCTTTAAATTATTTTTAAAAATATTACAGAATTACTTTGTTTTACCTATACTTAATATATAAAAATTCTTGGAAAACTAGAGCCAACAAGGTCCTTCCTCACTATGATGAAAGGATATAAAGTGTGTGTGTTGTGTGTGTGTGTGTGTTTGCGCGCGCGCGCGCGTGTGAGAGAGAGAGAGGACATCATTCATTCAGTATGGCCTCTCCTGGCTCTCAGCTCTGGGTTCTTTTCTCTAGAAACATACTTTTGCTGTAGATCTGTTCCCTTTGTTTCCATACCATCTGTACCTGTGGAAAAGGAATGTCTCCTAAATTTGTCTTCATATCAAATCTCATCTGACATCCAGATACATATATTGAACTATTACGTTTATAGGTGAGATTTAATGCTTAAGATTCAAGTTGAAAACCAAATGATTGAATCTTTTACTGTCATTTTATCCTACTGTTTTTCTCAACTCTCTAAATCCTAGCCACATCTATTCAGTTGTGGTCATTTTAGATAAATTAAAGTAGAACTAAAGAGTACACTGAAACTATCACTATTTAATTATTCTAGAAATTCTGGTTAAATGCATGAAGCGTAAGCCTACTCTGTAGATTACTCTCTCCCAAGGGGTAGCCAATTGAAAATCACTTTCTTACTTATATCTTCACCTTATCAAAAACAAAAACTAATGGAAAAATGAACTTTTGGAAAAACAATGAACTCTGTGAAGCAAAAACTGCTGTGTACGTGTCTCTTTGTGTATGAGAATGCATGTGTGTAAGGATATTCTACTACATTTAAAAAATATATGTATATATTTTTAAAAGATGTTTATATTTTTTCAGATACTAAAGACATTCTTTTTTGATGAGAAAGTTCTGTAAATGTTTTCATTGATTTCCTGACAGAAAAAAGTTTCCTGTTAGAAATTGCTGTTCTTTCTTCATTCTTACCACAAGTGTATAACTTTTCCCTCTTCTGATCCGTCAGCACCGTAATCTTTGACACTGGCCCTTGTTCCAGGCGTGGGATCAGAGTTCAGCAGCATCCAGCCCCCCTTTGGACAGACTGCGGATCGGGACAGTTTGTTCTTTGTTCTCGTCTCAGAAACTGAGAATAACCTAATGGGAAAGAGGCATAGTTAGAATACTTTAAAGATAGAGAACTCTCCTGATAATTGTGACTCATAATCTTCAAGTCTGTTTTTCATAAGTGAAAGAGTGACATTGGTATATAAAATACACTATCTCTTCCCAAATTAACACATGTACTTATTTCCTTAAAATAATAAAATTTTGCACTTACATATATAAGTTTCTTTTAAAGACACCTCAGAAGTATAGTTTGACATTAAATAATATATATTTTTTATAAAACAATATTTTTTATAGCTTTTTCTCGAGCACTTTTGGAGAACATTTTATTTTCTGAGGGAATGTTGGCACTTCTCAGCAGCCTTCAGAACCAGATTACATGTTACTGGTAGCCAGATTTCTCTCAGAATTTGCCTGTATAGTTAGATTTTCTGCTCACTGCCTAGACTTGTGATAAAAATAAAATGGAAAGAACTGTACAGTGAATACTCACTCATAAAAATGTTACCAAATAGCAGTGAACAAGAAAGAAAGTCAACACGCTGTCTTTGAAATGTAACAAGGAGCAAGAGCTAGACTCCTTTTGCTCAAGTGTCACTGTGGTTGCCTATTCAAAGTATCTGCTTGGAGCTGAGTCATGCAAGCTTTTCAAACTGATTTATTGCAGGATTCAAAAAGGTTTCCCTCTCTTCACTTCTGAAGAATGTCAGCGCTTCAGTTGTTTTGTATTTCTTCCATTTCCTTTGAAATGTTAGACCTTATTATTTGAGTTTAATCTTTTGTAATCAGAAGTGTTATTTTAGAAAGAGGTGTAAAGTTAGTCTGGTTTGTTGTTGTGTACTGGAACATTGCATATGGAAACCAAAAGCCAGGAGCACATTACCAGGGGTTTTTGCACTCCCTGATAGATGATTATGCTGTGGACAGCAGATCACCATGCAGTGGATACGTCAGTTGTTAAGAAAAGAAATCTTCTAGTGAAGGGATAATTTTTCTCTTGTCCTTTTCAGATGTACTTATATGCTGTATGGCAGTGTGATATAGTGATTTAAAAGAGTTAACAGATGAAGTGCATGTGGTATATTACTTAGCCGTGGCAATCAGTAATAGCTCCTCTCCCTCTCTCTAGCCTCCTCATTCTCCTTCCCTTCCTCTCTCCCTCCCTCCACTCCTTTCTCCTATTTTCTTTTGATGACTTCCTCAAAAAGTTTCCTAAGTACTCGAGGCATTAAAAAAAATTAGACTGAAATAACACTACATGAGTTTTTCCACAGTCTTGCTTATTTCCCAAGGACACCAAACTCTTTCTAAAACACTGTCCCTGAAGGGCTGGGGGTGGGGGAGAATAGAGTACAGTTGTCACAAAAAAGTTCCCTCAGTTACCAGTGACCTGGTCTTCGTCAAATACCAAGTTAGTTAGTTAAGTGGATCACCATATCAGGTCTTCGTGTAATCCTTGAAGGTGATACACAAATAATGTATTCATGGGAACGCGGGTGTTTTTTAAATACACAACGTATTAGTCCCCTTCCCGTACTTCCATTTCCTCCCCATTTTCTCATAAAGATATGTTCATATATACATCTTTTTCTTAAGCATAAAATAAATGGAGGTGAAGTATGGTTGGTAAGTCAAACAAGGGTAATTTCGATGACTTTGGCCATAAAATGACTGAATCAAAATCAGAAAAACCAGTTCTAGTACATTCTGCCAATAGTTAACGATGATGTTTTGACACATCCCTTCCCCTCTTTTGGCCATCTTCTTATCTAGTTATTTTAGGGCTCTAGTTAATAATGCGTTTAATATGCCTTATACGTTCATTCATTTGTTCACGGATTATTTATTGAATCCCTACACCGTTCCAGACAAAGCAAATGAAACCAGCAAAACTTTTTCACCCCAGCTGTATATTTTAGGGGCAGGAGATAGCTATCTAAGTGGGTAGTGCATATTAGAAGGCACTGAGTGGTCTGGAGAATGGGGAAGCCTGGGGTGGGGAGTGCTCTTGGGCAGGAGGCTGCAATTTTAAAAAGGGGCAGCCTAAAGGGGGCTGGGGTGTGAACCGTGCAGCAGTGTGGGGGGAAGCATTGCAGGCAAAGGCTCTTAAATGTGAAGCGCACCAAAGAAGCCCTGGTGAGCGAGAATAGAGGGCCTTAGGGGAGAGCCGTGGAGTTGGAGGTCACAGAGGGCCTTTTCTGGGGAGTAATTTGGATCTGCTGGGAAGGTTTGGAGAAGGGTTGCAATAGCTGACTTATATTTTAAAAGGATCATTTCAACTGTTGTACTGAGAGAGGAATGAAGAAAAAGGAGTGAAGAGCATAGCTCCATGGTATTTTGCCACAGAAACTGGAAAAATAAAATTATCATTAGTGAAGTTGGGAAGTCTAATGTAAAAGCCAGCTTCAGGAAGAAGATGAGCAGCACAGATATGGATGTCTTATATTCGAGATCTCGAATAGTCACCTAAATGAATAAATGCATCAAGTAGACAGTCGGTGTATGTGGACCTGAAGTTTTGAGAAACAGCCCAGACTGGAGAAATAATGGTGGTAGTCATTAGCTTTTAAATGGTCTTTAAAGCCTCAAGACTAGTCACAGTGGTCATTGGTGGAGTGAGTGCAGGCAGAGAAGAGGTCCCAGGGTTGTGCCCTGAAGTACTTGAACCTTACGTGGCTGGGGAGATGAGAATGTTAAGAAAAAGATACTGAGAAGGAGAGAACAGGGAGCAGGGAAAATCGGGACAGAGTGGCGTCCTGAAGGCCACAAGAAGTGTTTCGGTGGGAGGAGAGAAGGAATGGGGGATCGCCTTCAAATGTTGCTCCTAGGTTAAATGAGACAAGGACTGGGAATTGGCCATTGAGTTTAGTGAAGTGTGGTGGAGGGAGGAGCCAAAGGCCTAATCACAACAAATCCAATAGAAAACTGGAGAATGGGAGTAAGAGTCAGCTCTTATAGACTGCTTTTCACAGAGTTTTGCTAAAAGGGGAGCAGAGAAATGGGCAGTGGGTGGGAGGGGGCATGTTGACAAGAAAGGGCTTATTTAAAGGCGAGAGAAATAATAACAAAGTAATAGCATCTTTGCAGACTGATGAAATGATTCAGCAAAAGGAAAATTGATAACATAGGATAAGTAGGGGAGATATTACTGACAAAGTATTAGAAAGAGGACATGGGGGCTGGTACTCGTGCAGAGCGTGGCTGAGGAGCGTGGGAACAGTACTGGGAAGGTGGGGTCAAGTGCTGGGGGCTGAGGACAGTGGCCACTGGTACTTATGGAGATTTTCTTCTAACCTTATTTTTTCAGAAATTAGAGAAGTGAGATCATCACCTTAGGGCAAGGATAAGGGACTAGGCCTTGGAGGTTTGCAGACAAAGATATTAAACACTTGTGTAACAGTGGGCAATGATATGGCCTAGGACAGGGTTTCTCAACTGGAGCCGAAATCGACATTTGGGGCTGGGTAGTTCTGTTGCAGGAGACTGACCTGGGCATTGTAGAGTGTTCTGTGCATCCCAGGCCTCTAACCACTACATAATAGTGGTATCCTTCCCCTCCTGCCCCAGCTGTGACATCGAAAAGTGTCTCCAGCCATTGCCTGATGTCCCCTCGGGTCAGATTCACCCAGTGGAGACCCCCGGCCTCAGAAAATGTAGTGTGATGGGCAGAGAGCATGAACAACCCAGTGGGGCTTCATATCCATGAATTTAACATGAGATCAGTCAGCACTGTTGTGTTATACTCAGTGTGCAGGTACAGCCCAGAATGAGCAAAAAGGTACATTGAACAAGGGTTGGGGTTGTGCCAGGTGATTACAATGAAGAGAGAGAAGACAAGGTAGGGAGCAGTTTTAATAATTGATCATGGAATTTATACTGAGTGAGAGTGAAAGCAAGGAAAGATGGCTGGAACACTAGTTCCAGTAACCCTTCCACCTCATGTAAGTCCTGTGGGGTATTGGCGTTGGGGTTCTGGAGAGAGAGAGATTTGTTAGGTGTTTGCACCAATAACCTGCTCCATGCTGGTGTGCAGGCAGGAAATCCCAGATGGAGGAGGTGCAGGACGAGCTCATCCACAGACTGACCATTGGCCGGAGCGCTGCCCAGAAGAAGTTCCATGTGCCACGGCAGAACGTGCCAGCTGTCAACATCACTTACGACTCGTCACCGGAGGACGTGAAGATGTGGCTGCAGTCGAAGGGGTTCAACCCTGTGTGAGTCTCTGGGAATATACGGTGTCATGGGCAAACGTGCGTTGTTTGCGGTTTGGCCACTGCGATGTCGCAGATGACTCTAGAAATGTGAGAGCCCAGACTGCCTGTGTTCCGTGCTCAGGAGATGACTGTAGCTGTGAAAAAGAACTGGAAGAAGCAGAGCTAACTGTTCATTGTGTGTCCCCTCAGTGGGCTGTCCGCAGCTTTGGGCCCGTAGCTTCCGTCTCCCTCCTCAGGCCACACAGTGCCGGCCTGGTCTTAGCTGGACTCCCCAAACTGTGTGGGACACGTAGCAGAGCTCTTCCTTCTGCTGCAGGATACAGATTCCAGGCAAATAAAAATAGATAATACCCATCACAGACCATAATCTAACAGGGCTTTTCCTTTAGTAAACCCACTGTAAAGTTTCTAGTTTACCTATAGTTTTGTTAATAGCTTGTGGTTTTTTAAAGACTTTCTCCAGTTGATTTTACTTGTCTTTATACACCCTCATTTATTTATTTATTTATTACTTAATTATTTATTTAATCTTCACCCAAGGACATTTTTTTCCATTGTTTGGAGAGAGAGAGAAAGCGGGGAAGAGAGAGGAGAGGAACATTGATGTGAGAGAGAAACATCAATCAGTTGCCTCTTGTACGCCCCGCCCCTGAACCGGCTACTAAACCCACAACCCAGGCATGTGCCCTGACTGGGAATTGAACCCAAGACCTTTTGGTTCATGGGACAGTGCCCAGCCAACTGAGCCATACCAGCCAGGGCAGTTTTTAAATTTTTTCAGTTACAGTTGACATTCAGTATTATTTTGATTAGTCTCAGGTATATAGCACAGTGGTTAGACAAGCATATGCTTTATGAAGTGACCCCCCAGTATTTCCAGTTCCCCACTGGCACTATACATGGTTACTACGGTATTATTGACGGGACTCCCTGTGCTGTACTTTACATCCTTGTGACTGTTTTGTCACTACCAGTCTGTACTTTTCAACCTCTTCACCTTTTCACCCAGTCCCCCAACCAGCCATCAGTCTGTTCTCTGTATCTGTGAATCTGTTTTTGATTTGTTTGTTCGTTTGTATCGTTCTTTAGGTTCTATGTACAAGTATAATACTCTCTAGGTCCACCCATGCTGTAGCAAATGATAAGATTTCATTCTTTTTTATGGCCACTTATTCATATTTTTGATATTTTTTCTCCTTTTTCTTAAAAAAGACCCTTCACCTTTCCTATAATACTGGGCTGGTGATGGTGATGATGAACTCCTTGCAGCTTACGTGCTTTGATACAAACTATTTGACTACTGCATATTCAAGAGAACTTGAATATCACAAACTCACTTGCCCAGCGTGACTGAAAAGCGATACACACTGGCTAGTCAGTTACTGCTTCCTAGAAAGGTCTCTCTTCTTATGAAACACCAAGTTTTAAGGAATTGATCCTAAACAATAATGATACTAAACCCAAGCAGTCCCTTTCTGAAACTTCATAATCATTTTGTATAGCCTCAGGGTCATCATCATGAACGTCCCTTGTCATTGTCCTGACTGAGCACTATAGTACCATTTTATGAGTTCCAGTATATGGAATACTTAGAAAAGAGGTTAGAGCAGAACCAGAAATTTTTTGTAGACAGTATTTTTAATGCTTTATTTCTTTTCCCTTCCTTTTTTTTTCTTTCAGGACTGTCAATAGTCTTGGAGTGTTAAATGGTGCACAACTTTTCTCTCTCAATAAAGATGAGCTGAAGACAGTCTGCCCTGAAGGGGCCAGAGTCTTTAACCAAATCACCGTACAAAAAGCTGCATTAGAGGTACGACTTGCCAGGCTAAGGTGGTGTTCTGTGTTTGTCCAGAGCTCAGATTGCAAATTGAAAGCTCCAGAGTCATCTGTTTGTGTCCATATTGGTCAATTTCCCTTTCCTGCAGAGCTGAATTAAATTCGAATCAGCTTTTGTCACTAGAGACCATTAGTGACCACTTGGAGGGCGATTAATTTGTTATAAATGCTTGTGCATGAAGCTTGGACATATACTTTTGGACATTTAATGAAATCCTAATGTTCTCATTTTATATGCGTTAGCTATTTCTGTAGGAATTTTCATTCTGACATAGTAAAGGACATTCACCCCTGTGTGAGTAACTGCCTTAAGAGGTCGGAACTCTTGCCTGTTGTTAATATTTAGTTTGGAGATTCCAGTAGGTCAGAGGTTATGAGGTCTTAAAACCCTAGTGGTGTGCCTTAGGCCTGGTTGTACATCTAAATACAAGGGGGGACCCAAAAACCCCAGAATTTACTTATAAACAATTGTGTATTTATTCTTCGTGTTTAAACTTCAGTCCCCTTCCAAGTACTCTCCATTTGATGCAGTACACCTATCGAGACTTTTTTGTTTACACTGCTCTAAATAGTTTTTTGAAGTTGTGGATTTTGTTGCCTTTTAGTGCTTCTGCTGGTTTTTTTGTTTGTTTTTTTTTTTTGAGGGGGGGTTGGTTGTGTTTTCACCTCTTCCACATCTGCAAAATGTTTCCCTTTGAGGACTTTTTTCATCCAGTGAAACAAACAGAAGTTTCTTGGAAAATTTCAGGTGAATAGGGAGGGTGGGACATGGGGGTCATGCTGTTTCTTGGTCAAAAACTGCTGAACACTCAGCGCAGTGTGGGCAGGTGTGCTTATAAATCACCCATCATGAAATGGGCAAATGTGTTGAAAGAGTCTTTAAAAAAAAATTCACTGCAGCCCAATGCAGCCTCTCACAACAACTCCAGCTGGTACATTGATACAGATGGATTCCTAGAACACTCACATAGTGGGAAAAGCCTGTACAAGGAGGCTTGCCCTCCAGAAGATATTTTATTTTTTAAGGGGTCCCACCTTATAGTCAGAGGGAAAATATTACATAGGGATCATGAATATAGAGTAAAGAGTAATAGAGTAAGAGTAAGAGTAATCGTTTCATCATAGTTGTCTGTAGAGAAGCAGGAGAGTAAATATTTTCTAGGTTGGACATAAGTTTCCAATATCCTGCTCTACTTGAAATGGGCTTTGTAGGGGTAATAGTTTCCAACTGTTATGTCTCACAGCTATTAATAGCTTTCATGAACATTATACCTGGACTCAAATGAAAGGACATAGGCTCTGGGGTGAAACTGATACATAATTACCTCTAGCAGGTATATTATATAAACTCAGTAGTCAACTCAGAGTAAAATAGCTTCATGCATACAACCCTATAACTATTCTCCATCAGGAGAAATTCTATTTCCTTTAGAAATTTTCCCTGCAGCTTTCTGCATATTGAATATGAATAAGGAATTGTGTCTTTTCTGAGGCAGTTTTGCTACCATTATAATACATTCTAATTTTATTGCATGTATATAAATTACTTCCTAAGGGTATGATGAGAAGTTCCATGTCCCTCACACTGCTGGGCCCCTTTAGTCCAGACCCGCTGTGGCTGTCGTTTGCCTCACTGCCCGCTCCTCCTGGTCCCGTTCCTGTTCCTCTGGCTGTGAGTTGAGGCAGAGACTGAGGGCCTGAGGTTCCTCATCTTCCTCAGCAACCTTCCACCGCACCCTTCCCTTAGTTCACTTTTTAGAATACTTACCCGTGTCCCCAGATACTTTCGTTGATAAGAGCAGGATGAGGAGAGTGCACAGGGAGTGCGGGACGGCTTGGAAAGGAGAAAGCCGGCATGATGTCAGAGGACCGTGTGGAGGGAGGCCTGGTGTCCTCGGAGCCCCGTCTTCAGGCCTGATTTAGAGTCCTCCTAAAGGGCGATGAGTGTCTTCTTGAGCTAATGAGGGTTATTTGGTAATTTCCCATCTTACTATGCGGTTGTGCCCATACATCCTCGTTCTCCCAGGGAATCTAGAGCTGCACGTGTATTATTGACTTGTCTTTATCACATCCAAATGAAAGCCATAGTGAAAGAATGCCTTAAGGCTCTGTACAAATGAAAACAACATATTAATGTGATATGTTAGTGACGTCCAAAAGCATCACTTGTATGAAGGGCAGCCTTGTGCCCTCTCAAGACCTATGAGAAGGAGAACACCAAGGACTTCCGCCCCGAGCTGGTCTGAGTGTGTGCCCTGCAGTCTGCACAGGCCTGTAACCATCTCGCCCGAATCCTGTTTGTTTTTCAGGACAGCAGCGGCAGCTCCGAGTTGCAGGAGATCATGCGACGACGGCAGGAGAAAATCAGTGCTGCTGCCAGTGATTCGGGAGTGGAATCTTTTGATGAGGGGAGCAGTCACTAATTTCTTTCTTTCTTTGTTTTTAAACTCCATTTAAATTTCCGGCATTATTCCAACGTGCTTTGTTTTAAGAAGCCATGAAGGGAATGTCAGATTTTTAATCTCTTGGTATGCTTTATTTATCGCCATAAAATAACAGTGCAACCATAAGTAAGTAGAGGACTTGCTTCTGGGCCCATTATTATTTTTATTAAAATGGAAAAATTTTAAATAGAACTTTTGACCTTGGGAAACATTTTGTTTACCGAAGGTGAGGTTTTCTTTATCACATTAATTATTTCACCCTCACCTCAGTGTATGAGCAGGCATTTTTAACAGTGGAGACTTTACGAATTGCAGCAGGACAGAGATACTGCCCGTGACTCAAACGCTTCACAATTCCAGCTTTGCCCGTGACCGTGGTGCCTGCCGGGCGGGGCGTGGTTACGTCGGGCTAGCCTCTGCTTACTTGGGTCCCTTGTTTGACATAATCAGTGATTGAATATTTCAGTTTATTTCAAGTTCTTAATGCCAACACTTTTTAAAAGATTAAAACATTTAATGAACTGTAAAACACAGCAGACCTTGGCCATGCGCAGACAAACCCATGGAGCATTCCCGAGCCCCTTGGTCATGGCCCTGTTGCTGACGATTCCGTGTACAGCTCGCATTTTGATTTAGCTTATATTCTGCTTGTCATCTACTCTGTGTTCTTATATACGAGGAAGCACAAGTGGAAAAGAGGTCATATATGTTCAAAATATGTCACAGGGAGTAGCCTGCATTGGTGTGAGTTACAGTATTTTGCTTAATGAAGGTCTCAGTTCTGAATATTGATATTAGTAGTTAAAAGAAAATTGGGGCCATTTTATGTGTATCTGTGTCAAGTTTTTCTGGTAATAAGAAACAATTTACACATGTTAATCCTGTGAAAGATTCTAGACATAGAAGAAAAAGATACTTAACATTCAACAAATGTTATTTTTGAAAACACGATTTTTGTCATTAAATGTTATATTATTTCACATATATAAAACAGATGTTATGTAAGAATGTTGTATATTTTAACATAAACCCATTTAGAGAGATTATCTAGAGTCATTAATTTTCATAGTGCCTTTTCACATGAGTCAGCTGGAAAGTCTGCAATAAACAGTATTTGCTCTGTGTTAACAGATGGCCTCTGCGTCACTGGCAGGGGGCTCTTTGGTGTGTGGGCTGGGGGTCGAGGTTGAGTGGATGGGAAAAGCAGAGGCTCACTCTTCTATTTTTTTAAAGCTATTTTCAGTGTGTTTTTTGAGTGGGTAGAAACCACTCTAGAATCCCTTCAGTTGTTTCTCTCTCTCCTTTTTTTTTTACCTCTGTTATCTCATCATCCTTTCCTTCTACTGCCTAAGTATGTTGGCCACGGTAGTGAAAATAAATTTACACGGCGCTTAGTATTACTAAGGCCTTCACAGAAATGCTTTATTCGATATCTATAGTAACTCCGTGAGTTATATTTTATAGACAAGGAAATTCTCCCCAAATCATGAGGGATGTGGCAGCCTCCCATTTTCCATTTCTCAGTCTCTCCATAACACCCTCAGATAAAGTGAAACAAACATGAGAATGATGAAAAATTATCACAGAGCTTTTCCATTTCATAAGCACTGATACGCACGTATCACTTAGCCCTTATTGAAAATATCTGAAGATGTAATGATAAGAAAAAAGAAAGTAAGATAGAAAAATTGAAATGGGATGCTTGGCATTGTGAATTTTCCTTTGTTTGTGCCAGGTACTTTCGTATTTTTATAAATACAGTGTTCTTTTGTTGTTTTTTTTGTTTTGTTTTGTTTTAAGAATTCTACTAAGTTGCTTGAACGAGTTTGATTCTTTCTGACCCTGCCTTTAAACTTCGTTAGGTCGCACTGGGGCAGCGTTTATGTTAGAGCCGATTCTCTCTGACTGTCGAGGCAAAGCGCTTCTGGACACTCCACCTGTCGGTCTGTGGATTGGGCATGTTGTCCACCCTTGCAGGTGGTGACAAGAACTATTCTTGGTCCTGTGTGAGCGCTGAGAGTTACTCCTCTAATCCTTCCTGGCGGTTCTCTCCTCAGTCGTGAGCCGTTTGCTCGTGCACACGCTCCCATCCGTGCTCAGCGTGAGACTCTGCGGGGCCCCGCACGCATCTCCAGAGCGCTCTCCTCACGCAGCTTCCTCCTCTCTCTGCTCTGCTGCGATCTGTCGCTCCCCTCCTGTTGCCACGCTCCAAGCTCTGGCTTCTCACTTCAGGAGTCTGCTGATTCCACGAGAGTTCACCTTGCCTGCACTGCAGCTTGGAAACAGTTTCTAGGCAAAAGGCTGGAGCGGTGATCACTGTCATTTATTGCCCAGTGTCCACCGTCCTGAAAACTGTTCTTTCATGTGTTCCGTGTGTTTTGCAGTTGGTTCGGGCGAAGGTTGAATCTAGTCCCTTCTGACTTCATCTGAGCCCACACTCGAAGGCCCCTTCCTTTTTAATGTATATTTTTCACTGAATATAGAAGCCCAGATTGTCCCTTTTTATTCTAGAACTTCAGAAGTGTCATTCCATTGATTTTTTTTTTTTTTTAGCTTCTGTTTTGTTCTTGATGACAAATTAGTCATCATTCATGTTTTTTCCTCTGGCTGCTTTCAAGATTCTTTTCAATAGCTTTTATTTTCAGCAGCTTGTTTATGTATCTGATAGATGCATTTTCTTGGTATTTATTCCCTGTGGGATTCAGCGGATTCTGGATTTGTAAGTTGGCGTTTGCTGTTATTGGAAGATGTGTTCCTTCCAGTATTTTTCTCTGCTCCTTTCTCTTCCACTCTCCTCAGCCTTCTGTTACATGTATGTTAGACCATTTGATATCATTTTAAAGATCCTTGAATCTCTGTTATTTTTTAAATCTTTTCTCCCCAGTCTTCAGATTGGAAAATTTTTGATAATATGTATTCATACTCACCGGCTCTTTTTCCCCTCCCCTGTGATCTGTGTTCCAACATACTGTTGGTTCAGTCTAGAGAATTTTTCTTTCCAGTTATCATAGTTTATCAGTTCTACAGTTCACGTTCTTTTCTTTAATTTCCATTTCTCTCCTGAGACTTTCTATCTGTCCACTCATTAAAATAATATTTCTCTCTAATTGTTCAAACAACTTTAAACAATTTCTCTAACACATAAAAGCTGCTTTACAATCTTGACCCACTGCGCCGGCATTCGGGCCGTCTCAGCTCAGCTCCCACGGGCCGCTTTCTCCTCTCCCGCACTGTGCGCCCTGGTTTTCTCTTCCTTTGCATGTGTAATAATTCCTATTACATATTTGATATTGTATGCATGTTTTAGATTCTCTAGATATATTATCTTCCTTTGAAAAATATTCTTGTTCTAGCAAGCAGTTCTATTCTGGCTGACCACTTTGAACTTGTATACCTTTGGCTTTATGCTTTGTTAGTTTGGACCGTGGTTAGCTCGGTGTGTTTTGAAAGGTCTCACCATCCTGGTGGGACTCTCTCTACAAACTCTTCTGTGTATCTGGTCAGGCTTGATTTTAGGCTTTGTCTGTACATGTCACAAATAGTCTATGCTGTGGAGATTTTACTTATAAGAAATACCTTTTTTTTTTTTTTTTGATGAATTTCCAGAATACTTTGTAACTCTGCTGGATGCCCAAGGCGTTTAAAAGTGTAAAACAGGTCTCTTCGCTTTTGCCAGGCTGGATCTCTGACGTCCCCAGCACAGCCACGGTGGGAGCTCCCGTCAACCCTCAGCCTTGTAGCAGCTGCTCCCTCATAAGCATCACTCTGTGTGTGAACGGGGTGGACTCACTTACGGGTTTCTGCAGCCACCCCCTGCACAACTGCCTCCACTCTGGGGCCCTTCTCGGGAAATTCCAGCCGCACCCAGTGCCCTGACCCTTCTGCTTGCCTCCTCAGTTCAGCAAGGCTAACTTGCTGTGCTTGCACCCAGTTGCTGCACTGCAGTTGGTAAATTGTCCCCAAGCAAAGAGCTGTTGAGTGTCCTTATCCCGAGGGTTGTAGTCTTGTCTTGTGTTGCTTATAAAAGGTGAGCAGTGAATTTCATATTTCCCTCCCCTATACCTAAAGAAGCACTGGGTCATGGGAAGCTGATGCAAGAGACACTCGAATCACTTAAAACTTTTCCTTTTGTACTTTTCTATGGGAAAATTTGAAATTCACTTGTTTTCTAAAATTTGTAGAGGCTGCACTGGGGGTTGGGCGGAGAGCTCATCAGGGTGGGCCTGCCCGTTTCTCTCACTGCTTATGTAAGGAGGCTTACATAAGGAATATCACTAGAAAGTTGTACAGACTCAACAAAGCGGTTCATGTAAAGACTGGTGGTTTCCAAGTAGTAGAAGACAACTTTCATTCAGTAAACACTTAGTAAGTGTTTACTTTAAGAACTGGATATTAAAGAGAATTCTAGATCTATTCTCTGCCCTCAAGAGAACATACAATTGAAAGAACTGTGCAGCTTGCCTTATTTTTCCCTACACCTAGTCTTACTGATCTCCTAAGGCAAAATTCAAACCTGAAACCAGCACTGCTGATTTCTCTGAGGCTGTGATTTTATCCTTGTAATCTTTAGTTTTTCCTGAAGGGCAGGTAACGGTTCTGGGTCCAAGGCAGGAATTTCCATCTGTTCTTACATCTTTTTTCCCCATCCATTCTCTTTCCATCATCTGGGTGGTTTCTTAATCCCCTGTTTCTGCAGGCCTCTCCAAGACCTACTCCCTCGCACATCACTCACAGCCTCCTTCCTGGCCTCTGCTCCTTTGCCCTTTCCAAGTCGAGCACAAGAAAGGCTGAAGTAGCCAGTTGCCTTGAGTTCAGTTTCAAGTGCTCACTTGTTTTGGTGGAGAGAATCACAGTTATCCATCTCCTAATACCCAAATGTTCAGGTTTATCTCATCACAGTTGTGAAAGAAAGGTTAAAAAAAGAAAAAGCTAGTAATATTCTGACAAGATAAAAGGAATTACTAAAAACTACACTATTAGACTCTAATCTCACTTGAGGTACAATATGGCTATGAGGTGCTCCGAGGGAACTGAGGTACTTACTGAATCTGAATTTCTGTATCAGTTAGGATATTTTAATAGCTGCCTGAAGAGCCTTGGGCACATCACCTTTATTTGGTGCTGGGATGAGGTGGGCAACGAACCAGGGCTCCTGCCAGGCCCAGATGGTCCTGGTCCAGGCCAGTCCCAGGGCCCTTTCCTTCCTGACTGTGGTCCCAGGCACGTGGCCCGATTTCTGCTGCTTCTCAGGGCTGTCTCAGGTAGCCCTCGGGCAGGTGGTCTTGGGCCTCAAACCTGGCTGTGGAGTGGGATGTAATTTTTCCAACTTCAGTCATTTCTGTGCCTGCAAATGAACACAGTCTCAGATAATGGAAAAATGAGGAATCACAGATACACTCACACACACGTGTAGCGAGGAATTAATATCTATAGGTCTTCCATAGCTTATCTTATTCTAACATTTCTTACTCTTAGCTGGTTATATACACCAAGATGTTCTACCGTTCCATCTATTCTTAAAGAAAGGGAAGCAAGGACCGAACTCATATGTGCGGCAATGTTTCACAAGTATCCCCACTTCTACAGACAAAGAAATTGAAACTCAGACACAAGTTAAGTAGCTTATACAAAATCACAGCTAAGTGGAACAAATGAAGTTAGACTCACTTCTCTTGAACTTCTACAAATCTTCTCTCGGCTATCATAGGTCAATATATTAAAAAAATTTAAGCAGAAAGTGTTTTTTAAACATGAAATTTTATGTAGTGCCCCACCATCTAAATTAGGTAAAATGAGAGTTTGTCTCATGAAGCTGTGGAGCGGAGGCATGGAGGCTCATTTGAGACCACTGGCCCGGGCCCCACAGACTGCCCCCTCCAAGAAGACCCTTGCAGGTGACTGTGAAGGTGGATTGGGAGCTGGTTGTTCATGGCAACAAGTAGACCAGGAAATAAGAGTTCTTGGTGTCAACAGTTATCCACGTCTCGGGGGGGTTTCATCAGGTGGCTGACCACGTCTTCAAAGCACCATTTGTTTTGATAGGAAAGTTACCTCTGCACGTCATCTCAGAGTTAATTCTTTGGAATAAAAATTATATAAAATACCAATAAATCAGGGCAAAAATGAGCTTATCCTGGTCCTAATCTTGCATGGGATAGGCCAGAACCAGGAATGGACACGCCTTCACTGTGAGTTAACCCTTGGTATGGCTTATTCAGTCCACATGAGAATGGCAGGGTCTTCAGCTCCAAGAATTCATGTGGCAAAAGGATCGGTTTGACTTGTGCTGGTGAATGAGTGAAAGCGGCAGATCTGTTGGACCACAGGCTCGGACAATGGCCACGCTCTGTCGTCCAGATTACAAAACATAGCCCTTTGCCAGGGGAGAAGTTCTAGAGTATTAACTTGTAGCAACCCACTGTCCTGCAGCAAGTACGCGAAAACACATTTCATGTTAGGACAATGGCACAGGGAAGTTTATTGCCTCTTCTCTACAACCAATCTTAAAGGAAGAATTTAGACATTTGGATAATTCATTTCGTTTGTCTTGCACCAATAGAAAAAAATGAGATATTGACTATTCTTATTTCATGCTGTGGTGACAGCACCATGGATTTACAAAATGCAAATTAAAATAGCAATTTGAAATTACTTGGATGCTGCCCAGTTCTTTTAGCATTTGCCAGACTCACTTTACCAAACCCCCATCAGACGTGTGTGCAGAAAAGGCCTCCCTGACCGAGTTACTGACTCCAAGTTTGGCTGCACTTAGCACAGAGCATTGCTGCCCCTGTTCTGGGGAGCAGGCCTTGGCCCAGTGTCCACTCATGGGGGATCCTGGGTCACAAGAACGTGCTCACCCCGGAGCTGTCCTGGCGCTGCAGTGGGGGGGTGGCCCCGAGTGGTCTAACCGTGCTGAGAGAGGGGCAGGGAATTGTGCGTCATCTCTCGTACTGACTGCCTGACCTTCAGCTGGTGCTTCACACACCCAGTTCTGCGTTTTACTGCAGCTCCGCAAGGTAGATACTCCTTTCTTTATTCTTTTGTGGGAAGACTTAGGCTCAGACATAGTAGGTGACTTCTGTAGAGACCACTGCTACCAAGAGTCAGAGCACAGCAGCTGCAATTCAAAAGTCGGTACTCTTCAAGGGTGTCCCCTATATCCCCAAACCACCAGGCACCATGCCAGGGGCTTTATATTTCATCCCTAGTGCAACCCCACAGAGGAAGAGCTTCTTATTCCCACTCACAAACAAGAAAACTGGCTCAGAGCGGGATTACATGGTGTTCACAAGTGATGCCTGCTCACGCCAGGCCTCTATTCTTAACCCCATGCAGGGAGACTTACGTGTTAGGATTTGTGCAGATTAGCTCTTTGCCTTAGAACAAGAGGCCCACTCGTCAGACGGTTTCAGTGCAGCGAATTTGCGCAGACTGCCTGCACAGTGGCAGGTATTTTCACCGAATCGGAAACAGGCCCTGTCCTAGCTGGCCTGGGAAACCCTCTGGCCTGGGTTATGTGTGAGGGGCACACACACACACATCACTGGTGCACTTGATAATAGTCTGAGCAGAGACCAGGCCTGGGCAGCCCAGGACTCTGATTTAGAGGCTCGGCTCCTGCTTCGGCACCACTTGCCTGGGACTCCAGAGTCCACACTGGGTCCAAGGCTACACTTTCTGTTGTGAGGTCTAAAACTGTGTATGAGGGGACAGCGTTCCAGGGGTCACCCTGGGGAAGCCGAGTCGGTCCAGCTCAGGGCCCAGCTTCAGGTGCTCTTATGAAATTTCTTCAGGAATTTCAAGATGGCCCTTGGAGACTGTGGGAGGTTTGCTTGTATTGAGGATCTGTGTAATATAATAGGCTAGGTTACTCCATGTATTGTTTTTAGCCCCTGATACATGATCTCTTTTATCTTCCTGAAGCCCTGTGAGGAAGTACCATCACTGAGTCCATTTCACAGATGAGACAACCGAGTCACAGTCAGGTGCAGTCTCAGCTCAAATCTTTCTCCACCCAGGCCCTCATCCTAAACTGCTCTGCGCAGCTCCACCACTGGGCCCTGTGCGGAACTGCTGCCCAAGGTCATGGGTTAGGGGAGGGTGTGATCTGGTTTGGTTTTGAACGTGAAGGAACCGTTCCAAGACCGTTTTATTTTGTATTTGTAGAGGCAGTAATGGTTGCAGTTGACTCTTCCTAGTTGAAACAGCCCTTTGGACTTGGTGGTGTTCTTAAACTGGCATAAAACTATTTTGTGTCAGCTGGCTTTGAACTCCCGTCCCTGCCCTGGAACTCACTATGGCACACAAGCCAAAGGCCTGGCTTGCTCAGCGTCATCCACATGCCAAGCCCCTTGGCCTCCTGCACGTTCGGGCTCTTACTGATGTGAAACTACTGTGGGGCCTATTGTTCACAGGAATCCAGGACTCTGAGTCAGAGCCAAGGACCTTGCATAAGGCTAAAAAATTCTAGCGAGCTGCTTAAGCAATGGTCTTGTTGTGGGGTTTGGGAAGGGACAAGAAAAAAAGAGAAGGAGATCTCTGACTTGGAGGAAATCCACTTTGGGGGAAGAGTGCATATATTTTAATAGAAACATTTATTTATTAAAAGGACTCCCCTTGTTGTGTGGCCTTTTCTGGAGTCCTTGTGCCTTGCTCTGGCGGTGTCACCTTTAACCTGTTGTCTGGGAATGTTGTTAGACAGTCACACACCACTGCCCTGAAAAACTTCCACTGTAGCTGGGCCAAACATAGTTGTAAAGATGTCCTTTTGCAGCCGTATGAGTTACGGGAGGTTGACCACCATGGCCGACAATACCAGAATCTGCGAGTCAACACGATAGAAATCTGTCACTTGATTGCATCAGGGCCCGTGAAGGCAGGGGTTCCTCCCCCAGGTGGTGACTCAGGGACCTTTTAGGCCCCACGGTCTCTGCTGGGGGTGGGAGGGTGGAAGGCAAATAATGGGTTGCTCCTGGGTGCTGAGCAGGGGCCAGGGCATGGCATCACTGCTGCCTACCCTGCTTTAACCAGAAGTGACTGCAAGGGGCTGGGAAGTGTGGCCCCGATGTGTGCTGTGACATTTGCAGTGACGATAAATCCAGCGGCTTCTGCTGAGAAACACATGAGCATGTATGGGGCCTGGAAAGACATTTTCACTTTGGAGTCAGCAGGAAAAAGAGCGTCAGAAGGCAGGGCAGACGGTGCAGCCGCCCATGTGGGCCCCGGACGACGGCAGCAGGTGTTGGAGGAATGTTTGCCGAAGGCAGGAACGGGTGCTGACTGTCAGCACTACCTAGTGTGGTTCCACAGCCTGTGACACTTTGATGTGGCACCACAGTCTTTCTTGGACCTTTCAGAACAAATTTCCCCTGTTCTCTTGGGCCCATGTTGGATGCTTTCTGTGTTTCTGTCACAGCACCTCTGACACTTTGTTGCCCTTTGTTCCACTTCTGGTTTCCCCACCAGAATGTTACCCCCGGATCTGTCTCATCCATCCTGACTCCCCAGCCCCTCCTACAGGCCCTGACAGGGGGTGTTAAGTAAAATTACTTTCTTACACGGTTAGAAATGTATTATTTCCCACAATGAAAAGTCACTTTCTACAGTAAACTCATTACCTAAAATGAAGCTATTAATTTTACTGTATTTTAGTTGATCAATGCTAAATATGAATGAGAAGCAGCATGAAGTGGTGGGGAAAAGGGTTGTTTTGGGGGTGGTGGTGGCCAGACAGAGCTGTGTTATGCCCCCCAGTGGTGGTTATAATTTACTTAACCCAACTGCTTCTCCACTCCTTCGCCTGTTGTATGGGTGTCCTTAAGAAATGAAGAGAATAGGCATATAAAGAGGTGATCACATTAGAAAAAAAACAAACACCATTACTCCCCTGGGAGTCGCATGTAATGGCTAAATGAAGAACCAAGCTCTGTTTAAAGCTCTGGGCAGCTTTCTCGGAATGACTGAGTGTCATTCCCTGGGCGGTGGCGTGCTCAGAGCAGCCGCCCCATCACCCAAATGGGGAAGTGGATGTGGGCTTCCGGCCGTATCCACGAAAGGCACGGACACACACATCCTCGGTGGTAGTAAGGTCCTTCGCTGGCCAAACAGAAGGAATGCACTCTGACAAATGAAGGGGTGGGCTGCCTGTGAGGTGGCAAGGCCACGTGCTGGAACTGCCCAGTAGAAAAGAATTAGCCGTCTGCCAGGCATGTGTTTGAGGAAGGCCCTGTTTGGAGCAGGAGGCTAGGCCGGCTTGGGCCGTCTCCTCTAGAAAGAGGTACCAGGTCTTGGAAAAGACTTAAGATTTCTTTGGTCCTTTCAAAAACAGCAATGCAACTCTGATTCCATAACATATTTTAAAAAAATCAGCACATAGCATCATGTTTACTTGTATAGTGCCTCCTGTACTGCATGTAGTGAAGAATTCTTTCATTGATGGATGGATGGGTGGACGGACGGACAGATTCAGCATGGTCAATAAATATTTGTACAATAAGTGATTGAATGAATGAGTGAGTGGATTTCTTTACTCCAGGCTAAACGCCCCCACTTTTCCCAGGTACTGTCACTAGGACCCCTTGCCTTCAACACCCCTGATGGTTCTAGTGACCCTGTCCCAGACAACCTTCCGTTTGTTAATGTCCCACTTATAATACAACTCCCAGAGCTACACATTATACCCCATCTGTAATCGAGTGACTCAGCAGGACCAGGCTTTGTGATGAGCATCAGTTAAAATTGATTCTGGAAGGCCAGGCATCAGAGATGTCCTGGTTTAAGTTTCCTTCGAGTGCATGCAAATGGGGCTGCTAAGACACCGGGGGTAGACATTGTGGTTTTCACACGTGTTGTACTTTTGTTGCTTTATAACCCTGTTGGCTGAAGTAGATGTTGTGCTCAGTCCCGGGTGTGGCCTCCGGACTCTGAGCCTGTGCCAGGTGCCAGACTAGTGATCTGCGAGCTAGGAAACGAGCCAGCTAATTTGAAGCACATTACATCAGACATTTCCCGAGGAGGAGAGGAAGGCCTCCTTGCTAGAAAGCAGGGAGGATTTTGGCTCTTAGGGATTGGATTCAGTAACTTTAACTCCTTGGCTGAGGTCCAGCCCTCTCGCAAGCGGCTATCATATGTTCTGCAAAAACTTCAGAGCCAAAGCCTCCAGCCCCGGCTCCACAGGCCAACACGGCAGCCTGCCTGGGGGGAGACACACCTTGTGAGGGGCAGGGACAGCTTTTAGAAAGAGGGGCATATAAAATGATTTAAAATTTTATAAAAAATTAAATAGGTTTTATAAGAGATCTAAAAAAATCTTACTATTTTAATTTTAAATCTAGGGGAGTTGAGGCAATGCTGACTTTGTAGTGGCAAACTGTAAACCCAGAATTAGAACATTATCCAAAAAAAAAAGTGCTGTCCTCTACCACTTTTTTTTTCAAGTTAAATAAATTTATATAATCTGCAGTGATGGATATCTTGGTGTTAACTATTAAATTTATAAGTCAGACCCTGATGGTAGTTTTTCCATTAACTTCAGAAATTGGCTTTGCACCATGTAGACTATTATGAAGTGCATGTTCTAATGCCTTTGCAGCAGTGAAAACCACTGCTGAGGTGGTTTTAAAAACAAATGATAATGCAGAGGCCCTGGCAGTCTCCCCTCTGACTGTTTAAAACTAAGTCCTGCAGAGGAAACTAAGCTGGTAAGAGTGGCTTTAGTGTCCACTGAGAGAATAAGATACAAAGCACCTTTGGGGAAATTATCATATCTGACACTCCTTACACCCTCAAAATATGGAGCTATTATTAGGTTTTTCAAAAGTTTATTGACTGAGACTCGGGAGAGATGAATTTCCAAAGTCATCTGTCAAGATCAAAACCCAAGTCTTCTGACAAGTTGATGCTTTTCCCACCAGTAAGCTCACCAACCGAGGGGCACCCTGTACCGGTGCAGGAACAGTGACCCAGAAGAGGGATGAGGCCCGGATGGGGTGGCCTGGGAAAGTGCCCCAGTGTGACCTTCCTGCAGCCGAAGCTTGGAGTCTTCAGTCTGAAGTCTGGACGCTTCATCTCCTCTTTTGGGAAAATTGATCTGGTACTATTTGATCCCTACCGTGAAGGGGCACTCAAGACCAACGTGAAATATTTATGAAGTGCTTTAAGTTTCAGGGGAAGTAACGTTCCCATCTACGGAAATTGGAAATGTATTCCAGCACAGCCACGCATCCAGTCAGCTCGCCCAGGGTGGCCAGCTTCCCTTCCCTCCCGTCCCGTCCCGTGTGAAAATCTAAGAATGTCGCACATCCGTTCGCCACCTTTCTTGAGCGGTGTGTGAACCTGAGAAGGGAGTAATGTGTTACCAACACGTTCAAGAAGGGAAGTAAAGGGTGGGGGTGGGGAGAGGAGGTGGTGGCAGTGAGGCGAGAAGGGGAGGAAGGGAGGCCAGTGGAACTGACAGCAAGCCCAAGGAGCCCAGGCTGTTCCCTGCAGGCCGTGGCCCCCCTGCCCTCCTGCCGCGAGGCGAGCCTTAGCCTCGCTGGCCAGCGCTTGCGGAGAACTGCGCCAGGGCCTGCTGTGGCCAGGTATTCTCAGTGACAAGAGACCGCGGGGTGCAGAGCTGTTCATTTGGCATCCTTCACCACTACTAAGGTCACTGATAAAATGTTAATCCGATCCTATGTGCATGGCTTCACGAAGATGAGCGTGAACGGAGGGAAGCCGGGGCGGGGGGCGGTGGTCTGAAGTGCGGAGAGGAGCAAGGCCCCCTGAAGCCCACACGGGAAGGCTCACAACAGCCACGCCGCCGCGGCGAGGCGGCCAGCTTGTGCTTGCTGTCCTCTCAGAATGTTTTCCTTCGTAGATCCACACTGTCACCCCTTATTTCTCAGGAAGGGACACAAAGTAACAAGCTTCATGATGCCATCCATGTCCGTTTTGACAACATTCATGTCAAATCCACAATCATGTACTGTAATTATACAAAATCTAAAAAATGGGATAAAGTGTTACTAGTTACAGTGGTTAAAATAAAACTGACAACCAAGAAATTAAAAAAAAAACAAAACAGAACAAGAAACAAAAAAATCTCTGTCAAAATTCATAATGACACTTGACAATATACCAAAAAAAATGGGAGCCAAGTCATTGTCCTAGCATGCTGCAGTTCATTGCCCTCAGTTCGTAAATTCCCAGCTGTTTGGGGGAAAGAAAGTGCGTGTTCACATCCTGTATAGTTCTCACAGAAATAGCTTTCCGTGTACGCAGGTCAGCAGAGAACGGGATGCCACGTCTAGGCACCAGGGTCGCTCGGACAGCAACGGAGGTGGAAGAGTAGGGCTTCCGACTCCTCTGAGTCAGGTCTGGTTTGCTGAGAAGGAACCCAGGCTGTGACATTAGTCTAAAAGGGCCATGGAAGAAACACTTAACTGTTAATGTGGAAAAAAACCATCAGGAACTAGAACAATTAAGACTTAAATAGTTTTTTTCTATGCTACTTTGAAGCTGAATTACAGCTTTTCATATTTGGGAAAGAAAGGTGGCTGATCACTGAGTGGAACTCCTCTCTCTTCCCACTTTCACCCTCCCTGATCCTGACCCAGTAGCTTAATGTCAGGGTGCAGGTATTGCTGGTTCAGTTTTCTCGAAGCAGAATTACCACTTCTCTATATGTGGCCATGCCTCTTCTTAACAGTGAGGTATAATTTTAGACTAACAATGCCTATTCCTTCCCGGGCTGTGGGTTTAATCAGTCATATGGGCAGAAAAGAATTCCACTTCCTGATAAAATCACACAATACAAAAACTATTGCACTTAAAAATAACAACAGCAACAAAAAACCTCAGCCCAACCAGCAAAGGACCAATGAAACTCTTCAGAAGAGGCTGTGCTCCCCGCCCTTTGCAGAGTGTCTGGACCTATCAGTGTTCAGTTGAATTTGGTCCATTATTAAATGTCCAGACGTGAAAGAGTCCAAAAGACACTGTAGGTCTCTTTAAGGCTGTTTTCCCAGTGCTTCTATGAGATAAATGATCTCCTTGGCTACATATTACAAAGCAGGGCTCCTTTCGGTGAAATGGCTAGCAGGCCCCCCTCCCAAACTCTGGAAGCAAGGGAGGATGGGTGCACACCATGTCCTGTCCTGTGAACGAGAGAGAGAAACGGTAAGCAGGCTGGGTGGGCAAAGCCACACATCGGCAGCCCGGTAGCTGGAAGTATAACAACTTCCTCGGACTCCACCAGTAGCTCTCATTACACTCACCCCCTAGCCCAGGTGCATGTAGTTTATCTGTGCACCTACCTGTGCATAACTCCTACTTTCTGTGGATCTGAATGTCTACCCAAAAACTTGTCTTTCCTCACTCTTTTGCCTTCCTGCCTCTTTGTGCTCCCTGCCTCACTTTCTTGATGGATGTAAAGGCATGATTCTAGTGTCCTGCCACCCACTGGTCCATATGCTGCTGCTTCCCTATTTCTTCCACAATGCACCCCTGTCTTCTCCCCACCCTGTCAGTGGTCCTGCCCCATCAGTATATTCAGACACATTCCACACTCTGCTGACTAAGTTGAATAGGCGAGTTACTTTTTACTTCAGCCAAGATTACTATGTACACCTCTAAAATCTCATGTCCTGGTCAAAACTGGAGCACATGACATTGAGTATGTTACTAACGCATTCATGAAGTTTTCAAGGAGGTGCTTATAATGGATAAGATCACAGCATTTCTAGACTCTGCCATTCTGAACTGCTGTCAATATTTTCTTATTTGGGGCATTTACTCCAGCTCATGTCTTCTTTGTAATCCCTTTTGAACCTTCATAATCAATAAAATTTTGCACAAAATGTCTAGACAAACAAGGTGGGTGATAATATCCTGATGTTCCAGACACAGAGCCAAAGTGAGAATAATTTAAGGTTCATGGTGGAAGGAAAGGAGGTCAAATCATCTTAAGGAGCTGAAGCCTCTTCATAGTGCCCGCCAACCAAGGCACACCGAAGCTGTGAGGCCTGCTGCGGCAGCATTTGTCTACCCCTGTGCCCACCGCCCTGCGACCCCTCTTTGGGCCCTTTGTTGTGTCCCCTCACGCCCTCTCCCATCATGGGCTCTTCCCTACTTACTGCTCAGGACTCTGAACTAGGACTTGCTGACGTTCTCGTAGATGACGTCACTGATGCAGAACTGCTGCTTCTTCTTCATCCATATCAGCTGCACACACTGATGGATAAAAATGTACTGCTCCTGGAGCAGAAGACAAGGACATGCAAGGGCTTTTTATACAAATACACACAAAGATGATATGTGGATGTTATGACAGCTTTAAATATGATCTGATGCCAAAGGAACCGATTTTCATTATTTAGGAAACAATTTTACTACTAGAAAACCCAAGAGAATCAACTGTAAATATATTTTGAATAATCATAGAGCTTAGACCACTATTAGTGTTAAAGACAATGAACATTCGATATATAAATCATGGGCTATTAAAAAAAGTCTTCATAATATACCAAAATAAATTCCAGGAAGTTTAATAAATTAAGCCAGAAAAATATTAAAGAAAATATAAGTTAATTTCTCTCTAATTACACAAAGAAAGGACTTTGTAAACATCAAAGCAATGGAATAAGTTACAAATAATTTTAACCTGCTGTATATATTTTAGAAAGTGAAAAGAATAAAAAGCAAACTAGAAACTGGGAGGGAAGATATTTTATAAATTATGACAATGTTTATACCTTTATTTTTCTGTAATATTCATCCAGAACAGTAACACACACACTTAAGGTGACAAATATACAAATAAAATGCATTGGCCACTAAACTGAGTATCCGTGGAAGGCATGGACTGTGCCTTTTTTTATTCCTAATGCCTAGTAAGTGTTTTTTGAAGGAAACTGAGGAGATAGTAAAACATGCAAAAAATGGCCAAGTAAAGAAAAATGTAAATGAAAACAATTGTTTTCACTAGATAGTGAGCAAAGCTAAGGGGAAAAGTAACTGCGATGACCCAAGTTTGTGGAAACAGTCATTTTTAACTATTGCTGGTGGAGGTATAATAAATAAAGTGATAATGAAATGGCGTTGTGAGCACAGATAATAGTGAAAAGGTGGAAAAGAATCCAATTTAATATCCTATAAAAAGGAGAATGGTTTAAGTCCTATAAAAAGGAGAATGGTTTAAGTAATCAATGGTATATCTATATTGAAACAGTCAATCTTTAAAATGAAATTTATGTAATTTTGGGCAATTTGGGATAATGCCCATAGCAAAGTGTTAAGTGAAACATTAGAATTTAAAATTAGCATGTGGACGTGAGCATAATCGCGCGGAAGCCATATTTGAAGGAAGGCTGGTGTGAAATATGCTGAAACATTCAGAGTAGTTGCCTTCTCCTTTTCTCTATACGTAACGCCGTCAGAAATAGCCCTGAAATAGGAAGCCGTCGAAATGTCCACAGGATCTTAAGGAGCATTTTTGTACGACGACTTTATACAAAGAATAAGGTTAATCTTTGAATCTCACTGGGCTGCTTCCTCAGCCTCACAGGTATTTTTCAACAAGATCTGGAGAAAATATATGCCCTCATTTTGTGATAGGAGCACACCAGTAACCAAGCCACCCCTTCTCCTGCCGCCCACCACGCCACTGTTTCGTGTTGTGTCGGTCCTGCGCGTAGATGAGGCCAGAGACCGCCTGGCTTCTCAACCCAGGACTGTGGTCGATCTTTGTCTCAAGAAAACAAATATTAGCCAGACTACAGAATAAGTAAATACAGACTATTTATGGACAGGGCCCTGAGAGTTCCTGAGAAACCTAAGCTGCCCATCAGGAGGATGAGGCTTCTCAAAGCAAAGCCCTAACTGACCCCCAGGGAAAGCCTATTAGAGGAAAATCAAACAGAACATTTGATAAAAACAGCAGAGAGCCTGCGGAAAGCCTCCAGAGAGGCGAATGCCAGCCACACGTAGCACTTTAGTTCCAAAGCACTTAACTAGACGTTGTCATTTCACATAATGTGCACTTCACAGCAATTCGTGAACGCTGTCATTCACAGTTTACTGGTGAGGAATGGGGCTTTGGGAGGCAAGGTGAGTTGCTCCGTGGCCAGGCTGGGTTCAGGCCTTCTTGTGGGGTCTGGCCAGACCACCCCACTTTCCTTACCCTTGGCTGCTCTTGTGGAGAGGGTGGAGTGGCAGCCCAGGTAAGAGGGTGAGTGGAATTGGGGAGGGGGGCTAGTGAGGTGAGAAAGGGGAAGAGGGCACATTAAACACAGACCATGCCACAGGCTGCGATGACCAACACAGGCCTCTGAGGACATAACCAATGTAATCAGTTACTTCCACCGTTTTTGTTTATTTTTTACAGGAGGCACTCCCTCCGAGTGGTGCTATGTGCCTTCTGCTTTTGCCAGAAGACTGAAAGTACTCAACTATTTCTGCTGTTTTAGAAGGGAGTGGGGGGTGGAATCCAGGTGAGGGAAGGTCAAGAGGAGACAGGAAAACTAGAAGCCCTCATAGGAAGAGACAGGGTACACAGTACACAGGCGGTTGATACATTTTACACACACACAGTCAGAAATCAGCTGGAGGATCACTCTGGCCTCTGGAGCATCATTAGTGTCACAGGGGTACACTAGAGTGAGAAAGCCGAAGAAAAGAACGATTTACTCTGCTCTTTACTTACAAACATCAGTGAAGTAGAAGGCGGCAGGCCTGGGCTGTGAGTGCACTCGAGGAGGATGTTAGGAAAATCCTAACATCCAAAGTACAGGTTGAATCACGAAGAGCATAACAAGGAGGAAGAACAAAGTGCGTGGATGAGATGTAACAGGCATGAATAAGCAACTCGAACTAGAGAAGACTCACTGCAAAGTCCCGAGGGAAGTCCAGAGTGACACAGGGAAAAATAAGTAACCCGTGGGGACCTCGGCTCTCCTGCTGACTTTGAATTTTCCCACGAGTGTCCAGGGGAGGGATATCATACAGAACCAAGGCCGTTTCCCTAGAGATGTCAACCTGAAATGCTGCCAAACACCCGGAGGAACCAAACAACCAAAGTCTGGGGCAAGAAAGTTGGGAGGGAAACAACATGTTCTCGGCTTTGCAGAAAGGCGCTTGGTGGCTGCACCAGTTTCGTGTGATCGCTGCACCGGAGGCTAGATCCCGGGCTGAGCAGGATGGAGGGGCTGCCACGGAAAGGTACTACTTAAAAACGGATTAAGACTCCGTACTGGAGAATCAAAAGCAAACAGGCTATAATCAAAGTCTATAAAGTTATAAAAGGTATAAATTAAGTCAATGTGGCAGATGATTTATCAAAGCCAAAATATTTAAAATAAGGAGCGGCCCTTTGAAGCATGGGGATTAATATACATAATGGGGAATTTTAATCACATATTAGGATATAAATTTATGGATGTGAAAGCCAAACTGATGGTCCGATTCATAAAGCACTGTCTAATCATCAGGTAGTGGGCTTCTTGGGGAAACCAGGGCCTTTTAAACGAGGTGAGGTTCATGTCCCCACGGCAGTCAATTACAAGACTGGGAGGCAAGTGGCTAAGGAAGTGAGGACACAAACACACAACTTGCTTCCTAATCGTGCGTGAGACACCTGGATGTGAACGGGTTGCTTTTCCGAAGTGGTGTGATCCTGCTTTGGCTCAGAAATAAACACACTGGAACGGCTCTGCCAAGTCTTGCTCAGATGGGAGTCGGGGGACCAGAGAGAAAAGTTGAAAGGAGAAACTCAGGAAGCCTGGAGACCACAGCCGTTGCCACAGGCTTCTGAGTTATACTGACATCTAGTGCTGCTTCGAGTGAAAAGCACGAGGAAGACCGAGACAGGGTTGAATCCCTGGGAACCTTAGGAAGAGGCATCTGGCCAGGGTGTGTTCTTCTCTGCTCCTCTCACACAAGTGCCTTCAAAACAGGGACTGCTGTGCACCTGAAGCTGAGAAGCTGTGGGTATAGCTGGGTGACTAGGATTACACTATTGTGCGTGGGTGCTGAGGCCAACACTGTGCACACCCACCATGGCTCTGAGGCGCTGCATGCTGTCTGCGGGCACCCAGGCTGCCACTCCAGCCTGAGCACTTTCCAAGCTGCAAGGGAGGAGGTGGCTTGGGTGAAGAGGGGGAGGAGGGATGGATGTTTCCAGGGATGCGGCCACGTTGTTACAATGCTAAATGGATTCATTTCGAGGGAACTGCAAGTGCTAGTAGGTTAAGGGCTGGAAGTCATGACACGGACAGAAAACATAAATCCAACCCATGATCATGATATGAAGTGAACTGGGACAGAGAGTCATATGGCAGACAAACTAATGACACACTTTTGAATCAAATATAACATTTCTAATATAAATTAAATCACATCAGTTCCACAGTCTCCATGGGGTGGCATTTTCCCAAATTGGCTGTTCTGAACTCTCAGTCAGTTCAAAGAGGTTCTATTGCATTACAGATATAGCCACACGCTCTGAATTACTAAGGGTATATGGCAGCAAGAAAAGTTCAAGCACGGTACCCCAAATGGATTTGTAAAAGCCAATTTCTATTCTTTGATACCTTGAAGAATATGAGCAATAAGAAACAGGGGATCACAGAGGCAGAAGAAGAAAAAAATTCGAGATGACTGTTTTGAGATAGGATATGGAATGATGGGAAGTTTTCAGTCAAGGGCAAATTTAAAGATGAGTATTGATTGCATCCCTACCTCTGTCTGCACCATGGACATCCGGTATGACCTCATCTCCGACACCAGCCCCAAGACGTCCACAAACTCGTGCTCCCGAATGTGCTGCAAGAGCCTGTCCAGGGCAATGAACGTTCCCGTCCGGCCAACGCCAGCACTGCAAGAGTCCATTCAGACAGCGCGTTACTCACACAGTGCTCCCCCCTGCTGGAAACAGAGGTCGGCCACACCTCTCTGCTCCACACAAACGCCCCCAGTCTTCTGAGTGGCCTCAGAGCTAAGCCCTCACAGGCAGCTCAGAAGTCCAGGTGAGATGCCCCCACCTTAGCTCCCACCCTGGGGCCGTGCCAACTTGTGTGACTTCAACCCTAGGCTGCGTGCACCGTCCCACACCTTCCTTACAGCACATCGTCCCCGCTGGTGAGTTCTAGACCCGCTTCAGTCTCCCAGCAGTGTTTTAGGCAGCTGTCTCAAAGTTAGATTTAACATCTGGACCCCGTCAATGACAGCCCCCGAGCCCTAGCGCTCAGAGAGAGTACGGGAAGGGAAGTGATCCTCGCCGACCGATCGCCACTCCCAGTTCACGTGGTAAAGCCAGCTCTTCTCTTCTTCAGGCTGAGTGGTTGGAATTATGATGAAATGCGAGGGAAGAGGAAGTTAAAACTAATTTCTATGCAGAATTTGCTGGAGGAGAAATCCAACAGTAAAAGCCCGTTGTTCAGAGACCCTGTTTGCTTTTTGTGCTGGACTACCCTGCCCTCCTAGAAGCTGTCCTCTCAGGTAGAGTGGACTCCTCCCCTGGGTGGACACCTGTGAGGTCACATCCAGAACTGCGCCGCTACCTGCAGTGAAGGGAAGCATGAGCTTGACCACGTGGTCGAGCAACTTTATTTTCAGCTCTTGGAAGGAACCACTGTGAGACTAGATAATTCCATCGGGTGAAGTACAGTTTCCGATCTGTGAATAGCTAAGGTGCACCAATAAGGATACCCGCGCTGATCAGGAACTTGATAGCTTAGGAAGCATTTCCTCTTCTTTCCAGGGAGACACATACTTCCTCTCTCCCTCTCTCTCCCTCTCTCTCCCTCTCTCTCCCTCTCCCTCTCTCTCTCTCTCTCTCTCTCTCTCTCTCTCACACACACACACACACACACTCACTCACTCATTCTAGTTCACAGCGGCCACGGTGCTAGCTAGATCCAGGACTGTAGCTCTCCTTGCTTAGGCTGACACAGCGGTCCCCACCTCCTCTAACATCTTCATCACACTTTTATCTCTGACACACAATGGGAGCGCATTTTATCCCCTGCTCTTCAGGGATTGCATTACAATGTGACAACAATATGTCACGCCACTGGCTTTTGGTGGAACTTTGTTCACTTGGTAGGAAAGAAACCTAAATTTGACGATAACCCTTCCCATAAGGAATTAGCATGGTCCTTGATTCTTTGATAATGCAATAGGTCCTAATACTCCCTTTCCTTTAACTATCTGGAAATTTAAAGGCAATATTGAAAAGCAATCGTAGCAACTATGTGTATCTCACTGAGCTGAACAGTCTCATTTCTCCTTTCCCTCACCTGGCTTTTGTGTTTGTTTATATTATTTTGGGCTGTGGTCAGCTATTTTTAGTTTGGCCTTGTATTTGAATGTGTTATATCACACAATGCTTAAAAAGCATGGCTGTGGAGACCAGTGTGCCTGGATTTGACCCCTAACTTGTCCACGTTAGAGTCCGTGCATGAACTTGGATGAACCTCTTAACCCCTCTACTCCTCAGTTTTTTTCATCTTGAAAGGGGAATAATAAATATACCTTAGAGGCTATGGGATATAAGGTGGCCATACTATCAGTAGAGAATATATCTAGTAAGACCTCAGTTAAACACAAATTTTTTTAAAAAATCACAAACCCTTTTATTGTTAATTCAATCTGATCAGGAGTTTATGGACTGTTGGGCTCTTTTCTTTGTAAAACAAAACCTGTTGTGTGTAACGGAAAATGCGTTTAATGATGTTACCTGCAGTGCACGACCATGGGACCTTTGCTCTTTGTTGCCTGCTGTCGGACCACGTGGACAAACTGCAGGATGCTTTCTGCAGCGTTTGCTGTGGGCACTCCGTGATCAGGCCATGCAGTGTAGTTAAAATGCATCACATCCTGCACCTCGTCAGCCTTTAGGGGAGAAAGCCAAAGCGAGCATTAATCTCTCAGTCCAGTGCAGAATGGACCCGGGCCTCCACAGCAGCCCACACGCTAATGGCATAAGAAGGTAAAGCCACCTTCCGCTCCTGGCCTGCACACATGCCTTGCTAGCTCTGAGCATTGTGTCTGGCACAAAGCAGGACCTGAAAAAAATACTAACTGTATAAAGCTTCGAATAGGAGGATAAATGGGCTAATCCGTGACTTAAGCAGATTAGGGTTTGCATCGCAGCTTTTGCTGTTTAGTAATTGCATCAGCTTTGCCCAGTGAATTAACTCGGCGCAAAGTGCCGTTGGTGCCCTGTGGGTCCCCCTCCCAGCTGCCATCAGCAGCATAGAGCTGTACCCTTCTCAGAGTCGTCCCCACTGAGGGGAGCCGCCTTGCTGGAAAATACTTTAGAGGCTGTGTTCTCCTGCTCAGGGCATTCCGCAGTGACCGGTGACTGATAATGTGGTACAAGAAGCCAGCTCCATTATGGCAGGGTGGGGCACCTAACTCCACGACAGTGCCATTTGTGCCCCAGCACTCTACCTGGGACCCAGCTGACATTAGACTTGGCTTCTTCCTTGTCTTGTCCTATCCTGCTTTCCTTGCTCCTTCACAGAATTTCCCTGAGATTAGACTTTCAAAAAAAAAAATCACCCATTTAACAATCCTTGCCTTGGGCCCTGATACTAGATGGCTTGACCAAAAGCAAACTCAACACCAATTTTCTCATGTCTAAAAAGGGTCTTTCCAGATGTTGTAGGGTAGCGTAACCTGTGACGGGTTGTGGTGGAGACGGAGTGTGCTCATGTTTGTAAAGGGTGGTACCTGTCAGCTGTTACTATCGTTACCACTACTGCCTCGTGACTGCCACTCACTGGACCCAGCTCAGGGCGGTTGTATGGTTGGTCCCAGGAATCCTAGCAGGTGGATATGTGCTGTGTATTTATCCTATTCACACAAACCCATCCAGCAACTACACAGGGGTGGGCAAATGTGGGTTTGCCGTGCCATTGTGATATTCTTTAGAGTTAATAAAGCTATTGTAAGGGTCATAACCTGCATGTCTTTTTCCACCCAAACAACTGTTAACCTACTTTCGCCAGCCCATGTATTGTTCCCTTGGTACTGAATTAACATCAGTTAGAATGTGGTCCCCTCAAGGTTTACTCTTTAGAGTCCCTGCTAATTTATAGGCATAAAGATTTATTCTGCACTTGTTAGCACTGTTCCAACCCATGCCTCACAAAGGTCTCATTCATCTCCCTTCCGTCAGACTTGGTAAGAGCCTAGAATCCATTCCGTGGCTGAAATAGTACACAATAATTCAGAAGAGTGTGGCCTGGCTACAAGTTTGGAATTAAAGTTTAGGTTCAGGTATAAAACAGAAATTAATTCTAAAGAGTCAGTGGTCTTGGGTGGAGTAAAATTTATGCATATATAATCAAATGCATAAATGAATTGTATTAACAAATTTATAAAAAGATTCATATAAATATAAATGTTAGCACTTCAACTAGATCCCCAGTCCCCTCAGCACCCAAGCCCATCCATCCCCAGCTATACTCAGTCCCTCCCTTGCTGTGGGCTCTTTCTTAGACATCCAGAGCCTGAAATCTGTAACAGTGCCGGCTACTGTCACTGCTGTCCGCAATGAGTATGGCAAGAAAAGAAACCAAGAATAATAAATGGTGCAGAAGGACTCAGTTACCCAGCAAACAGCATGAGGAGTTAAGGGTACTCAATCACTGGATAGTTTTTGGTTGCCCAGAAAAGTTCATGAAAATGCTCATTCTTTCCAAATGCTGATGGCAGACTTAGCACAAAGATTTGAACAATGTAGGATATATATATATATGTGAAGTTCATCTGAAAATGTATCCAGCTAAAATATTCAAGATGCTTCAAAAATAGGAAATGCTTAAATCCATCTCTGTAGCTGCAAGACGGAGGACTCCGTATCGGGGTGATCCCTGCCAGCTGAATAGCAAGGCACATGTACCTCAAGGGAACAAAGGACTTATTGCAAGTTGTTTTTTTTGTGGGGGGGGGGCTCCAGTTATCACTCAGTTCATGCAAATTTTCAAATAGTGGAAAGTGACAAATTTTGTTATGGTCATTTTCCTTCTTCTGGTTACATCTTATTTAGACTTTACAAAGTTTATCTTACCCTGATTTCTAAAATTATGTAATTTTACCTTGTTATAGTTGAAAAGTTTCCACATATCAATACAGAGGGAATAAAGAAGGGTATAAACAAAAAATGAAACAAATAGAAACACATTCAATAGCACAGCAGAAGGTTCTTTGGCAATTTAACCTTCATCTAGAGAGATTAAAATTTAGATTGTCTGTTTATGGCCAAAAGGGGGCACTCTGGTACCTAATGCTTATAACTACTGTATAAACACCTTATCAGATTTAATAAAATGATTCAACATTTTATTCCTGAGTTTCAAGCCCTTCATGTGCTTGTCCTTTTAAGATCATCATTAAGACCAAGGATAAGAAGCACAGTATTCACCATGCAATGATCTATATGATTCTTCCCCATCAATGGAGCATACCCTATTTTGTGCTCTGAAATGTTTTCTCTAAGATGTAAACCTAGGGATAGATTTGTTCTATATTTGTCTGTTTCCAATGACTTTCCTGCTGAAGTCACCAAGAGTTCAAATTGCTTTCAGATTGTCAAATATCTTTGATGGAAATCTACTGATGCTTTCCAAGTACTTTATTATTTTTGAAATCATTCATTTATTCACTACTTTATTCATGCCACAAGTATTTGCTAAGTGGCTCAGCGTTGGGATTTCAAGAATCATTAAAACAGGGTACTTGTTTCCAAAACTCTCTGAGGGAAGCAGACATGAAGCCAGAGAATTGTAATTATCTATGGTGTGCTGTGATGGAAGAATGCCCATGAGACTAGAACAGAAGAGGAAGGAGATAAAGGTCTCCTGAGACTTGGGAAGGTTAACAAAGGAGATGATATTGAAGTGGAAACTGGGTAGGAATGTGTGTGGGGAGGAGGAGAAGACGAGCATTTCAAAGAAGTGCAGCAGCAGGACACACGGGCTGTCAGAGCCGTACCAGGGTCTGCCTGAATTCTCAGTGTGGCCAAAGCCAAGTTAACTGCCAGTGGTTAAGAAGTGATGTGTTGCTTGTAAGTATCAATAAATGGGTAATTAATGAATGCTTATGTTGCACTGCTAATGGACAATCTTTGGTTCCATTGTCTATATTAAGCTTAAGCAAACATTTTCTAGGGCAGATAATAAATACGTTAGGGTTCGCAGGTCTTATGGTCTCTGTTGCAACTGCTCCAGCTCGACGTGGTGCAAAAGCCGTCACAGACAACATGTAAACACACGTGTATCTGTGTTGCAATAAATTGTTATCTATGGACACCGACATTTGAATGATACAATTTCCATATTGTATTTCATGTGAAATACCATTCTTTTGATTTTTTTTCAAACACTGAAAAATATAAAACTCATTCTTAGCTCACAGTCTTTACAAAACAGATAGCGGTAAATTTGGTCCCAGGCTGTTAGGAAGGGTTCTTTCTAAGCAGCAACTGTTTAAAGAGGACTTTCCTGTTACAGTTTGTTCTTAGCCTTGAGTGGAGGGAACTAGAAGAAGTCCCCTCCTATTTCCTGGGCTGCTGTACATGAAGACCACAGCAGGGCAGCTGTGGGTAGTGCCAGCGCCTGGCCTGGCACACAAATGTTCTGCATGTGGAGCCAAGCTTGTCCTCATAGAGGTGGCGAGCCTGATGGGAGAAATAGCCTTTCTGACATCCTAACAATCAGAAATTAGCATTTCAAAAGAGATACGAAACTATGATTGGTAATGCTTTGAAGTCCCTTTGAAATGATAATAAACAAAAGCCAGAACAAAATAAGGAAAAAAGTCAAACAAAACAAAACCCAAACTATTGGATCATAGTTTGAGCATTTAATTTAAAAGTTAAGTTTGCCTCGCCTTGGCCGGGTTGATCAGTTGGTTGGAATGTTGTCTGTTAAATCATAAGGTTGCAGGTTCAATTCCTGGTCAGGGCACATACCCAGGTTGTGGGTTTGATCCCCAGTTAGGGCTGTACATTCTTTCTCTCTCTTTCTCCCTCCCTCTCTTTCTTCCTTCTTTTCTGTAAAATCTATAAACATATCTCAGGGTGAGGATCAAAGACATTTTTGTGTGAGCCTCCCATATCCTAATCATACTCAGATACGGTTAGTATAAGTAAGGAGAACGTGGCTCTCCTCAGTAAGGCCCGGCGAGCAACGACCCCGAGTCTTCTGTCATCCTGGGGTAACCTGAGTCGGAACAGGGCTGCCTCCCCTCCCGTCTCCTCAGGCCCTCCTTCCTGACCAGCCAATTCATCCATACCATTCTTGATAAAGGGAGAACCAAGTGCATTAAAGGTGGGCTTTTCCTCTGGAAACAAGCAGGTTGCAAAGCCTGAAGAGCTCATGATCTTGTACAGTGGCAGGTTGGTCTTCTCCTACCTGGGGGGTTCCCTCAGCATGGGGATAACACCTGAACTTGAGCTTCGTGACTTACATAGCTGATCCGGAAGTGTCTGCAGGCCCAGTCATCCTGCTCTTCCTCCGAGATCATCTCCACCGTGATGTCTCCGTAAGCTATGGGTTCTTCCGAGAACGGCCAGTAATGGTCACACTTCACCTGCAGTGGCAACAGCACAACGTTTGCAAACACATGTGCTGGGGAAGAGATGAAGTCTGTTTGCACTTAGAGAAAGCAAATGTACTTGTGCCTGAAGCACTGTAAATGATTATTGTGAGGTCAAATGTGAAGTGAGAACAGTTTCTGGTGCACAGTAAGCACTCAATTCAGGGTGGTGGCCGGGGTGGGTTTGCGGCTAAGTGGGGACAGCCTCCCACCCCCGAGGCACTTACCCTCCTTTTCTCGTTACACTGAGTGAGCATGACAATAATCTGAGACTTCTGTTGGAGGACCATCTTCCAAAAGTCGTTTCTGGTTTCAGGCAGTGGCCCCTGTGTGGCAATATACTCCTGAGATGAGTTGTATCCCTAAAAGGTAAGTGACACAGCTGTCACCCAGGGAACGACCACTTACATCAAATGTTGCTCTGCACAGATGCGAAAAAACTGCAAAGGTCCTGGGATAAACCTGACAAGGGACCACACACCCTGTGACGTGTCCTCCTGTTTTCATGGGCAAGGCCACCAGAGTGGCTGGACATACAGGTCCGTGTGCTGAAGCACAATTCTTTGGAGGCCTATGAAATCACCCACCCTTTTTTTTTTTTATGGTAACAGCTGCTCTCTTTATAGACATTTTTGAAACAGGTGTTCAGGTGGAGCCCTTTGAGTTTGGCTGCTGAAAACATTTAAACACAGGAACAACAATCTTTAACTTAATGATCTACTTCCCTTTTCACTAGTACTTTACAAGGAAATATGGACTATTCTTGGGGCTTCTGTTTTTCCTATTGTTTATTCTGAAATGGAATAACGGGGGATGTTCTTTAGAAGAATGGCTCTCTCCCAAAGGAAACTGTTTTTAACTGTTTGACATACTCCTGTGTCCTTTATGGTTTTCCTCTGCCTGGGTTAGAATTTGAATACCTGATTTTTCTAATTTTATTATTATTATTATTATTACTGTTATCACTATTATTTACTTACAGGAATGTAGTTAGCATTGATGTAATCTGCTCCTTCCTCTTCATTCATGGAGATTAATCTTACTCGGCTAAAGTCATCTACGAAGAATAAAAAGAAAAAAATATATTAAAAATCACTGTGGAAGGAAGAATTGTTTAGATCGGGGGTTCCCAACATCCAGGCTGCAGACCAGTACCAGTCAGGCCTGTTAGGAACCAGGCGGCACAGCAGGAGGTCAGCTTGAATGTAATGCTCTTGAATCATCCCGAAACCATCCCCCCATCTGTGGAAAACTTGTCTTCCGTGAAACCAGTCCCTGGTGCAAAAAAGGTTGGGAACCGCTGGTCTAGATCCTCTCTTCCCAATATCAAGTCAAAATAGTGATAGGACAGATAACATTTATCTTAGCTTGATATTTTAGCCATATCTCAATCTTAGTTTCTTGTTGAGACGAATACATAAATATCTGTCAATCATTATTTTCTCCTACTGGCTCCCCTGTCCTTGGAAGAATTAGGTCCATGTTTTGGGGGAGACTGTGCAGAATATTAGAGAAACTAAAATTTTGGTAGATTGTATGGAAGGCGATAGCCTAACTACGTGACTTCCACTGCACAAGGGGACAGCTGAGAATTCACTGTCTCTGGGAAGCCTAGAAGAGAGGATGAAGTTGCATGGGTCTCTCATGAATGGACTTCACATGGGCAAAGTGAGTTCTGAAACATGTGCAGATATAAGGTGCTATAATGACAATACTATCTTCTATTATCAAGAAATCTTATTAAGGAAAAAGTTCTCTTTCTAGAGCTTTTTCACCCTCCCTCTTTCCACTTTTCCATTCTTTCCCAGTTCCCCCTAGAGTACAGCAGGAAGTTAAATCTATGTAGGGATATATATTCATTGTCTTGTTAGTATGTTATATTACTTTTAGTTGAATGTTGCTTTTATTTAAAAATGCTGAGCAACACCAGAACTTGCCAGAAGTGAGAAAGAGGAGGCATTTTAACACATTGGCTCCATTTCCATTTGCCTCTTTCCATTGTCAATGAACTGACTGCAAACTTATGTTATTCCTAATTTGGTTCAGACATTTTGATTACCAAAGGGTTAAATAGTCAGTTTTTCCTGTTAAGATGCAGTTCCTTCAAAAGCATGATAGTTACATCTTCCTACAAATGATAGGATCTCATGACATTAGAGCATGAATCCGATCAGAGGTGGCCTCGAGGATCCAGACCACATTTGGGTCTGGCCAGAGACTGGTGAAACTGATTAACTGGCAGTAAGCATCCTTCAACCTTTGAAAGACATAAGCAGGATCGGCACTATTGACAATCTTACATGGTAGGATGTTTGTGTAACGATTTTTACATCGGTTCAGTGGGAGGTCTGCAGCAAAGTGCGGAATATCCAGCCCAATCAATTTCAACTCCTGTAAGTGACAGAGAAAACATTTGAGATTTCCATACACAGTGCGGATTGGATTATTGTTCACCCTGCACCATTCTTCACTCATCCCCAGCCCATAACGAATCATCACATCCCCTTCATCATTGGATGTTGTGGTAGCTCCTTTTGGGGATACAGCGTACTTCTCCACCCCACTCTTGTATACGTGCTTTAGCCAATGAACTTGTGTAGAACTCATATTCAAAAAGAAGCTTTAAATGTTCCTGTTTGGTCTGGTTTGCCCTCTTGTGCTTCTGCCATCTGCCATAAAAGGAAATGTGCAAGGAAGCTGCTAGTCCCTAAGAGAGGAGACATGTGAAACAGCCCTGACCGTGACCTATGGCCTGAAGCAGAAATGTCCGTGATGTCCCAAAGGCTTGCCAGTGATAAAAACAAATGCTGTTGTAGGTCACTGAGATTTTGATGTTTCTTACATAGCATTATTGCAGTAAAGCTGTCTAATAAAATACATAAATACCTTGGATAGCCTAGTGATCATTTGGAGAAGGTAAGGATTATATGCATAACACTCAGGGTGTGAACAATTTGAAAACAAACTTGCAAAGAAATCCATTTCAGATTTTTGAAGGTACAGAGTAACTGAAATTTATGCAATGGCATAAATGTTTCCTATTCTATTAGGAAATGTTGGTATGCTTCTTCCAGGCAATGAGCCATAGAGAAAACAGTAAAAGACAGAGTGAGAGACAATGTAGGAGTATTCTCCATGCAACAAGATGTAGGATGCACTGTCACTAAATACATATAAAGAGACCTCAAAAATAAGGATGAATTAGTACTGGGTAAGCAAAACCTTCAATGAAAATAAGAACATCCAAATAAAGGCCTGTGTGTATCAGTACTTCCACAAATCCTATTATCAGAAGGTGTATTAAAAGAGCAATTTTTCTACAAATGGATAAGCATCATTCCTCAAAAGGTTCTGCTACTGGAAAAGGGGATTTCTAAGCTGCTTTGTCGTGTGTCTCAGAGGAAACAAGGGTGTGTGGTCAGACTGCCTGGATTTCCCGGGGGCGCCATTCACGCTGCGGGCTCTGTGCTTGGGGCTCCCTGCACTTGTACGGGGCGCAATCAACGCAGCAGATCTAGTTACACTGCTCAGCACATTTGAGGCAAATGTAATGGAGCATCTAAACGTGGGATTATTTCCACACAGTAGCAATGCACTTTCCTATAATACTGTTGAGGCAGTAGAGCAGCCACTTGTACATTTTATTTACTTGGAGGTTAATATTGCAAATGAGTTTTATTCTTCCTAATCCTACCAACTATACTCCAATGAATCATAAACTGGAGGAACACTTCTTAGGGGGATGAGTTTTCGAGTCTTTGAAAAACTTTCAAAGGAATTTGGAGACATTTGACAACGTGTTGAGAGATTGAACTGTGATATCTCTTTCATGCCCTTTGTGTCTTGATTCCAGTGCTGGTTGAAAAGCATGTGCTTCGGAGATCTAGTTCTTGAAGCCTCTGCAGCTTCCACCTGAAAAGCCCCCAGGTAGCTTAGTGCGAGTATTGAATGGCGTTGGGGGTAAGCCTGCAGTCAGCGGGGATGAACCGACCGAAATTGTCCAGATTTCTCGGTGCCTTTGCTTCTGTGTCACTTTGAATTTCCAGCTCACAAAATCTTAAGATTTTTGGCCTAAATTAAAGCCATTGTAAAAGAAAACTATGCTAACTTTGATCCCCAATTCACTAAAATTAGAAGTTTTCCATCGTAAGCAAAACTCTTCTTCGCCAAATGCCTTTAAACACAACGTCGTGGCTATTAACTTTCTTACTGGTTTTCCATTTTAAAGGGCTTGCAAAGGCGGACTACATTGTTCTTGTAAGAAATGAAATAGTTTTAGCAACTTCAACTACATCAGTGTTAGGTTATTTCCTTTTGGCAATTATAAGTTTATTTAAATGATGTTTCTATGGTTTAAAGCATTTTGGAAATCTACTTCCTTTAGAGAGTTCCTTTATTGATAGCTTGTCAAAACATCTGGCTTGTTTTGGTGTACTGCTTACAAGCTGTAGGACCTTCGAAATGCAGTTCAACTCTCACTAATATCAGTTTAATTACTTGTAAGATAAGGCTGATCATTTCTCCACACCTTACTGGTGTGTAGTGACTAAGGAAATGATTAAACTCAACACATATTAATGCAGCGCTATGGATAATGATTGTGAAGTGTGTCTGTTCTGCTTTGCCTGGCTCTCCATAATTCTCCCTCCTTTGCCATTTGTACTAACAGACTGACAACTCTCCCCCTAAGTCCCCTGCTTTGAAGACAGACTGATAAGCCCCAGGAAAGGGCCTCAGATACGAAAGAATGGTGGAAACAGATTGTGGCAGAGAGCTGGAGCACATATGGAAGCTGACTAGCTGATAGAACTTTAATTGTGTTGCCTCCCTGCTGTAAACGCCCTAAGTTGACGAGAGAGGTTTAATTGGCTGAAAGCTGCACATGTAAATTGCCAAAGCTGAATTGCAGCAAAGCAGGAACTGCACGTACACCCAAGTGCTTTGCAATCTTTTGTAATTTGGCCTGTCACTAAGTGGAAAATCGAACACAAAGTTTCCGGTTCAGTAGCTTTGCAGTTACTTTCTTTCTAACCATATGGAATCTCCAAAGGCTTAAATCTTCAGAAAGTCCAAGTATGAGGGCATGGCCTGAAACCAACATAAATCATTTTTGAATTTTCTCTTGCCAGTTTTGTCTCTAATATAATTTGTCATTGTGGGGTTTTTTTCCTAGGCCATGGAGTCATCCATATGAATGGTGGTCTCCCAAAAGATATATCTTATCCTCTAGAACCTCTGAATGTGACCTTATTTGGAAAAAGGGTTTTTGCTGATGTAATCAAGTTCAACATCATGAAATGAGACCATGTTTTATTATCCAGGTGGGTCCTAAATCTAAGGGCAAGTGTTCTTCTAAAGTGGGGGGGCGCTGAGGGGAAGCCCATATGAAGGTGGAGGCACTGATGTGAGTTAGGCAGCAGCAAGCCAAGGAGGGCCTGGGGCTGCCAGAGCCGGGAGATTCTCCCCGACAGCCTTCAGAAGGAAGATGACCCTGGTAACACTTTGATTTTGGAATTCTGGCCTCAAGAACTGTGACAAAAGAAATTTCTATTGTTTAAAGTCACCCAAATTGTGGTAATTTGTTATGGCGGCCCTGGGAAACCAATATAGTCACCAAGACCCAATGGAAAACTATCTTGTGTGGCCGTGTTTGAAGTGTGCAAGTCTTGAAAAGCAAAGCAGAAATACATGCACTGTATTAGTCTGCTAGGGCTACCATAACAAAATACTGCAGCCGAGGCGGCTTAAGCAACAGAAATTTATATCTCACAGTTCTGGGGGTTGGGACGTCCAAGAACAAGGTCCTGGCAAGTTAGGTTTCATTCTGAGGTTTTCCTTGACTTGTAGGTGGCCACCATCTCACTGTGTGCTCACATGACCTCTTCTTCCTATGCTTGTGGGAGGGGTGGGGCACAGAGAAGAGGAAGGGAGAGCTCTCTGATGTGCAAGGGAAGAAGGCAAAGTCCAGTTATGCTTCACGTAAATACAAAGGGAGGAAACAGGATTTAGAACAAGATATTTAGTGAGGTTGTGTATTAGTTTTTCCATAACAAAGTAGCATAACCTGGGTGGCCTAAAACAATAGAAATTTATTGCCTCACGGTTCTTGAGGCTAGAAGCCCCACATCAGGGAGTCAGCAGGGGTACATGCCCTTTGTTACCTGCAGGGGAATTTTTCCTTGCCTCTTCCTAGCCTCTGCTGGTTTGTTGGCAACCTCTGGTATTCCTTCACTTGCAGCTGCACCTCTCCAATCTCTGCTTTGTCATCACACAGCAGTCTCCCCTTTTGTCTCTGCATCTGCACCTGGCTGCCTTTTCATAAGGACACCCACCTTACTTTAGTACTACCTCATCTTAACTAATTACATCTGCAAATGACCCTCTTTCTGAATAAGGTACTATAAAGGAAAAACAGGGTGCAGTCGTGATGGGGATCTTGGGCAGGTGATGGAACATGGCCAAGAAGAAAGTCAACCGCAGGAGCGTCTAGCAGTAGCTACCAGAGCCCTGGGCTCTAGGATGGGATTTAAGGACAGCACTCCGGTCACTGGACAAATTACTGGTACAGGCATTTGGAAACAGAGACCAAACCTAGGGAATTAGCAATGAGAGGAAAGAAAACTCAGGTCTGAGATCAACGTTAGACCTCTAGTGTGAATACTGCCGGAGAGGGTTCAAGGTGACTTTTCACCAGGATGGCAGGCAGTGAACTGGACTGAAACACAAGTAAAAATGGTGCAAATGGCAGCTACTCCCAGAAGTCAGAGGGCATCTCCTGTAGACCATGTGGAGAGTAATGTAGTTTTGCTTTTATCTCTGCAGACACACTTCTGAACAAAGATGGTGAAGGCTTTCACAAGCGTCTCGATCAAACACAAAGCACAGAAAACAATGGCAGAATGAGCAATAAATAGTCTGTCTCATGAGCTCGCAAATTTCAGGCTCTAAAGTCTGGCTCTTCAAAACCTTTTCCAAACGAGACATAAGAAGTGCAGAATTGAATCTAATCCCTGGGTCTCCAACCTCCTTAAGAAAAGATGTATATTTTTGTTAGAAGAATAATCAGTCTTTTTAGTGATTCAAAATCAGATGCAGGGTGAAAGAGAAATATATTCAGTGAATGCAAATTAGCTACTTGTACAGCTTCATGAACAACTTATAAATGTATTGGTAATATATGTAAATCCAGACATTAGTTTCAATTTGCATTATGCTTATAAATGATGAAATTTCTCAATATGAGTGTGAGCTTTCAGTGTCAGAGTCAAAATGAACACAACTCTCCAGCATTAATATAAACAGAGCAAATGACCGTTCAGCTACTGGATTTAGCTAGACCAGCGGCCTGAGCCACTGTAACACCCTCTTGCGTTTCCATTACAGAAGGGAACCTTTTCTTTCTGTCTTAAGCCTCAATGATCAATCTCAGGAAAGTATGAGGGCTGCCGTGGGGAAGTTCTGACACGCGCCCTGAAACCAGGTAGGGGAGCACAGTGCTTCTTTCAAAATTGATGAGGACCCCCTGACACTGAACTAGAGGGGTGGGCAGGGTTGGGAACTGGCAATATCTGGAAGGCTTTCAAATGAGAAAGGAAGTGAGCCAGACCAGTGGGTCACTGCTTGAGCACATGTTAGTCCAAAGCAAATGATCTGAGCTCGTGATTTAAATAAAACAGACTTCTGGAGAGTAATTTGCATTTTCTCACCATAGCAAAGATACAATATATCAGGACTTGGCACCAAATAAGTTATAGACATGACCAGTGGTGTTCTAAGAACAAAGATATATTTTAAAAGCTTCATAATAAATAAAAATACCAAACACATCTTCAAATTATAGTGTGGTGGTTCATTTTATGAGTCAACTTGTTTAGGCTACAGGGCCAAGTTGCCTGTCCAGACATCAAGTCTAGATGTTGTGAGTAAGTAATTCTTCTAGACCTGATTAACATTTAAATCAGCAGACTCTGAGAAAGCAGATCACCTTCCAGAATGGGGGTGGGCCTCATCCAGTCAACTGAAGGTCTCAAGAGGAGAGACCGAAGTCCCTTGAGGAGGAAAGAATTTTGCTTCCAGGTTACAGACTTGAGTGACAAGGTCACCTCTTCCCTGGGTCCCCAGCCTGTCCTGGGAATTTCAGGCCTGCCAGCTCTGGCAGTCACGTGAGCCAATTCCTTAAAATAAATCTCTCCATCTTGCTTTCTCTAAATCCTATTATTCTATATCATCTATCTATCTATCTATCTATCTATCTATCAATCATCTACCTACCTACCTACCTGTGTCTTATTGATTGTGTTTCTCTGGAGAATCCTGACTAATACACATGAGTTATAAAGCTTGGAAGTATCCTTGTCCTTCATTCAATCTGGTGTTCTCAGTGGACCATACTGCCTTGGGGCAATTCTTTGTTATGGGGGACTGTCCCACTTACTGAAGAACATTTAACATCCCTGCCCTTCTCCCCACTAAATACCACTAGCAGCTTACTCCCAAGCCATCACGACAATGAAAAACCACTCCCACACATCCCGAACCCACCTAGGGAACTGCCCCATACTGACCCCATTGAGAACCACTGACTCAGTGCAACCTACCATTTTATAGATGAAGAAACTGAGATGATGAAAAATTTGATTTTTTTCAATATTAATTAGTGGCGATATGGTACCAAGAACCCAGGTGTTTGAATTCCCAGCTTAGCACATTCTTACCTCCTTTATACATCCTTTGAAATAAGCCTAGATGTGCTTATTTTAACATTAAATGTATAAAATCCCTGAGCATATTATAAACTGAGCATTTAGCACATGCAATTTACGATTCAACTTTTTCACATTTTTGAAGCATCTGCATCTAGACTCTAAACCCGTGTGGCTTGGTTATCTGATGCCTTCACTTTGAAAATAATGCTCTCCTTTGATTTAGCCTCATGCTTCCAGTAAGAGCTGTGGTTCTGCACCCCCGTCCATCGCTCCCCCAGCCCTGGCACCTGTGGTTGGTTTAAGTGGACATTACAGCCCAGGCCAGCCAATTGGAATCCTCCCCTGTTATTTTTCAAACTATGAACAAGAAAGAGAGTCAGTAGTTCCCTTCGGAAACCATGGAAACTGTAGGCTCTGACACAGGGGTTGTTGGTGGTCGAGTTTTCCACTGAGACAGAGGCTGGTTTACAGTGAAGTGAAGCTAAGACAGAGAGAAAAGCAGAAATGAGAAATAAAAAGAGAAGGTCTCTTCAGGGGTGTGGCACCTCCTCCCTGTCTTTCTCGTGATGGGGCTGCTCCCCGCCCTCCTCCTGGTGTAGCGGCTCATCCTTCCCTTTAATTGTATGGCACAGCAGTATCCTTTGAACGAACCTCCTTCCTCTACAGCCTAAACTAGTTTGAATTGTGTTTCTGTCACTGACAACTCAAATCATCTTTTCTTTACCAAAACATGATTCTGAATTATTTTATAATGAGGCAATTCAGACACACAGTAATAGTTACACCTCCCAGCAAAGGCAGTGATTTAGCCATGTCACCAAAATCATGTATTCTTGCAGAAATTAAGAGGCTGTGGTTTCAATGAGGTTGAAAGTGTACCTATATCACATTTTTTCATCACCATTATCAGAATTATCTGTATACTCATTTTTCCTGAGCTTTGGTTTATGTTTACTTATAAAAATCTTCTCTTTGACATACTTTTGTGAAATGCCATCCTCACCATAGATCTCCAACTCAAATCAAATTGCTGCTCTTTGAGATACAGCATTTGGTGCGGCATCGAAAGTTTCTCGGGCACCTGCGTGCAGTGGCTACCTGGGCCAGGCTCTGTGTGGGATTGCTCATGATGCCGGTGGCCGTGAGGGGCTTTGCCTCTGATAACACATATGGCTCTTTGCATCCTTAACTTCCCTGTTAGAATGTTCACACCAGGACTCCTACTACTTCTTGCAGACCACAGCTGTCCTTGGCTAAAGGGTGGAATGAAGGAGTAAATATGTATAATGAAGAGAAAGCTACCTTCTACAACCTGGTATTTCACAGGAAAAAGCACCTTTGATGCTTTCAAAAAAAATCTGCAGTATATGGAAAGGTCACTTTATCTCCCCCTTTCTCTGGCTTCCTTGAGTCACGGGCCACACTGCAGTGACCTGAAGGATGTGCGCCCTCCATACTGTCTTACATGCTGTGCAGTATGTGGGAAGAACACTTAAGGACCAGTAATAGTTCCCACACGGCTGAGACCCAGGCTTCCACATTGCCACCCATTCTACATACAGTCTGGGGCCCAGACAAACACGTGTGCTTCAGAAAAAGGTGTTGGCCATTTTTTTTCTTCTACACAAACTACATATAATTCTCTTTCTCCAATTTCTTCAAGAAAAATCACACATAAATATTAATTAGAATACCAGGACTCCTATAGGCCTAAGAGCCCCACTAGAGGCTCTTATATGCCCAGAGGACAAACGGGTCCATTTCATCCACCGTGTGCTGTGGTTGCGAAACAGCGTGAGAAACACTAGAAATCCCCTGAGGGTGAAACTCTGTTTCAGATCCCAGTCATCAGCTTGCTTTCCCCTGCAGTCTCAGTCACCGTGACTTCCCATGGTGGCTTCTCCCCTAACCAAGTCTGTTCAGCCCCTACCTGCATCTCTTTTCCTTTGTGTCTGCCCCCCAAGCCCAGACCTAGTTCCGTCATTAGGGGTGGGCACTCTGTCTCTGAACCAGCAGATCTGACACCCCCAAGCCCACCCTGCTCAGCATGCAGCCTGCTCCCACATGCTGCCCAGGGAGCCAGGAAATGACCCCAACACACACTTGCCACTTCTCACGTCCTGTCTCAGCTGCCACAGAGGGCTGGATCTGCTTCATTCACTCACCTCAAACTGAAGAGAAAATTTGTAGTCAGAGTCTTTGGCCATGTCCCTGAGGTAGGCGTCAAAGTCATCCAGCTGAACCGGGCTTTATCAAACACAGAAAAATGTATGTTTTAAAAATCCCATCAATAGGTTATGATTAACACTGTACTTCTCAAATATGAACAGTTTTCTTGGAGAAAAAAGAAGTTTTGCTTCTCAAAGATTAGCACTCACTTTTTTTTTTTGGTTTAAGTTACCAGGCCCTGATATATTGTAATTCAAAAAGGGAACCACTATATTAAACTTTCTTGAGACAGGAAAAACCTCTAGATCTTCAACTGGCTCTTATTCTAGCAGTAAGATATTATGTACACACATACTCATGCATGTATGTGTGCTGTTTCTAGAAAACCCTGGTTTATAGGAAAAAACAAAGGATTAGACTCTAAAGAGCTGTTTGAGTTATGGTTTTACTTTATTTACCGTGTGATCTTGTAGAATGTACCTAACTCTTCCAAGATTTAGCATTCTCATCTACAAAGTACTACTATCATACCATCTCACAAGGTGACACACAGTATATTATAGAACTTTTAAGTGTAAACAAGCTTTACAAACAAGGAATTGTGCTACTAGCTACACCGTCTCCCAGAACCGATGCAGGACTGTGGGTGGAGCACGTGGTATATGCAGATTGTTCCCAGGGCCTCCCTTTGAGACAGCCCCGCCTGGAGCCCTGCACACCCACACAGAGACATGCAGGTGCAGCGGTGAGATCAAACAGACATCTGAGCATACGCTTCTGCATCTGTAGAAAAAGTCCTTACCTCTTTTCTTGTTTGTTTTTTTAAAAATAAGGGTTATGTTTTCTGTAGCTGCTTACCTTTTCTAGAATCTACCAGCACCAACCTGCTCCCTACGCTTCTGCGGCATGCTGTACCCTGCCACCTAACCCAAGCCTTTCCACGCGTCTGGGTCCACACAGCTGACTTTCCCTTCGGTTTTGTTCCACGTTGCTCAGCTCATGTCATCGACATGTAGCCTTCTGTCCTCGTAGCAAAGACACAGTACCTAGTAGTTACTTGTTTAAAGTTGTTGGGCAGCTAATCTGACAGTTCATTTATTTTAAGATTTCAGTAGATGTTAAAGGGTATTACACCTTCCAGATAATACATTTAAACTTTAAAGCTTTTTCTTAATAACATTAATGACTTCCATACATACAACACTGTAGCTCTAAAATGTTTGCATACGTTACCCTGCTCTATTGGTGGTTGAGGTCGACATGGCCAGCGTCGCCCCATGCTCCAGAAGAGAGTCAAGGCTACGAGAATCAGGTGAGTAGTCCATGATCACATGACTGCCATGCCATAGCGCCCTGGGTACTAGCCAGGGAGAATGGTTCCTGCTTAAAAGCTTTCTCCCTTCAAACTCTCCCTCCTTCCCCAAAAGTGGCTAAACATGGAAGACGGCAAGCCAGAGAAAATGTTTATGGGTTAGAAAAAGCAAATGCAGAAAAAAGAGGGAAAAGAGAGACAGAGGAAGAACCTCAAGGAAATAGAAATATGAACATCAAGGAGAGGAAGAGGATAGTTAGGAGGAGAAAACAAACACATGGAGGGAAAGACTTAGAGGGAAAGGGGGAAAGACAAGGTGAAGGAAAGAAGCGGCAGAACGAAGATGAGTGGACATGGGCAGAGGGGGCCAAGGGCGCATGGTGGTGGGGGGCACTGGAATGAAAGAGCAAAGGTAAAAAGAAAGTGAATGGAAAGGTGAGGGAGGGGGAAGAAAGCCCCTCAACATGTGACTTTTAGAGAAGGAGACAGGATTAGAGGCAAAATGAGAAGAGGGAAGGAGGAAGCTGGTTTGATGCAATGTTTTGGTTTGTGGGCAGTTCCTTCACTCCTAACTCGACCCAAACTTCTGTCCACATCCCGCTTCCCTTTCTCCTCTCTGCTTGTGTTTTGGAAGAAACAAGCTCTAACAGGGTCTCCCCTTTTGGTCCCGAGACCCTGTCCTCTAGCTGATTTGGTCTATGCCTCTCTACTCCACTTGACCCAACCAATAATTTGGGCAACAGAGTGTTTTTCTTCCTGTCAAATCATTCCCTCCAGGTGCCAGTACCTCTTCTCTCTTTGGCTGGTCTTGTCTCTCCTACATCACTTGATATATGCCAATGAAAGGCATGCTGATTTGAAATGGATTTGGGGGAAAATAATTCTGTTACTTATATGTGCCACCATATTATGTCACTCAAGGCCAAACAGAAATATTTTTGCATTAAGCTTTCTTTTGTATTACATAGTCCCCGACTTTCTCCCATTGGCATGGATGCCATAAATCTGCCTGGGACCCCTGAGTGCCTCACGTTAATTCCCTAAGATTCTCTCCTAGGCAAGTATCAGGGGCGAACTCTATTTGTTGGGACTTTCCCCTCTTTCTATGCACAGATTAGCTGAAGGCCTGGAGGTGATAATCTAATTAGGCTTTTGAAATCAATTGATGGTCAATTTTCATCCATCAGAATCTTAATTCTCACAACTTAATAGTTCAGTAGATAAGGGAAAACACAGGCCAGCAAGAGCAATTTTATTTTTCTATTTATTATAAAGAGTTCCTGAGGCACCATCTCTCAAAGCATTTATTATAGCTTCAAGCATAGTAAAAGCCTTTCCCTGCAATAAGCACAGAACTTCAAAATACAAAACGGTAAAAGTTTTTGTACAATTTTGATGTGGCCAAAAATTAATTTTTTGTAGATTTAGAGGAACAGACTTTATTCTGAAAGACTTTTATAATTCCTGACAACCCATTCTTTCTCAGATTTTATATGATGATTTTTTTTTTATCTCTGACATAGTTTTTGTGACATACTTTCTTAGCAGTCACGGCCATCCCTACGTGTAAACACACCGACACATAATAGCTCAGCTATGCTAATATGCATTTGCTTCTTCCTTTCTTTTTTAAATAAGATTTTATAAGAGTTTATTTGAGCCAGAGGGAGGACATATGCCTGGGAGGACGACCTCCAATGCTCCTTGCCTTTTCTTTAAGCATCTCTTCTATCTGAACAAGCAATCTTTTCAATTTGTAGAGTTATCATTATGAACACCATTTTAAGATAAAATATTTTAAAATCAAGCAGTAAGAAAATCTTACTGTATTATATACATCCAAGCTGCTGAGGGACTGATCCTTATGTGTGCTCACCACAGTGGACCATGATAATCTGTGTTACGATGGAGGTGTTAGCTAACGCAGTGGCGGGAATCACAATGCAGCATACAAACGTACCAGATCAATATAATTGTGCACCTTAAACTTACACAATGTTAATTATCAATTGTATCTCCATAATAAAAACACTTACTTAGTCAGTTTTCTCTTCTTTAAACCATTTTTACTCCTGAAAATTAAAAAAAAAAAAACAAGGCAAATTTACCTGGACAAAAAAATTGATTGACATGATGATTAAACTTGAAATGTTTTAAATAATTACATCAGGGACCTCAATATTATTTAATTTTCATTAAACACATCTCAGGTTTGTTTAATTACTTTTCTTTAAGGGAGAAAATAGTGATAATTTTAGATTCATTTTTTAAAACTCTATTAGATTGCAGGAATATACCTACATTTTATATTTAATATTTGTCAAAAACAGAATTCTGGAAACATATAATTCCTTGCTACTGGTGATTAAGTTGCTGAAGTATTTTGTAAATATATATAAGTATTAACTGCCTGAGTGCTCCCAGTTCTGAGACAAAAAGTGTAGAATCAGGGAATAAAAGCGAGAACCCTTGGCAGGAAGGTGTATGCGGCTTCTTAATTAAAGACTGAAAGTGCTTCTCTGGACACTTTCTCTGGCCGTGTGGCTCTGCGCTATCCGTGTTGGCCTGTGTCTCATGTCATTCTACAACGGCACAGTCACAGTCAGTTTGAAACCAGCGTTTAAGCTATTTGAAAAATTGAACCTATTACCTGTTTGTTCTTAATCCATTACTAGTTTGTAAGCTCAACGACATGTGATGCTAATTATATTTCTAAAGGAATATTTAGGGTAACAGTTTTTAACCAACAAGTAAGATAACTAACTTAATGCTAAGAGAGAATCTGCTGAAACACTTCATTATTGTATTTTAATGTCATATAAATAATAAATATTGCAAGTGATTATGAATGATACTTTTTATGAATAATTTTCAAAGGTCTTTACAAATGGACAGAAGCACCCAAACCTTCAGAAAATAAACAATCTGCAGCACATAACCAGGTGTGATTTGAGTGCTCTCCTGGGCCAAAATATTTATTTGTGATGAGAAGTCCAGGTGTTCGGACACCTGTATTCCCAGCAAGCCTTCAGCAGAGTAAAGCACCACTTCCTCTGGGCCTTCACAGTGCTCTCTCATTAAGATTTCCTCATGGTCACAGCAACTAGTCAGTCTGTCTGACTGCTAGACTGCCCCTCCCCGCAGAGCTGAGCACAGTTCATGGAACACATAATGGGTGGTTAATAAATGCTTATTTAATTGAATTGAAAGAAACATCTTTGCTGTGTCACCGTGACCATCTTACTTAATGATTCAGTTAAGAATCTAATACTGAACTTGGGCTTCCTGAGGTCCCACTGGGGAAATAGGGCTTGTGGACGGAGAGAAAGCAAAGCAGGACAGAAACTGTGGTGAAATATCCAGAAGGCAAGGAGTGTTTCTGGTTTCAAGCGGTTTTTATTTCTTCCCAATTATGAATGAAGACAATCCATTCAGTAGGTCCTGTCCTACTGTTTCTCCTTTACCCCCTCTTTGTCTTCTGTGCTTGATATTTAAAGGGGATAAATATTCCAGTTTTTACTCTGCCTTTCCCTTACCCCCTCAAAATGCCCTGCTGTAATAGGACAGAGCTGTGTCCTATAAGCATTTGGGAATCTAAAGAAATACCTCTTGAATAATTTTGTCCTCAGCCCTTGCAATGAGTGAACTTTAGGGATCCCACAGTTACTTCACGTAGCAGGAACCAATTACTGAAATCCTTTATGAAAGCAGAATGTTCGCATAGATGACAGTTCTGGCAAAGTCAGAAGGCTGCCAACATATTTTATGTGAATAAAATATGTATTTTTAGTGAATTTTAAAAAAAGGAAGAAATCTTTCCTACCCAAACAGACTTGAAGGGAAACTGGGAAGAAACAAGTGTATGTGGGAGGGTGACACTGAATAAATGCAGTGCTGGAGCGCGAAGCTGCTACTATTCCACGGCTGTGCAGAAATCGGATCTGTGCAGGGGGCAGACTCGTTTTCCTTGGGATCTCAATCCACCAGTTGAATGAACTTTAAACCGATACAAAATTCTGTCACAGGTTGTATATGACTTCCTGTCATACTCTTATCATCCTTAAGTGTATGTCTTCATGATTCGCATACAACTCTCATTGTTATGCCTGGATTCTGTTGATTTCCTATAGGTACCCTATGGCTAGGGGACATGACAAGACTGAATTATGAGACTCCACAGCAATACTGATATAATTTTCCCTACAGTTTTAATTGCTGTGTTAATTCTAAGACTAAAACCAGAGAAATTCATTTTTTTTAAACATGTGATTTAAGGCTTTGCTAACAATATTAATGTTAACAAACTATGAAAAAAGTTAGGGTGTGTGTGTGCACGTTACAGTGAACATTTTGGGTGATGTTTAGGGTAAAATCTTATCATTGCAATAGATTTTCTGAATAACTGATAAATAATGATCATCCATTATACATTATTCATGCACCTAGGATCATCCACTTAAAATGTTTCTCCCTTTCATTTATACTATGTAAGGTTCAAAACCCTAATGATTTCAAGAAGGTAAGATGCATTCTTTGTAAGTTCTTCATGGTATGACAGTTTTAGAGAGCCACCCAGATTGGAATTCAGACTGGAATTCAGTGCAAAGAAGGATATAAAGCAATGACAGAGACATGGGAGTTATGAGAGTTAAAAACAAAACCAGCAACAGCCCCCCAAAGTCTAGTCATCCCTAATTTCATGAGCACTACTTACTTTCTCATGAGCTAAATGGACATCATCCCCAAATCTTAAAGGAAGGTCTTTAGGGCTAGAGCATTCTCTGAATAGACACACAATAACCATGAGTAGAGCTGAGCATTTTAAACTCACGGTTGCTTCATGCTTACAATGTCAGCTGTTGATGATTTAGAATAGGCGGGAGCATATTTGAGGACAGCATGAGGGTGAATATGGTAGTAAGAGAAAGGAGAGTGATGGCATTGAAGCCTTGAACGGGAGAAACAATCTGAGATCATCGAAGCCAGAAATGCTGGCAGAAAGCAGTCTGGAGACTCAGCCAGCGGAGCACTGGTGTTCTGCCCTGGTTCCTCTGCGATCTTGGGGAAAGATTTGGGAAGAAACACGGGGAGAAACAGAACGGATTTCCATACGAACCACTAGAGACCCTGGGAGGATCTTAGAAAATCAAGAGGAACATATCTTTTCGTGATGGTGACAGTTCAGGGAAGGACCTGGGCAGTGAGTGAGCTGGAGGGGGTGGGTGAGTCAAAGCAAACCAGGGCTGCTTGCTGAGGACTGAGCTAGGCTAGGAGCAGGGACCATGAATTTTACTTTTTTTATGTTGGCATGGCACAGGCTTAGGGATGAAAACAGAGATTATGACTTTTTCCAGTATGTTTTCACATGTCGATATATGTGTAGTTACTGAAAGTAACAGAAAGCACAGGATTCTATATTTTGCCTTCCCTTCTCGCCTGGAGATAGTCCTATACAGTTTCAGGACAGTTCCTCTGAACTGTACTGCAGGGTGTTGGTCCCTAACATCTCCTGTTATTTGATGAGTGCTGTAAATAGTGGACCTTGAAGGGATTGCTGAAATTTGCTCTTGTGTTCCTTAGAGAGACCTGTTAAAGAAGAGATGCAAATAAGCATAGGCCCATCTGATAAAAGCTTAAAATGACTGGTAGAAAATGAGAAAAATCTGAGAATTAAGTAGGGGAATGAATATAATATTATATGCATTTTCCTCTCTTTTAGTTCCATTGAAATCTGTGAAGAGTACCTTGAGGGTATTTATTGCAAGTATTCTAGTGATAGGTGGAATACTCAAGGATGATTAGATGTTGAGTTAAAAGTAAACTTATATTTTGAAGGACAAGATGGAATTTATGTGCACTTCTCATACCTGAGAACTATTGGATGTTAAATACTTAAAAACCCTGTGTTGGCCCTGGTGAAGGAGTCCTTGTTGAAAACTGCACTGAAACCAAACAGGGGGGCGGTGGACGGTCCTCGCCATCTGGTGCGTCTTCTGACTTCATGACTTACACACCTGTGTCCACCACCTCTCAAAAGTCTGTCTCAGCTGTCTCTCGACTTTTCTCTCTCTCTTTTTAAAGAAAATACAAATTCTGGCATTAACAATCTGTATTTGAGGAAGTCCCTTTTGTATATTTCTTGCACTGAAACTTAAAGCCATAAACTTTCCAGCTGTATTTATCTTGTCCTCAGAGGGGTTGGAGAACATTGTCCTTTTGGATAAATAACCCTCCAGGTTGCTTTCCATTTTTCCTTCTTCTGCCTCAAACGTAGGCCATTTTTTCGTCAGTCCATGAACATTTAAAAAATTTTTTCTGAGTTCTTCTCAAGTTGTCCACATTTCTAGATCCATCTGTTTGTACATAGTTTAAAGATGATAATTTTTGTCAATTCTCTGGGAAAACACTAACTTTTTTTTATGGTACAGGGAAAGAAATAGTACTTCTAGACTATTTAGTCTCAGAATTCAAGATGATTAGGATTAATATTATTATTTTGTAAAACTTAAAAAGATATTCTTTAAGACTTGATTATCAAAATAATTTAAGAGCCAAGAAAACAAGTATTTAAAGGAGGCCACTCTTTAGACAGGAAAGAATAGGCTCACAGACACCTGGTTTTGGAAGCTGAATATTCTATGTAGTGTGAAGCTAAGACAGTTAATTTCCTAAGCCTCTATTTCCACATCTCTAGAAAGGGGTGGAAATACCCTCGCTACAGTTGTGGGGACAGCGACATAAGATAATTACTCAAGGAGGCTTGAATATGGTCAGTTGCTCCATATGCATTAAAGACTTAGCATCCGTATTAAAAAATTTCGGAGGCCCCAAATACAGGGTATAATACTCTGGGTTTCTTTACCTTAATACATTCCTTTCCTCTTGGCAATATGGAACTCTGAAATGGATGGAGATGGTGAGGAAAATGGAAAGCAAAATTTGTAAAGATGAGGGCCAATAGACGGACTCGAGAAGAAACAAATGACTCGTACTGAATGGAAGGAAGAGCGCCAAGAACATCACCAGGAGAAAATTCAGTTGGAAAACATCGTTAGCATCTTGGTACCACTGAGTGCTTTAATCCATTTCAATATACAATTAATAATTTTAGATGCTGCCTTCACACATTAGAATTTTTCTGTTTTGCTTATTTCCTGAGAGCTAAGTTTTAAAGACTGTGTTAGGTAAACAGTAAAAAAAAAAGAATCACTTACCAAGGATTAATATAAAATGCCAAAAGATAATCAGTCCAAAGACATGAAGGGAGCAGGGTTAAGAAAGCAAATACACTCCTACGCCTGTGAGCATTAATAGATAACAGATGTAAAGATGAAGAAGTGGCAAGAGTTAGTAATACAAATTGTGAACAGACAGCAGTACATTACTTACTGGAATCAAGTAAAATAAGCACCTTAATTATGATTAAATATCATTCCATTCCGTGAAATTTAAATCTGAGGGCTGAAGTGTTATAATATTGTCAAAATCAGTTTTATTCACACGCAGCCTTTTATTGTAATCAGATATATTTTTCAACTTACTTTGTGCTAATTAGTCTGCCGTGAGGTGATTGCATTTAGCATTCAGGTAAATGAGGTGCTTAAATGCCTCATTAGTTATCTCGAGGCTTATTCTTGGATATCACCCTGGCCGTGCTTAGGCCTGTTTTAAGGAGCCTGTATAACATCATTCGACAGCTATCGGCAGCTTGTGGGAGGAAATATAAAGGGTGACTTTACATAAGCCGATGCTGGTGAAGACCCTGAGCTTTCGGAACACGTTCTTACAAAGCTGCCCTTCTAGTGCACTACTCTGACTTCCCATCTTGTTTTTATTTTAACTTATACATTATTTCTAAAAAATAACCCTTAACACGGAGGTATGGCATGCCACTCAGGTATCATTCATTCAAGAAAAGTAGCTCATCCATTGCCTAGTCTGTAATCTGAACCAACACTCCGCTGAGTGGGAGCCCATGATTTAGTTTTACTTTAGTTCTAATTCAGACTGTTGGTTTAAAATGCGTGGTTCGAAACCAATTTCAGACATTCAAATCACTTGTATAATAGAATATTCATTAATGCACATTTTAAAGTATCCTACGGCTGCATCTACAGTTATTCTGAGAATTGGGGGGAAATGCTGTCACCTTGTCACTTTAGCTATCATGAATCTCCACTGAGATATCTATTCTCAGTCAGCCAGAAACTGCTGGTGCTGGCAAATCTGTCTGCCAAGCGTTGCATGAGAATTTTCTTGATTTAATGGGAAGGTCCTGAAGTGAATTCTCTTTTGCCTCAGTTCTCCCTAATGGGTGCCCCATATTCTATAAGTTGTGACTGGGTGTGTAGGCCATACATAGCTCTTCCGAGTCACAAGTATAAATGAATAATTTCCTTCATGGACCGCTCATCACTGCTCTGTGACTGGGCCTTCTTTAAGGGTGGGCCATGTGACAAACAAACATCAGTGAATTAGTCTCTTACTCTTGAAAACAGTGCTGATATATTTGAGCAGACCTAGAAATGTTTCCTAACTTTTCACCGTCAAGGGTTTATGGGTTCATCTCTCTTCACAGTTGGATTCGTGGTATCCGAATAGCAAAATTTCTTTCAGGCTAAAATTTAAAAAGAGTACAAAAAAATCCTATTTCTAGTCAACTTTCAACTAGAATGGGCATCAAGCACTCAGGGAAGTAGAATTCATGTTTTCAGTAAAGTCCTTCCTCCCTCATTGATTCTGTAGAGTAAAATGTCCTGTCTCAGATACCTAGTTCTTTAAGATTAACCATTTTGGGGCATTAGTAAAAACAAAAAAAGATTACTTATTAAGAATTAATATGAAATATGTGTATTTAAATGCACTTTGCCCTGTTGCTTGCACCCAAGTCAAACTAGATCATGTAGCAGTGCTGGACTCATAGGAAATGGTTACTTAATTAGCAGTCTCGTTGGCTATTGACTGCAATGCACTGTTAATTCTCACGTATGATTGTTAAATATAATGCCAACCAATTTAATCTCCTGACTGACAGTGCTTTCTGAATTCTCAAAGTTCTGAATTCTCCTCCCTCCACATCCTTAATATCTGAGAATAAAGAAAAAAATGATGCCATGTTTTCTTATGGGACTTTCCTGGCTTTGATATTTATTTACCTATAAGTGTAAGAGCTGGGGGCCCTGGGCCGTACTTGGTTTATGAACAGAAGGGGTGGCTCCTGACCCCAGGCACTGAAATGTGAGTTTTAAGTAGAGACTCTGTTCTGTCTCATGCTGCGTCCATGAGGTACCTTGTCCTGCCTTTAGCCACCCCGTGTTCAAGGTGGCTCCTGCATTTAAACCCTTCTTATGCACGTTTATGGGCTACTTGCAGAACTGACGATTTAGTCCTTTGTTTAATACAGTAAGTACAGGACAGACTCAACATTTTTGCTATTTCATAATAACACTAAACTAGCATATACCAATATACTCTGTGAAGATCTAACCTTTGAAATTCCCTGTCAAAGACATTTTGAAGGGATAATCAGATAAAACCATTTATCCCCCAAAGGCTAAAATAAAGTTTGCAGGACACACAGCATACCTAGGTTGTCTAGAGGCTTGTTCCGAAAGAACACTCACCAGTTGTACGGGAGCTTTCCATCCCTCTCCAAGGATGCAAAATTGACAAAAGTTCCTGCACCACACTCCCTGTGTGAAAGGAATCGCAAAATCAAGGTTACTGCTTGATGGAGAAGCACTCTTTCACCTTGACAAAGAAGGCTTTACCCACTTATCATCACGACATTTTTTTAAAGCTAAAGTAAGTTCTATGGGTTTTTCTATTGCATAAAATGCAAAATAGAAAGCTAAAACAAAACAAAACAGTTTTTCACAAGGTTGCACTTCTCTATAGCAAATAATTTGAGGCCAAAAGGTTTCAGTTCACAATGCTTTCCAAAGGGCACTCAGGACCTGAAATAAATCTTTAATTGTTTGGGATTTAATATGTTTTACAAAGTAAGTTATGGCAACTACCCTGAAAAAAATGAAGGGTTTTTTTTTAGAGCATATTCTTGATGGGGTTTTATTTTTTATAGTGTTCTGATTCCCTCTCTATAATGGTGATGGATCAAGCTGTATTGTTTTCTTCTGCCAAAATTTTCCCTCCAGGTAGGACAACTGTAGCATTTATCACTTGAGATGAGGAGGAAGAGGCTGTGCAGAGCTTCTTACCCAGAAAATTGCTTATTAATCTGTCAGCAGAAAATATGGTTAATATTTTTTCTAGAATTGGAGTTAAAAGGTAAACATATTCTCATGCCTTGGCCATCTTTTTTGCTTAATATCATGCATAAATAACATAGCTCAGTGGGGCTCACACACCTCATTTTCCCTCTACATGAAACTGATGGACTTATTCCGAATTGAAGCGTGATGTTGACATTGGCAATATGTTACCTTCCTGTTCTTATTAGATGGTCTAAGAATAGTTTTTTCTTTTTTTGAAAAATACACAAATATATTATATCATATTGTATCTTAAATTATATATCTGCAATTGATTTTCCTATGTCAGTTTCCTATAATATACAGGAATTTATTTACATTTAAATTAGAAGAATAATTTTTACCTTCCAGTTCAAGGGTTCTTAAATTGAGGTCCAAGGATAGAATTTAGGGCTTTATGAACATATGTGAAAAAAAAGTGCATCACCATTTTCCTAATCTCTCACTGAAATTTAGCACTTCCTTTAATTAATAAAGTAGGTAACAAGTCACAATATCATCAGTACTTGTGAGATTTGCTAACAATAGATACTGTAGGTATTTTTCTGTAAAAGGCTTACTGTAGGTATTTGTTCACATTTATCACTCTGGTGAAATAGGAGAATTACTAGACACCTACTAAATATTGTGATCTAATGTACTAATAAAAAAGCGTACATCACATTTGTTCTTTTAAATACTTTGATGACCATACTTGAACCTAATCATTTGTGTCAATCCTGCGTATTTTATTTTATGCACTTAGAAAGCACTGTCCTTGGAAAAGAACCACGGGCTTCATCAGACTGCTAGGCATCGTGGCACGAGGTGTCACAAATCTGTGCCCTAACAACCAGCTGGCTGAAGCAGAACCACTCCTCCAAAATATTTCGCTGTATACAGCATTGAGGATGCACCTGCAATAACACACTCATAAATGCCACTTCTTCCCCTGCTGCATCACCGCCCCCTCCACTGTTACTATTACAGGCTAACACTGATTGCACACTCCTTATGAGTTGAGTGTTATGTCATGGCATTACTGCATGATTGCTCCTCACCATCCACTGACATAGGCATCATTATCACCTTTTAATATATGTTCTTTCCCTGGCCTCCAGGCTACCTCACTCTTCATTCTCCTTCCATTCCACTGGAGGTCTCTTGTCAGTCTCTTGCTGCTACCTTTTTCCCTCCATGAAAATCATGAAAATCTTAATAGCAGATTAATCTAGGGCCATGTTCTGTAATTTGCACTTCCTAGATTTCATACCGTCTACAGCTTTAATATCATTTATACGCTAAGGACTCCCAAATTCATACCTTCAATCCAGACTTCTTTCCTGAACACCAGATTTTTATGTTCAACTGCCTTTCCACACCTGCACTTGGAGTCATCTCAAACAGAACACTTAAAAAACTAAAGTCTTTTTTAACATATGATTTCTGTTTTTAATAACTTTATTTATTTATTTATTTATTTATTTATTTATTTATTTATTTTAGAGAGAGGAAGGGAGGGAGAGAAACATTGTTGTGAGAGAAAAATATCAATTGGTTGCATCTCATACCCACCCTGACCCCAAACCTGCAAGCCAAACATGTGCCCTGACCTGGAATCAAATCAGCGACCCTTCGCTTTACAGGAGGATGCCCAACCAACTGTACCACATCGGTCAGATACAAAACTGAAGTGTTGATGTTCCCCCAACTCTGAAACCCTTTCATCTGCAATCCCATTTTAGCGTATGGCAATTCCATCTTTTCGGTTGCTAGGACTGAAAACCTTGGAGTCATCCTTGACTCTCATTCTTATTCGTTCAACATGCAACTTGTTAGCAAATCCTGTTGCCTCTATTTTCAAAATATATCTGGAACCTGATCATTTTTCCCTGCCTGCCATAGCTGCAATTCTGGACTGAACCACTGCCATCTTTGTCTTGCCTGGATTACTGTCATGGCTACCCCAGTTCACATGCCTGCCTTGGTCCTTTTCTCATTATAACTTGTTTTACATAAAAGTGAGAGTGAAAATGTTGAAATGTAAGTCAGATATTTTTAATCTTCTGTGCAAACTCTGCCATGGCTGCCCATTTATTTAGAGTTAAAGCCAAAGTCCTTACCATGGTGTAGAAAACCGTATATGATTGGACACCATCTGCTGCCACTCCTTCGTTCATTCCCTCCACGTTAGCCACTCTAACTTCCAGCTATTCTTTGAACCTGCTAGTCATGCTCCTACCTCTTCGGGGATTTTGCCTTGATTGTGCCCTCTACTGGGTACACTCTTTCCCCAGATGCCACATGACAACTCCCTCATGTTCAAGTCTTTTCTCAAGTGTCATCTTTCTAGTAAGACCTCCCTCCCTCCCTCCCAGAGCTCCTCTCCCCACATTCTCCACACGGGCACTGCCAATCCCTCTTACCCAGCTTTGTTATGTTTCTATTATAGTCTGCTAACATACCATATAATCTCCTAACTTTTATCTTTATTATTCATTGTCTATCTTTTCCATTAGAATACAAGCTGCATGGAGGCAGAAGTTTTGGTCTGTTTTGTATACTGTCGTGTTCCAAGCACCTGGAGGAGTCTGACATGCAACAGGTGTCCTCTGATATTTGTTAAAGGAGTGAGTGAAGTTTCAGTGGAACACACAGGACACACAGGTTGTAACTCAGGGTTTGCCCCCAAGCAGTATGATTTCAGAACTTCACATCTAGCTACAGTGCTGTAGCACTGCCCTCACTATCCCTGTAAGAGTCATTCCAATGCCAGCATTCAGGTGCTTGACTTTTATGTTCTCAAGTAATCTCTTTCTTTACTTTCATGTTATCCCATTTTTATTTCTTTCCTGGCACAAGTCAGTTTGCGCCTTTAAATATATTTATTTATGTACATCTCTCCAGCTAGGTTCTGAGTGGACAGCTTGGATGTCTGATTTTTCTCGACTATGCCACGCAGGCACATCATATAATAGTTATTGGATGGGTAAATTTATGCATGAAAAGGTGACTGACCAAACTTTGACAAAGGAGAAGGATGCTGATTGATGACAAGCCAGGGGGCTAACACTGGACAAATATGCACTTGAATCAAATTTCCTAAACCCAACAGGTTTCTTTTTTTTTTTTTTGAGAATTGATCATTGTTTTTATCATATGGGGACCACAGAAGTTTCTTGACAATGTACTCAGATAAGAAATGCATCAGTGGTCAAAAGAATAGAAAATCCTCAAAACCATAAATCAAAAGGCCTTTCTAACAGCAAAAATGATGAAACTGCCTGCCACTCTGAATAACATGAAGAAAAATGATAGGGGAATCTCTATGGACTTAATCATAAACTCTACAAATACTTTTTCATAAGAAATAAGGAGAGGGAATTTTTTTCTTTCTTGTGGTCTCTACAAATATTAACTTATTAATAATACTCAGTACATATAGATTTTTTCTTTTACTCCAAAACAACTTTGAAATTATTAAAATGTAACTTATGGGATGATTAAGATTACAGAATCCGCAGTTAAGAGGTCTCACTTTGTGTGAACCAGCAATCTTTTGCTTTACCATTCAATGGCAGTGTTTCTAAAATAATACTAAAACTCTTCTTAGAAAACATGAAATAGAGGTAGATACTGCTGTAAAATTTAGGTCTGCAAAAACATACATGTATGATAAATAGATATTTTAAAGGCTGTGGGTAAGATTAACCAAACCCAACTTACCTAGCCATCTGCAGGTGCTTTTTCCTGAGGATGATCAGGGTGACCAGCAGCAGTCCGATCAGCAGTGTGCTAAGAATGGCCAGCACTGAGATGACTACCACGTTGGGATTCATCTCTGTAACTGAACAGATCAGCCATACACTTTGATCACAGCTTCCAGGGCATGGAAATTAACAGAACCATTCATTGTTATCCATCTGATTTTGAGAGCAATGGACTTATGATGGCAACAATGATTCTTCTCCAAGCTGACAATGTCCTCTTCCTGCTCAACTCTAAGTTACTAGACTGATAAAAATATTTAAGGCCTACATTCTGGATGTTCTTATAAAGGGAAAGGATTAACTATGAATAATTCCTGTGACATGGTTTAAATCCATTTGATAACGAAAAAAATCTAGAAGTCATTATCATGTATTCTCATTTTTTTACATTTTCAGAAGCTTGCAAGTTCTTCTTTTGTGCCCATGAGCTTAAAGTCAGAAAGCACAACTGTCTATTTCACTCACAACTAATAATGTATATGAAAAAGGCATTAGCAAGCTACCATCTGCTAGAGCACTTAACACATTGCTAGAAGCAGGCACTGATAATCTGTAACCATATGTTAAGAGGTTTCCATCTGTACAACTCAAGAGATTAAACATATTAATAAGTTGTAGGGACCTTAAGAACAGGGGCTGTGTCCCTCTCATGTACTTCATGTGATAATTGGTCTACCATGGCACTTACACATTGCTTAGTTCTTCACACTTCGTGGAAGAGCAGAATATTAACGGTGGGATTATAGGTCAACTGTGTTATAAAACTCTTAACAGTGGACCAGAGGAGAAGAGGAGAGTGATAACCTCCTCTATACTGTTCGTAAAATCATGGAACTGGCTGGCATACACAATCCTTAAGTCTCTGGGTATCACCACTTCCCATTTGTGACAATGAGGCCCCAGTTCATGGAAAGAGTACTTGAGCAGAAAAAACATCAGACTCATGGTCAGAAGAGCTTGTTCAAGTTCACGTGACTACTAACTGCCATTTGAGGAGGCTATTTTATCTGTCTCTGTGGGCCTCATTTTCCTCATTTGTAAATAAGTTTAATAATATCAATTGCTTCACTGGCTTGCTGTAGAGATGACAAGAAATAATGAACATTCTATCATACTAAGTAGAGTGCAAAAAGATGTTTAGATCTATTGTTGTTCTCTCTTGTGGAAAAAAAAACTAAAAAAAAAACAGACAAAATCCATGCTATTCATCATTGGATACAGCGGCTAAATATATGACAGATGTTACAGAAATGAAAACACATCCAGTGGAGGGTTATGTGATAGTAAGTGTGGTTTTATTGCAGGCAGTTTTGTAGGAGATCTGAGATTGTAGAGTTCGACTCTAACATACGGGGGAATAAAACATATAACTCAGAAAGAAAACCACATTATTCTAGACCTTTCATTATTTTTAAATTTCTCCACTCATAGTTTCTGCTTGATTAGAAACTTTGCTGCTTTGATTCAATAATTGAGGCTTGCCATTATGTGATAGCTAAGGGCCAAGTCTGAAATAGATGAACCAGAGTTAATTAGGGCACTGTGGCTACTAATGAAGAGGATGATGAAATTGGTAACAAGTAGCTTTTAGACAGCATGTGCCATGGTTTTATGTGCTTTATTTCTAAGCCTCAAAACAACTCAATAAGGTGCAAATTATAATTCCAGTTTCACAGATGAAAAAACAAAGGTTTGGAGATAATAAACACCCTCCCCTAAACCACACGGGGACTGAAGTTAAGCACTCCCAGACCTCAAAGCTTGGAATTTTTCAACAGAATAAATATGGGTTCCATTAAAAGGATAGATTACATCTATTTTAAAAGAAAAGATAGGAACAATTTGGAAAAATGTAACTTTCAGAAGCACCAGGCCCCTCCAAGGCATGCAGTTACCCATTGTTGAGACGGCTATGAACGCGGGGATGCTGGGGCTGTCATGGCTGACGCTGGTGACGCTGCAGTTGTAGGCGGTGGCCGGGAGAAGGCTGGAGACGGTCACAACGTGAGAAGAAACAGAAATCGGTTCCTGGAGATGCCAACAAGAAAATGAATGCCATGTAATCTCCCATTTTGATTTTGAAGTTTTCCATAGTTGAGTTGGTAATGTAGAGACAGAGGAAAACATTTAAAAGGTGGAAAAGGAAAGCAGTGAAGGAAGAGTTATAAACAACATCACAGTGAATATAATACCACAATTATGGGGGCATACATAGGTGTCCGAAAACACATGGTGTTGTGTGTGTGTGCGTGTGTGTGTGTGTTCACATTCCTAGCAGTTAAATTGCTGGGTCAGAAGTTGTGTGTTTTTAATTTTGAAAGCTATTGACAAAGTGTCCTTTGTAGACCCTGTCAAGTTATCCACTGACTGTCCATGTTTGAGAACGCTGTTTCCCAACACTACTTCTAACACAGCACGGCGGCCAATTGTCTGAGCTTTTCCACTCTTCTTAGTGGATTTGTATCACACTGTAATTTCATGTTGCATATCATTCATCTTTTCATATGTTTAAGAGCCTTTTGTGTTTATTTCATATAAAGTATTTGTTTTGAGTTGTTGGTCTTCATCTCTTTTTTTGTAGTAGTTCTTTGTATATCGAGGACACTACCATTTTTGTGTGCATTCTCGGTTTTTAAATGGCATCCACCAAAGGCACAGTGACTTTGCATCATCAAAAACACTTCATATTAACCCATTATACATAGAACAGGTTGTTAATGCAGTGAACCCATAGTCAGGCTAGTGACAAGTACTGCTGTACGATATAAAAAGGTGAGTAAGCAAACATTCTTTCAAAACATGACTCTGAAGCACCACTGCCTAGAGGCACAGAGGCATCACACTCACTCCCCACTCCCACCTCTCCTTAGCCTATAAAGGAATGCTTCTAAGGAAAGGCTTTTGCTAACAAGACTCCGTTACAGTCTGTAGCTGCCATCGTTTTCTTTGCAGTTGCAGGGAAAAAAAAGCTACCACTGGCAGAGCAGTTATTTTCAAAAAGGATTCTCAGCATTGAAAAAGGATTCAGCTGTTCAGTACAGATCAAAAAGAGATAAGTTAGTACAAGGGAATATTAAAAAAGGGGAAGGAATAAAGCAAATTATCTTAACATTCAGAACGAAAAGATCTGTGCTCCCAGAAATCCTTTAATCTTCTCAATCTCAGGAACTTTATTATTTAAAAAGCATCAGTCATTCATGTTTTATGGTACTCGCCTCTACGCTGGGTGTTGTTAATAACCCTCACGAATGCGCCCTTTTCCTTCTGTGTCTGAACGTAAAATATTTTTCCCTTGTGGCTTTGTTACCCTGACAGCTGCTGGTGCATCCCCCTCCTTCCCCTGGTTTGGACCTGGTGGGCAGTGCCATCACCTCTGCAATCCGCCATTCTGAAGCGGAACAGTCACCTCTCTCAGCCTTCATCTCCCCAATGACATTGTCCTCCTTACTAACTAGACACGGCTGCTTCCTTTCAGTTCGCTCAGTCACATGAACCTCTCCTGTGGCACTGGCTTTACCTAATGATTTCTACACTGATGCAATATCAGCAACTGTGTGAAAAAAAATGCGTGAAGGTAAATATTAATTCTACCAATTGTGTTCCATACAGTGACTCTCACAAAACTGGCAAGCAGTTCATACTTGTCAAATTATGTTGTATATGGCAGTGTCTTCGACCCTCAATTAACTCAATGTCCAACAGGAAAAATTAACCACTTTAATTCTTCAGTGTGAACCAGAGTGGCTCAGGTTTATGGACAAAAGATAAATACAAAGATGAAAATAAACTTGGCAATTTAGCAAGTTGGTTCTCATAATATATTTTGGGCTTCTTCTAAGCATATTGGTAATTTCTATCACTGAAACACAAAAGCATAAATGAACAGTTTTCATTTCTATAGTTCAAAGACATTAAAGATTATTATTTTGCTCAAATAATTAGCCTTAATGAAAATTAACCCAGTAAAAGAAAACCAATATCCACAGTACCTGGAGCTTCGTTTCCTGGCTAGCGCCCATCTGTTGACAGAAGACCTCAAAGAAATCAGCTACTCCCTCTTCCACCCACAGCAAAGTCACCGAAGTCTGGGTTTTATTCACTGCAAAGAGTGACTTTGGAGGAGCTGGTTCTGAGCAAAGAAAACATTTAAAAAATTTAATTCAATATAACATATTCTTTCTTCTTTATTAATCAGCAGGATAAAATGGCCAAACAAATTCAAAATTAGGTACTTCAGACTGCCACGAAGATTTTCTATTTCTTTTGAAATATGTCCTTTCACTAAGATCGTCATCTAACTGCGTCTTTCCTCCTCTTCTATTTTATACTTCTCTTTTTTGGAACACTTCTGTTTTCTGCTTCAGGTTTATTATACACATAATCTATTAATAGTTTGTGTGCATCTACACTGGAGTTGGCATTGCCCTGATAATCCAGAACTTTCTGGGTGAGAAACACAAATCTGTACTTAAGAGGCTGAGAAAAATGAAAGTGATGTGCTCCCTGCTAAGGGAGAGAGTCAGTCTGGTGCTCAGCCAGCAACCTGTCTTCCTTTCTCTGGAGACTATTTACACAAATTTAGTTAGGAATGACTTCCTGGAAATATAGTCAAAATTAAACGGGGCAAAGCTAAATAGATGATATGATTTCTTGTTTAAAGGAAATGATGGGTAGAACAAAACCAGACTCACAGATACAGCGAACAGACTGATGGTTGTCAGACGGGTTGGGGAAAATGGGAAGGGACTGAGAAGCGCAGATCAGTAGTAACCAAATAGTCGTGAGGATATAAAGTACAGCGCAGGAAATATAGTCAGTAGTATCCTAATAAGTATCCTGGCATGGTGCCAGGTGGGTACTGGAAATATCAGGGGAAACACTTGATATGGTATATGACTATGTAACCACTGTGCTGTACACCTGAAACTAATACAAAATAATATTGAACATAAACTATAACTGAAACATCTTTTTAAAAGAAAAAGATTAATGGAAAGGGACTGGATGGTTAATAAAATGTTACAGAACTGATTTCATTGTCTTATGCTTTTAGGTGTTTTATCTTGATCAGTAAATTAATTCATTAGTCACGTAAGCCATGCTGCCCGGCCCCTTCAAACTTGTTTTTAGTTATGTAACTGAATCACTGAACTTGTTGGCTTGAGACCAAACCCCTGCCTGTTCCCGCATTCTTGGAAGGGATCTGCTGCTTCCTTCCTCCATTCCTGAATTGCTGCTGATCCCCTCTCTGGGCCGCTGCCCTTGGGGTGTTGCCTTTGTTTTGATGACCTCTGGTATACAAAGTGCTATGCCCGAAACCAAGATCTTAAACCAGGGTCTCTGTTAGCTGCTGTCAGACCTACTCTCCACTGGACATATCCTGTCTTGCTGTTGGATTCACATCACAGTGTGCTCTGCCCTCCTGCCAGTCCCTGTCAGACCACTACTCACACTATTTACGTGTTACTTGGATTTCTTTTTATTATCTGCCCCATTCTCAAGTCTGTTTCAAGTTCCTGGTTTTTAGAAGAGCTTGAAAAAGCCCTGGAGGCCCTTTCACGCCTTTGACAGGTATATGTCTTTGCATGGGAAGGCTTAGGCCTTCTTTGTGGAATAGCATCATCATGGTCTTGTCCAGAACCAAGAAGGATGTCAGAATCCTTTCTGACATGATTTATTGCAGGTAACCTGAATTTGTGTCCAACTAAAAAGAAGCCTTTTTCCTATCCAGAAGCAACTCCACGAGGTTAGGCAGAAGAGTCGAAGGAGGAAAGAGATGAGTTAGTCTTGGGCAAGACTAACTCACAGTAGATGTCAGGACCCCTTTCTCACCTACAGTGAATTGTCTGCTCTTCTGAGCATTGTATTGTCTTTCTTCCCTTCAGATGAAGACTGTTGCTAAAACACAGAAGCCAGCTTCCACTTCCCGCATTCCACTTCCCACACATGGTCACTGTTAAAAGGACTGCAAGTCTAAGGATAAGTAAGTCCTCCAGTGCTTCTGGCTTGGGTGGAACTTGGATCTTTGGAAGAAAGTATGAGGTTGTCTGGGGCACAGATGAATGATTTGTTACGCTGAGCCTGGGCTGTTTCTCTTTTAAAAATACACACCACTGAAGAGTATGGCTCTTGGGCAATGATTATAAACACTGGGACATCTCTCTATATTTTTTTCTGATGAATAGATAAAATCAGTTTAGTTATCTGATATGAACATTGCCCTAATTTGAATCTCCAGGTCTGACCTTTTTACACATCTAGTTCCAATCACCTATGACCTCACCCAAATACCTATTACCTCAAACTCCGTGTGGACAAAATAGACCTGGAGTCCTTGACTTCCCACAGATCAGTTCTGATTTCCAGCCCCTCCTGATTCCCTCAGGAGGACCATCACGCTTCCAATCACCTAACCAACAGGTTTGCGGCTCTCCTCTTGCTTCTCAGACCTGGACAGCATGTCTTTAGATAATTCTTGTCATCTCTTCCTTCTGTCTGTTCTTTTCACAATGTCACAGACTTTGTCATCACAATTATCAGTCGCGACAGTAGTCCCTTGCTCCTTTTTGCTGCCTCTACTCGGCTTCCTCGTTTCTCGATGATGGCTCAGGTCACTTTAAGACACACTTTGCTCATGTTAAATCTCATCTGTGTCACGGCCGCAGTGACTTTCAACCTTTTCCACCTCATGGCATATGTAAGCTAATTACTAAAATTTTTCAGCACACCCAAAAATATATTATATTTTTGCCAACTTGACAAAAGAGTAGGTGTAATTTTGATTCACTCACACACTGGATGGCTAGTGTTCTGTTGGCAGTTGTCATTTTTGTATTTGACCGTCTAAGGGAAAAGAGGTCAGTGACCCTGCTCTTAGTAGAGTCAGGTATTGTCTATTTTAAAAATTCTTGTGGCTCTCTGGTTGAAAAATCACTGATCTATTGTGATCAGTGTCTGTTGTGTCAAATCCGCATCGGACAAGTTTTACAAAGATCCTATTTCCATTGGCCACATGTTACCCCTCTGGTTTAACCACCACCCATCCTTCTCAGACATGCTGCTCCCAGGAAAGCCCGTCTTCTCACTGACCATCACACAGGCCGTACTCTGTCTTCATTCATATATTCCCCTTCATTATAGTCTTTCTTCTATTCTGACCATCTCAAGGGCACAGTGAAGTTTTAGCTCCTCCTTGAAGCCTTACCTGATGACTCTCTCTTGATGATCCATCCTATCTCTGACCTCCTATTGCCATTCATTCTTTCCTGTTTAATCTATATGAGTGAAGTCAGATTCTACCATATCCTACTAGATTATTTAAGAACATGAGCCATGTGTTATAAAAAACATTATATTGTCTTTACCTTGAATCAGCCACCTGTAGAAACTCAATATATATTCTCCATTACAGATCAAAACATAGGTCAAGATTCATCAACCAGAAGCGTTAAGATTCAAGTATCAGTCAAGACCAGACACACCGGGGTTGAATTTTGATTTCATTTGCCTTTTATTGTGATCGTGTTTATAAAAATCATCAGCTTTCAGTGGCAGAGTCAAGAAATACGTCTTGAAAACTGGAATAAGGCTTTCTTTTGATCTGGCTGAGAGTGTGCATCTAAGTAATGGCTAAATGTTGCTTATTATAAATATTATTAATTTCATATGATAGGAAATACAATTACACACAAGAACCTAGAACCTTTTTATTGGCTTCTGTCTTTCAAAATTGTATTTCCACAAAATTCATATGTTGAAGCCCTAACACCCAACACTTCAAAATGTGACTGTACTTAGAAGGAGAGCCTTTCCAGAGGTGACGAAGTTACGATGAGGCTATCAGAACGTGCTCTAATCCAACATGACTGGTGACCTTCTAGGAAGTTTGGGCATAGAGACACCAATGGGTAGAGAAACAGCCATGTGAAGACACAACTAGAAAGAGGCTGTGTGCAAGCCCAGCAGAGGCCTCAGGAGAACCCAAACTTGCCAACACATTGATCATAGATTTTTAGCTTCCAGATCCATGAGAAAATAAATCTCTATTGGTTAGGCCACCCAATCTGTCATAGTTTATTATGGCAGCCCTAGCAAGCAAACTAATAAAGTCTCTTATTATTCAAAATATTAGATAAAATCTAGCTAATAAAAGGAAGAGATAGGAATACCTTGTTTATGTTATAAAGAATAGATGAGCTTTAAGATTATGTGTATAAAAACACTTTATATAATATAAAGAATTATGTAAATATTAGTTATAGAACATCTTTTGATGATCACTTTTTATCATTATATCACATTTTAAATCTTAAAGTCTTCAAAATTGCCCTGCTCCACCATGTCAGATTTTCTTTTGGTTAAAATAATTTCAGAGTCTGTGATATTTGATGTGAGAACCTTGTAAAACAGATAGACTATTGTTACGAAACAGGGTAGGGGAGACAGGGCTGTTTGCTTTTAAGCACTCTCGAAAAGCTTCCTCTCATTGCTGGTGTTGCAATCACGGTTGGGCCGTCTCCCTCTCCCTGTTTTCTCCCTCTCCCTGTTTTCTCCCCTTCAGTGCCTCTCCTCTATGAGCTGGCAGTTCGACCTCGTTTTATAAGGAAACCCAGCACCGTTCGCAGAGCATGGGCAGACTGGAAAGCTGAAAAGCTATCTTTACCATTTAATTTAGATTGGATTAGGAGAGGCTCAAGCTGTTGCCCAGGCGCTCTGGGGAGCGAAGGTGACCTTGGATGAAGTACAAGCTAGTGCCTGACTCTCATTCTCTGCTCTGGCGGCAAATCCCTTATTTCCTAAGGAATTCCAAAGGGAGCCAGGTGTAATATTTAGCCTTGGAGCAGAGTAGAATGTATTTATTGCCTAAAATCCATCTTTCTCTGACAGCTATTACATTGTTCCTTATTTTAATGTGACCCATTAGTTTAGCTGCTGGTAGAATGATGTTAATGAGGTCAGGATTCTACCCATCAGGGCCAACTAGATTCATGCTGCTTACATTTCATACCACTAAACTCCGTGAGTCATTTTACAAGTGTGTGGCATTGGCAATACAGGGGAAGAGATAGAAAACCATTATAAAAAATGATCAATAGTGGCAAAATCTATCTTTAATAAATCCTCAGTTTCACTGACAGCAATTTGCTAGTGTCATAGTGTACAAAGGATGGTCCTTAACATCTATGTTACATGTCTTTAAAGTCTATTTTTATTTTCTTCAACTCGGGCAGTTCTACCTTAAGCAGATTAAGCTGTATAAACTTGGCCAAAAAGCAGCTGTGACTTCAGTAGTGTAAACTGCATCAGTTATGTTCAACTTGGTCAAAACATCTGCAAAAGAAAGCACTATTTAAAAGAAAAAAAGAAATGTAGAGAAATTATTGAGGGTGGGTTAACATTGATATGCAATAAAATTAAGAGGAAAATTATATTAAAGAGCACGAAACTTTGGTTAGAATTACAGTTTATTAGGCCTACTCTCTTGTTGACTTTGAGAGATTCTCTCCCTAGATACATTTAACAAGTAATTAGACCATTTAAAAACAACACTGAGAACTTTTTAAAAATGCAGGCAAATATTTAGCATTAAATTATAATTAGGCTTTATTCATAAACAAAATTTCTTCGAGAATTAGAAATACCTGTCTTTCCATTGCATTTTAAATAAAGCCTTTATGGCTTAATGATAGCAAATGTAATATCCCCTCTGTGAATAACTGGTTATGTTTATGGTCTTACCAGTTTATGGAACTTCTACAGATTGGTAGAATTTTTCAGAGAAAGGTCTCATTTAACTTAGTTTCAAAAGAAAATGTCTGAGTTCCTTTTTTTGGCTCTGGGAATATGTACTTTTACTTAGCATTTCTATTTAGCTAGGAGTTACTATTGCACAATTCTTAGAACAAGATCACTGCTGTTGCAATGATCCTTAGAACAAGGATCATTAACCTTGTTGCCTTTACCTATGTGTGAATTAAACTCTAAAACGTGAAGGAACATTACATACCAGTTAGTCCAGATTCTCATTTTATAGATGAGGCAAGTGGGATCCAGAGGGCCCGAGCCACTTTTCTAAGCTTATCTGTGAGAGTGACAACTGGGACCAGGCCTCTGTACCCCTAGTTCAGGGTCCTTCTTACAGTGGCTTCCTCCCCACAAAATATGGGCATTTTTCACTCATTTCCATGCCAACTGGAGATGATGAAGCCTCCTTGAAAAAGTTCTGGAAGACCAACTTATCCAGAGTGGGCACTTGCATTATGTAAATAAACTAGTTCAAAACATCACAATCACGGCCTTGCGAGTCCATCATTCAGATTCTTCTAATACATTCCAAAGAAACTTGCAAAACACACACGTCACTTTATGATGGACAGGAGAAGTACTTTAAAGGAAGCGCTCAAGTTGTGTGGCATGATTGCGGCAGCTGGCACATTGCAGTGAAACTGACAGACCGCAGTGGCAAACGGGAGCAATATACAAGCATATTAAGATGAAGTATCAGTTAGCCGCAGGTACAGGAATGGAGCTGTGGAACGTGACATGCCTGGCAGTCTAATCCAGAAAACACTGCCTGCATGGGGCTGCTGGCCATCCAGGTCTCTGCAAGAGGAGTAGCCCAGTAATAATCCTCTGCAAGCTTGAAGAACATGCATGCATGTATAAGGAATCAATAGAAAAGCCTTCCGCAAACTCCCATCATCACTCCCACCCTCCTCACCTACCCCATTAATGCCCATAGACTCTCTCCTTCACCATCTTACTACAGTCTAAGGCCGTCTCCTCCACGAGCACCCTGGGCCGTCTCCTCTGGCCCAGTCAAGGACATCACTCTAACAAGTCTCACCTGTAACTATTCTACATCATCCATTTTCTGCTCTGTCGAGTCATTCTGATTAGCTCATGGAAAAACTGTTTCCACCGATTTAAGGAAAAAAAAAGAAAAACAAACAAAACCCAACCTAACAAATGAATACTCTTGGATCTTCTCCTTCAGATCCTTCTCTTCTCTTTATAACAAGACTCTTCACCAGTTTCGTTACTCCAGCTGGCTTCAGTCTTGAAATCCTTTTCATTGTATTTGCCCCTCAGCACTCGACCTAAATGCCTCCTCCCCAAATCACCAGCGACTTTTTGGTTGTATAGATCAGTGGTCCATTCTCATTTCTCACTCTGACCTTGCAGGGTGGATAAGTTGATCACTGTCTACTCACTGAAGCACTTTCTCTGCTTGGCTCTTAGCACATAACATTTTTCTGTTCCTCTCTGTATTTCACTGCCCTCCTTCTTAGGGTCCTCCCCACCCCCTGCCTGATTCCTGCTCACAACTTTGACTTCTTAAAGTTGGAGTGCCTGCCTCTGGGCTTAGTCCTTTAGCAGCATTCTGCTGCTTGGCTCTTAGCACCTAACATTTTTCTGTCCCTCTCTGTATTTCACTAGCCACTCCTTAGGTTTTTTCCCTTTTTTTCTTTTTGCTGATTCCTGCTCACCACTTCGGCTTTTTGAGGTTGGAGTGCTTCTGGGCTTAGTCCATGGATAGCATTCTTTTTTCTTTACTCATTCCTCAGTAACCTCATGGAGTCAGTTTTCTGACTACCCTCAAATTTGTACTTCTAATCCTGAAGTCTCTGAGCTCCTATTGCATACCCAGTGTCTGTTTTTGATGTTTAATTGACACCTTCAAATGACAACACATTCAAACCTGAACTTCTGTTCATTCCCCCAAACCTAACTCTGCCATAATATTTACCAACTCAATAAACAGCGCCTCTGTCCTTCCAATTGTTCAGGCTCCAGATCTTGGCATCTCCCTAGACTTCTTTCATTCATTCTGGACAGCATCTAAATTCATCAGCAGATTCTCTCAGCTCCAATTTCAAAATAAAATTGTCATCACCCTCATGACTACCATCTTGATCCAGGCAAGAATAATCTCTTCTCTGAATAGATGCAAGAACCTCCTAACTTTAAGATGACCATGTAATTTATCAAAAGTGTCCAAATTAAAATAATTTTGGGGAAGAAAAGGACTGCTAGGAAGGATGACTACTTTGTAACTGATCCATCACAGATGTAAACTGGTGTTTGAGCCAAAGAGGGTGTATGGTCACCTTATCTGTCTGCCTTTGCCCTCCCCATGGAATAGCCTACTCTCACCAAAGTGATCCTGTGTTGTGACTTCTCTGCTTGAACCATCCAATGGAGTGTCATTTACTTGGAGTAGAATGTCTTTTCAATGACCCTTCATTATGTGCTCTGTTGTTGCCTCTGGACTTTGTATGACCGTTCTTCTTGTTTACTCCATGTCAGCCACACTGCCTTCCTGAGTTTTCTTTGAACTTGCCAGGCACACGGCTGTTTCCGGAGCTTTGCACCAGTGGTTCCCTCCCTGTTACTGATTTGGCTCACACTTCCTCAGGTTCTGATCGAAATATCACCTTTACAGTGAAGCTTACCCTATTCCTACTCCTACAAAACTGCACCCTGCCCTCCATAACACTTCCTCCTTTTTTGCTTCACTTTTTATAAATGCATAATTATTAGACACCCTATATTTAGTCTATCACCCCCTTTTCTCCACTAGAATAGGGGTAGACACTTTTGTCAGTGTGTTTATTTCTGTACTCTCTACACATAGGTTAGTGTAGAGCACATAGTGATGGCTCAATGAGTATCTGTTGACTGACAGAATGAATTAATTTTTAAAAAGGATAGTACCTTAATTATCTTATTAACTTCTTTTAACTGATGGGATATATATATCTCACACTTTCTTTTCTAACGTTCTTCCTTCTTCCCCTCCATGCATTCTTTCTTCTTTTTTTCCTTCTCTTCGTGTTCCATTGACACAATTTATTCACATTCTTATTTCATTGACCCCATTTTCCCTCTTTTGGTGAGGGTAAGGAGGATAACAAGTTACTCACTTAGTAGGAGACCATTTAAGAAAAGTATGGGTAAATAGGAAGAGGAACTTTGGTATGCCGTGACTCACAGCACTTAACTTCCCTCTTACCAAAAATAAGGACTGCATATACCCAAGCAACTATTTCAAAAATTATAAACTCAATGACTTCAGCATAAGAATAAACAAATTTTCTCAACTGGGAGTGAGACCCTGAAGGGCAATACGATGTAATGCCTGGATTCATATATAGTTAGAAGTTACATTGCAACCAAATGTGTGTAATTATTTGTACTCTACTTGAATATTATGAAAAACAGATTCTAATATCATCCAAATTCCTAATATTTGAAAGAATTTTGATCCTTCTTTTGTCCATAGTCAAATTATGTTATAAAGATTTTTAATGGATATAAAATTTTTCATGACTGAGACAGAAAGTCAAGCCAACATCACTGATGTTAATGCCTAAATTCTAGAACAGAAACAGAAAGTCACACAAATGGGTGTGGTTAAATGTGTTACTAGGAAACAGAAGTTCTTATTAAAAAAACACACCCAAATTCCAGGAAAATATAACCAACAGATGGATATAAAGTACTGAATCAGTGTTTCTAGATGCAGGCTCAGCAGTGGGTCAAGTTTCTCAAGGTTCCAGCTTGCTCAAGTGAAGACATTGGACTAAATTACAAATTTCTCCCAACACTAAAGTCATCTAATTCCTTATCTCGCACCCGCCTGAACACATCTGTGATTGGGATAAGACAAGTTTGACAATGGTGGTGTGCACATTTCTTGTCTTTTGGTTTTCTCTGACACCATTAGTTGTTTCTTCCCATTTTCTCTTGCTGGCTTCTCCTCCTTTGCTCAGAGTCTAAATGCTGGGGTGCTTCTTCTAGTCTAGACCCAGGCCTTCTCTTCCCTTCTTCTTTCTACTTCCTACTTGGTGATCTTATCCACACACCCCTAAATTTATGTTTCCAGGCTAAATTTCTCTCCCAGTCTCCAGACACTTATGTCAATAATCTCTTTGACAACAGCACTTGGATGTTCTCTCAGTATTTTTATAGACACGGGAGAAGCCTTGATTCTCACCTTACCCCAAATTTATGTCTTCTCTGGTTTTTCCAGTCTTTTCACTTTCAACAGATTGTACCACCTCCATCCTTGCTGGTCAAGAGCAAAGCCTGTGAGTCATTCTTAATTTCCCTTTCTCTCATTTCCCATTTTCGTTCAATCAGAAAGCCCTAGGAACACAGCCTCCAACATAGCTCTTGAATTCTGTCCACTTTTCTCCCTCTCCATTACTATCACTTTGCTTAAAGTAACCATAATTTCTCATGGCACTTATTTGATTTAGAATGCTGTTTTTAAAGCTAAGGACAGATAGTTCCCTAATTGGTCTCCCTACCTTCATTATTGACCCAACCATTCTATCTCCCTTGAACAACCAGAGGGATCACTTTAAATACAAGTTAGATTATTTATTTTAAATTCTCTAAATGGCTTCAAATTGCACTCAAAATAAAATCTCAACTGTATGCCTTACAAATCCTGTACACAGTAGTCTGGCCTCTGCCTATTCCCTCTGCCTGGGAAATTATCATGGTTTTTACTCAGGCTGCTATGGAGTATGAATAGTATTGTACCATTTCATGACTTTAACCCACACTCGCTTCTTAGATCATCCATAATGTCAGATAACAATGACAGTGAAGCACGTAATGGGCTCACTGGATGCTATTTTTGTAAGATCACCTTTGAACTTGCATGTTAGCTGGGACTAACAGATCAAATGAGTTGGTTACGGCAGCTAGGACCTGAGATCACTTTACCATAGTGACAAAGCTTTGGGAAAGAAAGGCACAGGGAACACGAGCACAATCTTTAAGTAGTTCTACTTATCCAGAAATGAGTTTTAAACTGACATTCATATATGGACAAAAATTACAGACAATGGTTAGAATTAATAGGCAAGCTATTTTTTCTTTTTAAAAAAATTATTTATTTTTATTATTGTTCAATTACAGTTTTCTGCCCTTTACCCCCATCCCAGCCCACCCCGCATCCCTCCCCACCTCCCTCCTGTCTCCAACACCACACCTTGTTATTTTTTCTTAATAGAAAGATCATGCAATGTTGGAAGCCCACGATTTCCACATTCCTAAAATTCCAGTATAGACTGCCTGGGAAGAAGAGCAGATTACCAGCAGTGCTCCAAATTACTCTACCAGCGATTCTCAACAGAAGCAGTACCGCCCCCTTGAGGGCATTTTGAAATATGCAGAAATGATTTTAATAGTCACAACAGAAGTTAACTGGACTTCTGTGAACAGGACACAGAAATGGTACATGTCCTGCAATGGTCAAGAAAGTTCCAAACAAAAAAAATTGCCCCACATCCGATGTACCTCATGACTGTCTAACGTTACATCAGAATTAATCCACTATAAATATAATCGCAAGTACTTTACCACGCAATGATATGGGAATTTTTTCAAGAAGTTAATTAACTTAGAAGAAAACTGTCAGTATAAAGGATATATGCATGGAATTAAGATGCTATTTTAAAAAATTACTTATTTACTTTTTGCCCAAAATGTCATGTATGTCCAACTACTATTTAATTTTAAAAGGTTTCCAATACAAGAATTTAAACTCTGTGTGGCAAATATGAGACAAAAAAATTAAGACAGTGCAATGAACCATAGAGAACTGAAACTATCAAGTAAACTAAGGAAGTAGTGTGTTTTGTTTTGTTTGGAATGTTCTAAGAGTTTTCTGAAGGTACCTCACCGTCAACCATACTACTCATGGTATTTAAGCTGCCTATATAACACCCTACATCACTCTCTACTCAGAGCTGCACATATGAACACACGTAGCAACAGTGGTGATTAGAGACCCTTATGAAGACTCAGACACAGAGGGTAAATGAGCAGACATCTGAAACAGTGATGTCACTAAGCTTTATTAAGTGTTTTGAGAATATTTTATTGCCCTTCTATATATTTTAATTTTTAACACACAAAATAAGATCTCCACTGTGAAAATTACACTTTAAATTGGAATACATTTATTTTGGGGGTTGGTACTTTTAAACCAATACTGCCCCATGAGGTCTACCAAACAAATTTTGCCACTCCATTCTCTTTTGCCTGCTGCTGATTCTAGGATTACAATCTCTGAAGTAACTATCAGAAAATAAATGTTTATCACAATACATGGTAGACTGTTGGATGTAGAAGCTGTGTTTTTGTTACATAGTATCATATCTTAGTTGTGTTTCATAATATAATAATTATTTTGACACTACACTACAGAGTAAGTTCTGGCTAATTTTCAAGAATATCATACTTTCCTAATTTTCCCTCATCCATATCTTATTATTTTTGGCAAGTTATCTCAACTTTAATTTAGGTTATTTCCCCCTTTCTTTTATTATATAAAAAATATATCTAGTCTCTTATTACTTATCTTAACTTTTGTTTTTAATTCTAGAGTCTACCTGTACTTATGCTTGCTCAGTTATTTATAACTAATCAATATGAACTTGTTCATTTCTTCATTGACTTTTATACTTCTTATATAGAAGAACCACTGATCCTTCTACTTCATGTAAACTCAAACTTATTCATATAATAATGTGTAGTCATCAGGCAATTTCATATGAGTTTTAGAAGAGTTGCATATGAACATATACATGCAGTATCCATATTCTTTTATTATAAGTCATTTTATTTTATCCCAATTTTATATTAGAGTTAGGACATTATATCAAGTTTTTAAAAATTATTACGTGGGTTGCTTTACCTATGAATTTTAATCGAAGATATTAAAGGGAGCCTTACATAACAGTTACATGAACAGGGAACAGCTTCTGATAGGGTTGAGAATACTGCACTAGGCAATCTCTAAGGTCCCTCCATCTCTAAAGTCCTGAGACTCCTTAGTTCCTCTAACCTTACCATGAATGGCGAACACTCCTGTCTCCCAATACAGTAAACACTGTATTCGCAGAAACTTATACTAAGATGAACACTCCCTTTTGGTAGCATAAACAACTATTTTGCCCTTATAAAAGAGAGTGAGCCATTTTTCAGTTGTCTCATTGAGTTGAGAAGACCAGGCTAAACTGAGAAATGCAAATGATAGTTCCTCCAGCATGGTTATTTCCACTGCCCCCCCTGCCCCCCTACCATGTACTCATCTTACCTAGCTTGACAAGGTGGAGCGTGGAGGTATTGCTTCCTCTTTCAGTGCAAGCAGTTACTGAGAGATTGTAGATATCTCCTGGGGGCAGACTGAGAATTGCAGTCATGACATTGCGTGTTACCTGTAAGATCATGAAAACTGAGGGTTTAAACTTCTAATAAACTTGAACTGTAATACCATTCTAAACAACTTCAGGGCTATCATAGACATGGCCTCTCTGTTCTGTGATGCAATCTACAATTGATTACACCCTTACAATGTTATTTCCTCTAAAAATGATATGAATTCCTCACCTGAACCAAATGCAAAGTAGCCCTAAACATACATAGTACATATCAAAGCACGTTTGTAATTAATTCCCTTGTTTGGAATATGTATCCCTCTGATATTTTTCTTCATAACTCACAGAAAATTTTAGAAAAGACAATTGCTGTGTTGCCCCTGATACATATATTTCTCAGCCCTAGCTGAGACACTCAGAAGAAACTGAATCATGTCTAGATACTTGGCTTCTTAACTAAAGACTATATTTCCCAGCCTCCCCTGTAGCTACAGGAAACTAGGTGACTCAATTCTGACCAATGAATTACAAGTAGAAGTCACTGGGACAACTTATATTTAGTTCCGTTCACATCCTGTAAGTGCTGGGCTTTTGCGTCCTCTCCTTCCCCTTTTGCAGGCTGATGTATGGATGTGATGCCAATGAAGGTTCACCTCTGCAGATGAGGACTGCACAGAGAGGCCCCAGGAGCAACAAGGGAGAGAGGACATGGACGGCTGGATGACCCTTACAGAAGAGGTGCCCCGGTAGCCCTGGGCTAGCATGAGAGAGACGTAAACTTCGCTTTTCTTTGAGCTATTATCTGTTTTTGTTTTGTTTCGCTTTGATTTGATTTATTACAGTCATTTAGTCTGTACCCTCCTAATACAATGTCAACAAAGTTAATATAGGAGAAAAGAAATCACTATTCTTAACATACCCAAATATTTAGGTGTTTGGGGATAGATGAAGAAAATATTGAGGTTTACTAACCGTGGTTTTCTTGAAAATGTTTCACACCCCGAAGAAACAGCTCAAACCATAACTTTAAATATAAGGGAAATCAATAGTTATAACTATTTCAGCCATTGGAGATTAAAAGGTAAGTTCTATAAAAAAAGGGAACTTAATTTTGATCCACTAGCCTATCTTCAGAGCCTAATACAATGCCAACTGGCATATGAACATTTGTTTACTATTTCAATAAACTTTGCTGAATGGTGTTCCATAGTTTATGCAATCAAGTGTCCACATGCCCAATAAAGGGATTCAAAGGAACATACGCTCTTTTTAATTTTCTTCTTCCCTTCGGCAACGACCATCCAGTGCAGCATTCTGGAGTGGGAGAGGTCAGTTGTGTCATCCCCGTACATCCAGCTTATGTATAACAGACTGTTGAAATACTCCACAGATGTGATTTCTGGAGCCACTGGGGCTACACGGGGGGAAACAAGAAACTTCAGTATAAGAGACTACTGAGAGTTAAAGTACTTATCAATAGAGCCTGAAACCCCATACAAGGTTAAAGAATTAAAATTCACGCCACATGATGGCCGTGGATACCCTTGGGACTCTGAGAACTGCAGTGAACGTACATCATGCAAGATTTCGTGGGCCCTCACCTATACAGCTCTGACTCAAGCCAGCACTACCTGAACCCAAGGATACCAAGGTCTGTTATACAAATTTTGCAGTTACAAAATTCCTAAAATGTTCACTCGTTTGGGTAGGCTTATGTATCAATACATTCATTATTAAGTATTGGAGAACCTATTTTCAAGGAAGTACTGGAAACTCTGGGATTCTATAACAATGTCTTTTTCATTGGGTGTGGTGAAGGTGTGTATTGGAATAAAGGGTGGCAGGATCCATGAGCAGAGGGACAGAAAATAAATATTATTTGCATAAAATACAAGGCAACATCATTGGCAGTGTCTCAGTTGAAGTGCTTTGCAGAAAGTAGGCTCTTAATAAATGCTGCTGAAGCAAGAATAAGGGAAGGAAAAAAAGGTATTTTTATCATGCTACAAAGTTAAATTCTCTCTAACACTGAGTTTATTAATTTATTTTATATTTTTATCCATGATGCAGCATAAAACCAACTAAAATATCTGGAGGAGAATTTCTACAAATCATAATGAATTATTTTCTTTAAAATGTTTCTGATTCTCAAAACATACATAACTAAAGATGCTTTGAAAGAATTATTCACTGACAAGATTTGTAAGAGAGTAAAAACACATTTCTGTTTGATGTAAAATAACAGTAGCATTTCTATTTGTTTGACAATAAAATCTTGAAATATCAGCAATGTGCCTTAATATGTAACACAAACCCATATCACACTTCAGAATATTCTAATAAGGGATAACAACCCTGGCTTCTTTATAGCCTCTTAATATATTCCTACATACTTCATCATATACAACTACCTACCTATATCATTTTTTCAAAGGATATTTTCTCATGTTCTAATTCTAGTGAGGACAAGAAACATATTTAAAATTGCAAACCCAGAAGTATGTATCTCCACTCAGATTTTTGTACTTCATGGTTTCTCTAAAACCCAGCACGGTGCTGAAGGACCACAAGATGTCACTCTTTGTTTATTAAACATTACCTGGGAGCCCAGCATAACCGTGAACGTTACTTGCAGACACAGTAAGTTGCCTAACAATGACAGTAGACTTGATGTCTAATAAATCACACTTCACTCAAATATTTTGTTCCTTTCTCCTTCTATACCACACATTTCGGCAAATTGGATCACAAGTAAATGCACAGGAAAGTGAAGTATGAGACCCTTATTTGCTTTAAAATTGAAATGACAGAAGAAAAGCAAAAAAAAAAACAGCTAAAAGTTTAACTACTTTTAAAAATAAGTGAAAAACAAATCAGCTACCATTATGTATTACTAATGATTTAAACTACATAATTGAATTTGCACAGTATCCTATGGGATATTATGTCCATATTACAAATGTGAGAATGGAGGCCACCTGTATCAATATGCTTAGATAAGACTGTGGACCGCCAATGTGAGCAGGACTTAGTAGTTTGTTCCAGGAAAAGGTAAGAAATTACCAAAAACCAATTGACTGAAGATAATAGACTGCTCACTTAGGCAAGTAGCTCGTGGATGAACCACAGTGTTAGATATCCAGTATCCAGACTAGCGTTGTCAACCTAAACTGTTCCACAATGATCTGTGTCCAATCCCAGTGGGCTCCTAGCTTTGAAAGGCACACCCAGACCACCTGCGTCCAGGACTCCAAATCCTACAAGGAACAGCAAGTGCTCCCTTTCCGACGCCCCCTCGGTGACGCTGCGATGGCGGGCAAGGCAGTGCTCTGCCTCACTGCTGGGAGCGCTAAGGCGCTGAGGTTTGCTCTGTTAGCCACTTGTCAGGTAATACTTTGAGTTTTACCAATGAGAAAATAGAAGTCTAGGATCAGTAAGATAATTTGCTCACAGTTCTCAAGTTAGAAATTGGCGAGCCAGGTCTGCTCAATCAGGTGTTCGGAGGGGACGTCTGGGCTTTTTTCAGACACTGCTGTCTGAGAAGAAATGAGTATCTCAGAGAGTTAATCCCAATAAAGTTAAACTTATAAATTATTGATAAAATGATGTTTAATTATAATCAATATGTAAACATTAATACAGTCAAAAGTGTAGCACAAAGCTTATTAAATAATTGGTATTTCTCCCTTTTTGAGCAAAGAAGGCGTGTTGAGGGCTGCTCTGCCTGGTCTCAGGAAGCTGTGACCCCCTGTGACTTAGGGTGAGTGAGAGACCTCCAGACGGGGAGCCACTGAAGAGACAAAACTTATTCCCCTGGCATGAATGCTACCTGTTCTGTGCTTGGCCTTTAATGCTTGATCAGTTAACCAATGACGGGTAAGACTCCTTAAGGAAGGGGCAACCTAAGACAGGGACTGATCACATAAAGGCCTCTGGAATGAGACTCATGAGGCTGTGGAAAGGAAGGGGCTGTGGAAAGGAAGGGGTGATTGACATCAACCCCTACCCCCTCTGAGCCTGAGTCTTTGTACTTAGATGTGAGAAATCCAAGTCTCTTGGCTGCCTCTGTCTCCTGCTTTTCTCAGGGCTAAGCAAACAGCCAAAGGAGCAGCTCAGACTGGAGACAGCGGACCCCCGGGGTAATCAGGCCTGGGACATAGAATATGCAAGATCCTGTGAGATCTGTTTGCTGGAGGATGTTATTAACTTGGAATTTAAAGAAACAGACAGGAAACCTTTGGAACCTGTAGTCCTTTCATATGATAAAACTCCAATATCTGCCCTGAATCACAACAGGGACTCTGTTAGCATCTTTGTAAGTTACCTGTTCCCTTTGATCCCTTCTACCAGACTGTGAATCCACAAACTGTGTGTACTTTCTCAATAAAAACCCATTGGGACAAAGTAACAGGGCTCTCCCCACCAGAGGGTTAGCCATTTCCTCTGTATCCCCACAGATTCATGGTAGATTCTGTGTATTACTCGTGTTTAATGAACATCTGCTGCCAAGATGAATACCGCGGGATGGCACGGACCGATAAATTCTCTCACAAAGGCGTGCTAGACATTGGCTAGTAAGAAAAAGTGATGAACTATACAAGTTAATTGTGCAAGAATTCACACATGATTTTTTCCTTTATATTTTTAATTTATAAATTTCAACAGAAGAAAGCTAGATGTCCATTAAGAGAAACATTTTGCCAAAATTATTCTTCATCTAAAATACTTTTTTTCTTTTTTCACTACAACTCTAATTATAGCCTTATAGTCCAACCCAAAGTTCTTGAAAAATAATAATTAAAACAACCAGGATTAATGTCTCTTTGATGAATTTCCCATTTTCATTGTTATCTCTAATCACCTCTGCCATCTCTGCTACATGATGATGAACTACATAACTTAAGGCTCCAAGATCTAACACGAACATTATTTTAAATTTACTTAAACTTTGGATTTTGGTAAGTAGCTTATTTAATTGAAGCAATAATAGATGATCACAGAGAATGGATAATTTATTATCCCTATTTTCCACATAAAAAAACTTAAGGCTTAGAAAAGTTAACTTGCTCAAGGTTATACATGGTATGCGGCAGAGCCATGATTCAAACCCAGGTCTACCTGGCTCCAAAGCTTGTTTTAACTCCTGTGGAGGACAATACTGCAGTCAGCCTGTGACTTAGAAATGCCTTAATTAATAAGGAAGTGGAGGCACTCCAGCAAATATCATCATCAGATGGGTGAGGTCAATTGAATGCAGTGTGAAGCTAAAAGCTTTCCTGCTACGTCTCCAGTCTCATCAATTCCCAGCAGAGGCAGGTAAGTCAAGGGCAGGGACTGAGAACAAAAATGAATCAAGGACAGTAGCTCAGGATAAGAATAATCTTTTAATTTTTAAAGGTTATCATTTGAACAAATAATGGACGTTTGGACTCGAGCATGTCATGTTCCATGAAACTGGAGCTCGGTCAGTCCTGCATGAGGGACTAACCCTTTCTGGAGGTGCGCCCCTTTGGAACCACCACAGAAGAGTGTTCTCAGAAACCATTTCCCGTGTGCCACTCACCTGTTATGAAGCTTATGGTGGAACCGTCACAACAGCTCAGCTCCGGGTCTCCCCATGTCACCATGGTCACTCGAAAGTTATAGTACCATGCGGGTAACAGGTTAGCTATTCTCTAAAAACAGCAAGGAAACAAAAGTCTAAGGGGGAAAATCATATTTTTGGAACAGAGTTATTTTTACCAGGCCATGAAAAGAATTAATAACTAATTTTTGTCTTTTTTTTCTGTGCCTTGTTGTATACACCAAATTTTCCATGAAAAAACACCCCATTTTGAAATGAGGTGAGGTGCAAATAAAATGTTATATAAAAATGTAATATAATTTTCAAAAGTGATTCAAAGGAATTGAGTCAGCTATTTCCAATATTGGTTTTATTTTCCACTTTCCTAAGTTATGTTACACAAGTGAAACAGTACTTATTTGCAAGTGATTGTATGCACACTCCCCCTATTTCTACGCCAAATGACCTTTAACAGCTCTGTATTCTCCCAGCTTGGACCATAAGCACCTGCCCTTGATGGGTGGCAATTATCAGAGCTGTCTGCTGGGTAGAGGGCAATTGTGTACTTCATATGTGACCAATAGGTAACCTGCAGTGTACAAATTATTCAAGTTTTAGAAAGAGCAGTCTTTACCTGCTCCCTAATGGCGTGACATTACAGGTATTTAATTGATTTATAGATGTCAAGAACTGTCATCGTTACAGTGAAGCAGTGTCAGCCAATCATTAAATGAAGAAAGGTAAGCTCTTGTGTTTTTCACCTTTGGAGCAGCAACAAATAATAAGCACTTGATAGCTCTACTAAAATGTGGACTAGCAAATAAACTCAATTACGGGGGAAAGCTAGTTTCACGCAATTCTCTCTCTTCTTCAAAATAGACAAACAAATGAACAAAACCTGAAAACAATCCTACCACAAAAACAATGAAGAAACCTTGGCAGTGGCAAGCTGCCTGTATATGTTTACAGATGCCTTTTTCTGACACTTGGTACAACCAGGCATGTCTATTCACACAGGAAAGTGTGCCAGGCGGTTAAGGAGAGATTACCACTGATGCAGTTAAGGAGACAGTCGCTGCTATTTCATAGTAGGTTGTCCATTCTGATGTCATTGTTGCAGGATTGAAATAAAACATTTCAACCACATATTTTCTGAACACTCCTAAATAAGGTCTGGTCCAGCTCAAAACCACTGCTGTAGGGCCCAAGGGGTAGAGCATTAAATCCTTTATTCCAGTTGGAACTAAGAAGAAGAGGGAGGGGGAGTAAAAAAAAGAAACCCAAGAAAAAATGTTTAATATCTTAGCAATGGTTCAAACGTCTTTTTAATAACTAAAGTATTCACTCTTCTGACACAATCATTGAAAACTAAACACATTTGCCCCTGATCCGCTGCCCTCCACCAGTGGTAAATGCTAGAACTGTCCACCAGCTATATAACTGTAATAGTTTCTTACTTTGAAGGTAGGATATAGAATGAGCAAGAATGGCCCTCTCACATATAATAATAACTTGAGCTCGGACATTACGCCCCTCCAAACGATACTTGAATAAAGTTATTATTCTTATAGCTGGCAACTTACCAATGGCAAATGTCACAGGGTCTGAAGGTGGTCCAATCAAAGGCCCTTTTCTTAGGTACATCACAACCTGGTACTGGGCACCAGGAACCAGATTTTCAATAATGGATTTGCTTGAGTTCACCTTTAAAGCAAACACCCAGTAAGATTTCTTCAGAGCTGGGGTTTTAGAATCTGACACAGAGGCTAACATTGTGTTCAGAGATTTTTTTGTGAAACCACAGATGCCTTTGAAATTCAGAATCCTTTACTCAGGCCAGGGAAGGTCAGATTCCAAAATCAGGATGATTTATAGTTTGTGTGAACAGTGAAGAGGGCCCAGAAGATTTCAATTCTATGGCTGGATTTAATAAGCCCCGGGAACTGCTTCATACCCATCAGTGTCAATTGTAACTACGTCCACAAGAGACACATCAGTCTCTAACTGTAATCAAATCAGCAATACCGTGAGGATAGTTTGATACCCTAAATTGTAGTGTCAGCTGATTACATTACAAAGATCGGTGCAGGAATGCCCTTAGTCCCTTGTCACTGAGAAGCACATAACATCTAATTATGAAGATGGAAATGACTTCAGAAATTACCCAGTCCAAATTTCTCACTTAATAGATCAACAAAGTAAAGCCAGAGAACGGCCAAGGTCACATACTGAGATTCAGCGGGGGTCTAGAAGCCTGGCCTGTGACCTCTCGTCCACACTACAGGCTCAGCATGGAGATGAAGCAGAACACGGTTTGCAAGGCTACCGTGGCCCCATAGAACATTGTTGTCGAGAGCATTTCTCACTGGATGAGCTCTTCCTTACTGGTTAAAAAAAAACTTCGGTTATGTAACAAATACCATATAGAGAAACACAGGGAAAATAGAATAATAAAGTGTACCCATTCAAGTTGAATGTTGCTGTGCGTCGGAATGGTTATAAGAGCGTACTGCTTTAACCTGTAGTGGTTCTAATTTCAACACAGTCTTGCTTGGTGGAGAGAACACAGGTTTTCTATTCAGACTGCCTGAGATCAAATCTTGACCCTACCTTCATAAACATGGAAATGTATTGATAATGTATAATTTTTAAAATAACTCTTACCTTGGCTTCCTCATTGATAAACTATAGATAATACTCTTAGCTACCTCACAGACAGCTGTAAGGATGTTTAAGCCCGAATATAAAAATGTTGACTCTTATTACTCAACTTTTGGCCCTGAGATTACATAAAATTATAAAATTGCTGCAAAGGTGTGTGAGTAGAGGGAAAACAACATATTGTTGACAGCTTATCTGTGCCATAATTTTGAAAAGTCTCAGTACTATTTTAAGAATGAACATACCACATATGAAGAACATACACATGATGAGGACAGATTAAAATTAATGGATACAATGTACCTATGTGGAAGGCCAGATGTTAAGCTTCATGAACTTAAGGTTCAAGTCAAATTTGTTTTATTCCTAACACCTCTCACAGGATCCACCTACCCCAGAAATCCATGGACTTGGAGGAGGAGGAGGAGGGACACTAGCGGTGAATCCCGTGGATGATCTGGGTGAGAAATAAAGCAAAGACCCTGTGGTACAGTGGATGGTTGAGGCAAAATAGGGAGGAGGAAACCATGAAATAGTTTTGCATTGCTAATGTGTCTGGCTTTAGAATCACACTTAGTTTTGAGCTGTATTCTGAATTTTCTGTTTAATGTAATCACAATACCACTGAATATAAAACTAAAGACATATTATTATTATTATTATTATTACTATTATTATTATTTTCTTTCTGAACTATTGCTTTAGAAATCACCCAGATCAGTCAGACCAGTCCTGGCAAGAACACCTCCTGGATTCCTTTGGCTAATGGCCACACGACTGTAGCCCAGTTTTTGAGACTTTCTAAACTGATGTTTCTTCACTTGAAAGTGTGTGTATGCATGTGTGCAGCGAGGCAATGGATGGTGGCGGTGTGATAATACCACAATCCTCAAAACTTTGTTGTAATTGAGATAACATCTAGCACACTGGTTTTTAGTTCCCACACTCAACTTAAAATATCCGTCTCCCTGCCTATAATCTGTAACAGTGTCATGTTCGCACTTCAAAAAGGTAGTATCAAGGTGCGCTTGGATCAGCCTTTTCTGGCTTATTTATAATATACACTACCTCTCTATACTTTTAGCCTTTTGTTTCTATGCAAAAGATACATAACTCGTACATTTTCTGGGGCAAGGAAGAAATGTCCCTTGGAGCAGCCAAGTTCTAGAACATGTTTGTAAAAGTAACACATTTTTTCTATCAACGCAGAGAGTCAATCAAATGCGGTATGCTCAGGCAAGGAAGCTTATAAGCTACACAGTGAGCTGTGATGTCTGTGATTAATTGGTTCAGCATATTTACTCCTTAATTTAATTCAAGTCAAGGGGTAGCCTCATTTTAAGTAGGGGCTTATCTCAGCACTCCAAGGCTTTCTAGTGCTCCAAGGGCCACAGATGCTGAATTCGTCTTATCAATTTACAAATCCTTCCCCTTTGAATTTTATTAAATGCCTGTTTTTTTGTGTGTGTTGTAAATGGAAAAATTTTAAATAGCTTTTTAATAGCAAACATCTCTTTTAATTATTATATTTCCAGTGTACTCCACATGAATTAAATATTAAATATTTTTCTTTGCCTTTAGGGAGGTAAATATTGTGTTTGTGAGACACCAAGAAATAGTAAATTTGATCTAATTAAATAATAAAATGTAATAGGTAATAAAACAAAATAATAAAATGTAATAATAAATCTAGGTTTTAGGAAAATAGGACTGGGCTCCATCCAGGCTTCCGGTGGGGAGTCAGGGCACAGGAGAGTGAGGTCCGCTCTCAGGCCCAGGCTGCTTGGTTTCACTCAGGACCCATGACTGGCCTCCGCCCGCACTCTGGCCGTCACTCCCAGAACTGGGGATGCTCACACTGTCTCCCCCGCCCCTCCCTCTCTGTGCTCGGTAACTCCTGGGCATCCTTCAAAACTCTTCGCAGTTGTCATTATTGAGTTTTTTACTTTATATACTTCTAATTTTCGAATTATTTTTAGTGAGCCTACCTTACTTTTACAAGTAAAATAACAAGAAAGAGAATGAGAAAAAAGTAAAACAACCCAAAACTCCCCCAAACCTTCTGCACGGTCGTCTCCTCTCCTGGGGGAAATTTTCCTCGCCAATCCCCAAACACTCTTGCCCCCTTCCATGCCTCCTCATGCCCACTTCCTTCCTCCGCATGGCCTCTCAGTCATTCACATTTATCCTAGGTCCTATATAATTTCTCTGCAGTAATTACATGTTCACTCATCCAGTGCTCTCACTAGGTCATACGCTCTGCAAGAGCAGGCTGAATCAAAATGACCTAGATCCCGGTATCTATCCTAGCACCTGGCACATTTTGGTGCTCAGTCAATTCTCTTGAAAGAAAAACAAAAGCGAAAGGAAGACGGCCAACCGAAGAGGGAAAAGGAGGATGACTGCGACCCGGCAGCCACGCACACTCCTCTCCTGGCTCTCCAGGCCGCGCTGCCTGCAGTGAGTGGGTGAGTGAGCCCCACGGTGGGCGGCTCCTTTACCTGCGTGCAGTACTGTTTTTCCAGCCTCTGGCTCTCCTTCTGTTTCTGGCAGGTGAGTGACACCACGGACACGATGGTGCCGTTGTAGTTCTCTTGGGAAGATGTCCAGGACATCAAGGCGGTGGTTGAGCTTAAAACATGGACACTCACGTGCTGTGGCTTCTCAGTGAGTTCTTCAATCCACTCTCCTGAAGGACCTGGGCGTTTCAAAGGAGAGCACAAGGGAGGTTCGCGCTGAGATGGTTGAGATAAAAGATTTGGTTTTAAAAAGCTTGTGGTTTTCCTTCGCCCTAACAAAGATACTCAAAATAAGATGGGCAGCTAGACTGGCAAGCCTTTGCATTCCCCGCCCAGCCCCTGCACTCCGCGGCCTCGCTCATCATTGACCTAAAGGACAGCAGCAGCCGCCGAAGCCCCACTGAGAGGCAGAAGCTCCACTCCCATCGTCACGTGCATCTCTGGAGTTACTCTGGAAAATTCTTCACCCGACAGACTTTACTTCTCTTTTAACAAAGAGTGGGCATCGCAGAGTGACACTTCATCGGTGTTTATAATTTCCTTGCTACTAGGGTCTTTGGTCTCTATAAATAATTACTTTGAGATTCAAACTGTCTTCTGCAGTTGATTGAAAACAATTCAAATTTGGCAACAGCAGGGTGGAAGAGGCAGGGTGTGACTACATGAGAGAAGAAATGGGCAACAGGCTGGCTTAATTAAAGAAGCTGGTGAAAACCTGAGTATAATTCGAAGACACGGCAGGTTTCTCATGATAAAATATCACCATAGCAGTGACCACGTTAGTTTTGCTCCCTTAGGTTTCTAAAGGGGTTATGAGCACAGTGCCCGGCACATAGGAAGGGCTCCAGAATTGTTACGGTCCTTATTATCTGCAGAAACATGCCAATGTGAAACTTCCTTCTATTTGCTTAGGAGACATTTCTCTGTTCCTTAATAGAAAACTGTATTCCCAGGCTGGAAGCCAGGACAGGAATAGGAACAAGTGCTGGGGCCCGTGCTGGGGACAGAGTCTCTGGCTCACCGAAACTGGGGCAAGGGAAATGATGATGATGATGATGATGATGATGATGATGATGGCAAAGAAGTATAGCAGTCATTATATACGAGGCTGTGTTTTAAGTCTGTATGTGTCTATATAGTGAATCCCTCCATTTCCATAACAAACCTATAAGATCAGTACTGGTAATAATCTTACTCTCAGATGAGGTAACTAAGGCAGAAGAGTGAGCTGGAATTCACACGCAGTCTGTTTCCAAAACCCATTCAGTGGTTGAATAAATATTTGTTGAAGGTACAGCAGAATTAATAAATATGCAAATAGTATAACCTCAGGCTAAAAGCAAATGTACGCAAATAAAATAAATTTGGAAAAATACCACACACACACAAGCTCTGTGTTTTTTGTTGTGTGCTATGAAACAGTAGAAACTCAGAGACGGGAAGAGCCAGCACGGCCAGAGTAGCTGAGGGAGATTTCCAGGAAGCCATTAACACTTGAGGGACCTCTAGGAGCAGCAAGGAAATCTTTTGGTTAATGAAACAATTTTAGCCTCATGGGAAGAACTGAATAGTAACCTTTGTTCTTATTTTCAAGTGATCTCATGCCAAAGATCTCCCATAATTGGAAGACATTAAAGGCAATCATGACTATTTTTCTGTGTGTCTAATGGCTCTTTCAGGTCTTCTACCAGTGGCAACAGTTTTGGTTTCTTAAGAAAAAGGGTTATAGGACTCATGGACATGGACAACAATGCAGTGATTGTTGGGGAGAGAGGGCTGTAAGTGGACTAAATGGTAATGGCAAAACTACAGTAAAGATTAAATTTAAAAAATATTATATGGGACATTTCCAACATTGTTAAGCTGCTAAATAAACCAGTCTCTTCCTGCTGTCCTCATCCTCCTTGTCCTGCCCACCTTTTTGAGGATGATTGGGTGAACAGTGTGGTGTTTTGCCTTTGCAGATAGTGATAAAGGGTATGGTGGTCATCCTTTTTGGAGAACAATTTTTACCTATTCGTTTCTGTGTCTTCTTCCTGCTTGCCAGAGGCACCTTGAAATCCTGATGAGCTACATAACTGATTTTTAGCCTCTGAGCTGCTGGTAAATATACTCAGGTTAGCTAAAAACATTGCAGACATGCTCTGTTTGTAGAGCATTTACAGGCTACTTACTACTCTGCTATTCCTCTTTATGGGATCAGTAGACGCCACCCAGGACTTGACATTGGGCCTTTTAGAATGCTCTGGCTTTTTCTTTGTGTAGAAACTTTTTGGTGACCACCTAGGTCTTACTAAACTCCAACATTTGTCTTTCATTTGAGCTCTATAAGCTCAATACCTTAATGAGACTTTTCACATAGCCCAACAATATTACGTTTCTTTACAACCTTAAATGCAAGCCATGTTTCCAAGACTGCATGTTCATGTCATTTGAGAGTTTGTGTGGCTAGTGTGAAAGGTCAGCCTAAAAAGTGTGCAATTATCTCAATAATAAAAAAAATCCTTAAGCTAGATGCATAGGTTTGTGATTATGAAACACACATATATTTCTTCCCCTCTCAAAGCGGCATGGATTTGGGATTCTCCCGACCTTGAAGAATTCTCAGTGTCTCTAAGGTTTGATGAGTAATTCATGCCTGGCCATCATTAGTCCCACCCGTTCCATTGTTCCAGCTCCCCTGTAAGTGAAACATGGTCTCGTTGGTACTTACTGATGTAAAAACTGAGTGATTTTGCTGACTGACTCTTTCGAGTTTCACAAGATCCTGAGGAACTAAAGGTTGTCACAGATAACTTGTATTTCCCAGGTTCCTTCAGTTCTGTAACAAATTCATGTGCTTCTTCAGCCACTGTCAAATGTTCAGTAAAGTTTTCTGAATCATACATGAAAAGAGAAGATATGTAAATTGATAACTGGAAAAGCCTTGACTATACACAAGTCAGTTAATACAAAAGTATTTTTTACTGTTTCTTTCTTTTTGTTAAACTCAGTTATATCTCTAAGCTAAAGGCACTATAAATAAAAGATGATCAAGGGTTCAAACTGATTTCATAATACTTTTAAATGACCAAACTAAAATATGGTATATAAATCAATAAAATGAGGGTGCACATATTGTGTATTATTACATACAGTTACCTGACTAAATTATGTGCACAAAATAGAGGTAGAATGTCAGAAGACATCAATAATTGACTTTCTCATCTGGCTATAAGTAGTAAAAAATAACCAGCAGCAAATATCCTCAGAGTTCTCTGTGGTAACAAAGAATATCCAGAAATGCCTTAAAATATATTGGATTGCTTCTAGTTAGAAATAATTCCTCTGGACATATTTTCTGACACTTGTAATATTTTTATCTGCTTTTTCCAGAACTTTTAAGAGTAAAACAAATTTTTATATTGCTTCAAAGTCCATCTCCTGTTCCTTATCACTCCATTTGATTTTAATAGCCTCCCACAGTTGGTGATTAGAATCACCTCCAACAGAACACAGTAAAGTCAGATAAAAGCATCGTTGAACCTTCATGGAAATGAGCATTAAAAAGATCCGGAGTTATAGGAGCTTATTTTCCATAAAGTACATTGAGGAACAGAAAAATAAAAGCCAGATTAAAGGAACTTTTTTTTTAAATACAAGTAATTTCAGGCAAATGTTAAGACTTTGGACTCACATCATTGGAAATGGAAAGAATTTTAATTTTATACAATATTTGGGGGTGGTTTACTGCTCTATCCTGTACTATAGAGGAATCCACAGATTTTTGTATCTCGTTCTACCAAATAAAGTAGAAGAGAACAATATGTCAAATGTGAAACTACATGACCCTAATGCCCTGCACTGAAGATGACCTGTCACTTTAACTTTAAGTTTTGATGACTTGACAATCTTTACCACCCAAGCTACTAGACTGCAAAGCATAAAATGAAGTATGTTATTGTAAAAACAAGACAAAGAACAAACAACTATAAAAATCTATCAAACAACAAGTTAGATATTATTCATGACCCCAACTTACTGAATGCCAAGGCTTGGTTTTTATGAATTAGTGGGCTAAAAGATAAAGAATGACTCTCAGATGCTGGCTAAGTGGATACGATATATAATATAGTCACTGCAATGGAAACACTGGTTGCTGTGCATTTTCTGTTTTACCACCAGCTCCTCCTTGGGAGAATATGCGTGGTGCCCCCCCAGGAGCACACCCCAGGGGAAATTAGGAAAGCTGTGTAAGCAGGACACAGGCTTGGTCCTCTTGATAGAGTAACCATTTTATCAGAAAGATTCTCTTGTTGTATGCTTTGAAAATTTTTGAAAACACAAAATTTCTCCAGAATATTTTGTAATTTGTGATGGTGGTTAGACCTGCAGATCAAAATCTTTCCTCAGTAGTCTGGGGTCCATAAAATGTGGGACAGTGAAATGTTTCCAGTTGCCAGTACTTGCAACTTGAGAACTAACCAACCCTGCAAATTCTGATCTAATTGGTTCATTATGTTTCCTAGTCTCAGTTCACCCTGGAAACTTAAATTCTTCCCTTTATCATTTTTCTTTAGCTATTAACTGTCTTGCATCAGTCTCTCTTCCTAAACTTAAATTAAAAAATGTTTCAATTCCCTTTCCTTTGATTGTATCATTTCTCATTTCCTCTGATGTCCTGTTGCTTTACCTTCTCTTTCTATGTGGATATGGAACCCATCAAAGGCAGTGGGCGGCTTGGGTGGTAACCAACTCAGTATCATTTGCACAGGGAAAAATGAGAAAGGGCCTGATGGTGACTTCTCCATGTCGCGGAGTGTATTGTTATTTTCGTATGACAGGGGAAGTGCACTGACAAGTTCATCTTCACTTTCAGGAGTCGCAGATGCACTGTCCCACCAACGTGGCTGGGACGTCGTTTCGTAATCACTGGTGTTAAAATCAGGCCAACCAGAAGAAATGTTGCCCGAGGGAATATCCGGGGTTTCATCTGTAAAATGGAACAGTTTGTCTTTTGCCATTGTATCTTCCGACCTCATGAACGATTCCTCTGGGAAACTGCCACTCTCTTCTTCCCCGTTGTTTTTATTCAGGTTTATAATACGGACTGAGATATTTCGAGGTGGGTAAGGGGCTGTAAGAGAAAGAATTTTTATTTTCAAGTACCTTTTAAACTCTATTATAGTGAATGCTTCATCTATTAATGAGCCAGATCCACAAGCAAGTTAACAAAATAGAGTTTAGTTTGCCTTCTATATTTTTCTGTTCTACTTTATGATTCCAGCACACATACCTCTACGATTTCCTGTGTAGTGTGTACATCAGTCAGCATTCGTGTCGGCTTGTGATGCCGTGCTTGTCCAAATGGTAATTTAACCTCTTTCAAGACACGGACTTACATCAATATTTTTCAGTTATCATAATCTCCTTTTTAAAAAATCTGAATCTCTGTAACTGGATTTTTCTTACAAAAAAGCAACTACATATAGTGTACTTATAGCTATCAAGGCAAAAATGCTTCTTGTGCCATAGCTGCACTTAAGTGGGTGCATATATGAGTTGCCTTTTGAATCATTACCACACAGGTTGGAATATGACTTTACTCCTCACCTCTTGAAAGTGAAACATATGAGCCCAAAATTAGTTTATGGACTATCGAAGTATACTTCTCTAGAGGTAGAAAATTATAAAAGCACATTACCTGGCCTTTATCTGCAATAATTTCCACCTATTCTTCAAGTTGCAACTCAAATATCACCTGTTCCATGAACTCCTCAGAAAAAATTAATCTCTTCTTCCTTTGGGTTGTTCTATAACTTTATACCTCTTTTATAACATGTATTGTAGTCTGTCTCTAATTATTGCCATTTGTACAGAACGTCTACCATTTCTGAGGACAGAGAAACGTTCTCACCAGTCTCTGTCTTCCTCCTAGTGCTTAGAGCAACTCCCAGGTAAACGGTTCTCAATGAATGGTTCTTTACTTGAATTGAATAATGAAAAGTACAAACAGAATCTTAGATGCTGACATGAGGTGGATTACATAGTTTTTTTGCCTTGGCCTAATTAATGAGAATCCTGACAACTTAGAATTTCAGATCGGAAGGATCTCTGGAAGGATCTCACATAAGCCATTCCCTGTGTTCATAAGAATGGCCTCTTTAGCTCTCCTATTGAGTGTTTAGGCACATTAAGCACAGGTGATTACACTGTTTAATTATATTAGACACATTGGTGTCGGTAATGGATATTTAGTAGGTATATATCTGTTTTACTCATCTGGCCTTCTATCCATCCATCCATCCGTCCATCCATCCATCCGTCCATCCATTTTATAATAGTGTTTCATATTAGTTGTACTACTAGAGCTAAGCACTCTAAGTTTTGGATACATCTGAATCCTAAAATGTTCCTTTAACAATCTAAAAATCTGTACTCAAACATCTCCAATCTCTTTTTCTGCTAGATGGACATATAAAAGAAATGATGTTTGCTGGATCTAGTTAAGTTATTTAATTTTAACTTTTCATAGGAGTATGTTCTTTTTATCTAAAGAGTATAAATCTGTCATAATATTGACATATTTTAGATTTTCCTTACTGAATATTTTGCAGGTTCCCTTTACACTAATAGAAAATTTATTTCAGATTATTAAAAAATTACATTTATTTTCTTTCTTAGTTCTGGAGAAGAATTTTTCTTAGAATGATAAAAAGTATACATGCAATAGCATGTCATTTAAATTTTTTCACTAAGTTCAATTTTACAGAATACTTACCAGTTCTGTGTTGTTTGGGTTCGTGACTGACACCACTGTACTCCACAATAGTACTTTTATTAAAAGTTGCCTCTGATACCAGCTGAAAGGTAATATTACTATAACATATTCCTGGCAGCCAGTGATTAAACACTGTTTTTCCCTTAAAAAAATCTGAGAAGAGAAAAAGTGAGTTATGTTAAAATATTGGTCTTCTAAATGACAGTCTTTTAGGAAGTTCTAACCAATCTGATTCATTATCAGTAAATAATATTTCCTTCAACTTCTGGCCTAGAGAGTAATAAATATTTGGCATAAAGGTAGAGACAAAAATTTGGATTTTTAGACTCAGTCCTGAAAGGCTTTTTTCTATAATAATTGGAAATAATTAGAGTTAAATTTTGATTACAGAAACATTTGATGTATTAAGTGGAGAACATATATAGAAATTGTGAAAATTGAGTTTATGTTAGCTATTTAGTTTAAGATAAAAACCCAAGGTATTTTGCCACTTTATGACTTAGAAAAAAATTTTACAAGAAATGTTTTCTGTGGGCTCACTCATAAAACCTAGTCTATTCTAAAAGTAGAAATCCAATGCAAGTTAGAAAAAAATGAGAGAAAGAAATAAAAAGTATCTCTTATGCAGTTAAAAGCCAAAAATAATTTTAAAAATTAATTGAAAAGAAAATAACACATTCACTTATTTTAAAACTCATGCCTTTTAACTCAGCAAAAGTTGCAGTGATTGCTTTTCAGTCATTTGTACTTATGTGTGATAATCTCTTTTCATTGAAAATAAAGAATGCATAATTTGTGGAATTTACGTTTATTTTTGATTACATGTTTTAAAGTATTAAAAAACTGTAAAATGCACTGCACATGTCTCGAACAGTGTCTCATTAAAAAAGAAAAAGCCTATGGAAGAAAAGGATTTGTAAAAGCAGCAAGCTGAAGCGGTATGTTTCTGGCCGGCGTGCCCTCTGTGTTTCAGTGTGCACTCTCCACCTCACCAACGCGTTTCCTGTGCAGCCAGGCAACTCTGACACCATCGTCCAGGGCCCGCAGAGAACCGTGTGGCCTGGGGTCCCGAGAGGATCGAACTTCCTCCACCTCAGCTCACTCCCAGTGAAGCCGAATTCCCTCTCTTCCCTCCCTCTCCACCCTTCACTCCCACACCCAGGCCCAGAGCAGTCTACTCGGAGAATCTGGCTTGGTTCTATTGAAATTATTAATTCCCCTGGGCTCTTGTCTTTCTCTCTTCTCCCCACAGATTCTCTACCAAGCCAGTAAAAACAGTAAAACTAGTTTTTGAATATTAGTGCATTTAACTTATCCTACAGATAATAATCTTGGACCATATCCAAGAAAAAAATTTGTGAGAGACGTCTGTCTAGACTCCCAGTTCTAGAAGTGCCCTTCTAACACACCCAGAAGGAAACAGTTGAATTCATTTCCTGTACCAGATGTGTTACCTTTGGCGAGAATAACATGTGACAATAATCTGAGTATTTCTCACGCTTATGCATGGTACATGACTCTAAACTAATGAAGCAAACATTCTAAGACTCCTCACAACAAGATTGTCATGAATCAATGATTATTTTTAATGGTTTATTTGTGGTGAAATAGTGAATTTATAAGATCTCTTTAGAGTAGGAGAACAGACCATTTAGTAAACATCATGTAAAAAGTAATAGTCATCATTTATTCGATCTTCCTTTGCCTCTTACCTTTATATAACATTGTCCGGAAGTCTTTACCTTCCCAATAACTTATGTTTACTCTCGTGAAAACATTGTATTTTTCTGGATAATGAATTTCAAACAGGACTCCTGTTTCAGGAGAAGGTTTATAGTCATATATTGAAACACTGGTTACAGGTAGAGGTTCTGCAGAAAAAAAAGTAAATGAAGAAAGAAGAAATGGAGCAAAAGGGAGGGAGGCCATTATCCACACTGGGAAGTACCAAAGATTACCCCTGTGAAAACTTTACACATATTTTTATCATCTGCGAGCACCAAATTCTTCAGTACTTGTGAGCTAAGGGTTCTCCTTAGTGGTAATTAACAAAGTATACTCAATGTGGAGTTTTCTGCCTTTCAAATAACTTTAATGCTCATTTCTTCTACTTGCCTTTTGCGACAACCCTGAATCTAGGAAAAGCAAATAAAACATAAAAGCAGGATAACTCAGAGACGTCAAATTACTTGTCAGAGGTAACTCAGAAAACACAGTATGTGGCAGAATCTGTGTATCCAGGTTCCTAGTTCACTTTCCTTTTCCCCAAGTCAATAAAATTGAATATGAAAAACAGACCAGTAACAGAAAATATGTTTTTGCTCTGATCAAGGATAAACGTTTATTTGAAGATTTATTTCTTTGGGTTAACTTAGCACTTATTTTTCTATTTTGAGTATAAGATTACAAACTATCCTATTTTGTGAGAATGAGAGTTTATGGTGTTTATCAAACTACTCTTTCACTGGAGGTTTTAAAAATGTTTATTTCTATTTTGCTTGAGTTGTTAATTAATCCCAAACCTTTTTAAATACTCATGTTTAAAACTGATTGATGTATGTCTGTACTTTCTCCACATCCCACCCTTCGGCAAAAGCCTTGTAAAATGACGGAGGTCTCCCCACCCCCATGCTTCTGATAGAATTATTGGACAAATTTTATTTACATTTATTTTATTCAAGAAAAATTTTAAACTACTTTGGGTTGCAATTAACCATTGTAATATAGAAGAAAAAATACTTTGATTCAAATTTTAGAATAGAGAGGATATTTGGACATCATCGATAGACTAAATGAAAGCAATATGCTTAGTTTAAGTGCTACACTTTTAAAATTTTATCTTAAATGATGTAGGAAACCCAAATATGACTTCATTCATCCCACAAATTATTGAGTAGCTACTTTGTCTGAGTATGTAGCTAAATAAGTTTCCTTTTGCTCCTCAGGATCTTAACCTATTTTTGCTTTTGCTTTTGATTGAAGAGATCCAGGAAGGACTGGCATTATATGTTAAAGCTATGATTTTCCCTGGAGTTTTTGTGAATACGAGCTGACATCTGTAAGAATTAGGGAGGCCTTTAGATTGCCGCGTATGTTGTGGTCATGACTCTGCAGACTGTGTTCTGAACTCTGTGTTAAAGTGTCTCTACTGTATCTCTGCCTCCATCCTTGCTCTTCTTCCTAAAGGTAACAGTAACAGAGTGAATTCACTTCGGTGTCACATAAACGAATGAAAAAATAAATAAACAACCTCCCCCCAAAGGCACTCTCTCTGTGATTAATACCAAAGAAGTTTTGAAACATCTGAAGGCCCTTCGACCCAGTCTAATGACCAACTCAGCGAGTGGACCAAACCTAGCCATTGGCTGTGGCTCTAAGAGAAACAAAATGAGAGCGAACAGCAGGGGCCGGGGCAGAGCGGCAGCTCTCCGTGGCTGCAGTCGGGTTTCTCACCCTCACGGGGGCTCTGTCTGCTGAGCAGAGAACTTAGGGCTCTACTCAATCTTTCATGACCTGACAGATGAAGTCTGCACATCAAAGCTACACTCAAACTTGGAAATTCAAGAGATACATGAGGATTACACACAGATACTTTATTCTGTGATTTGTTTTGTGGCTGCACGCTACTTAAATTTTAAACTAAGGGAATTTTTTAAATGCCCACTTACATGTTTGCTTCTTATATTTCCCTCAGCTTCAGCTTCATTGATCCAGGTTAGCTGCACATTCTGACATCCAAGCCCAGGCATTCCTGAGCCATATTCAAGCCAAGAATTACTGTTTTCTACAGAATTCAAATGCATTCCCTAAAGATATTTTACTATATCTCTCCAGTTACTTTCATTATTATTATTATCATTATTATTATTAAATTAATGATGCACCATAAACCAGAGCTGTTGCTACTGTGTGCTTTGCAGTGAGGACAAGATTAAATCTTTTTTCATCTTTTTTTATTGTTATTCAGTTACAGTTGTCTCTATTTCCCCCACCACGCCTCCTCCCCACCATCCAACAAGATTAAATCTTGATTTAATTCATTAGCTTTTCTTTGCCAGCCATCCTCTCATTTCTTGCTTTAGAAATCAGGCTGGACAGAGAAATGGAGATGTTAGAAACTGTAAATCCTTTTTACATGTATTTGTTTATTACTTCTTTTGTCCTCAGATCTCTCTTTGTTTCTTTAGATGTCAAGCTTTACAAACATAGTTTAAACTCGCCCATATTGTTAGCCCAGATCCCAGGTGCTTCTCACCCTGGCCAGCAGTAAATTGTTGCTCTGAATTTGGTGTTTATCTTCCCATGTATTTTTTTTACTTGCATATTTTTATGTGTCCAGTTTACACATAGGATGTTATTTCATGTTTCAAAATATTATGTGAATGGTATTATGTTATATGTTTCATTCTGCAGCTTAATATTATCACCTAACATTACTTTTGAGATTTATCCATTTTGATGCAAGTGTCTATAAAAACTGTACAATTTATCCATTATTCTTTTGTTAGATAGGTTGTTTTGAATCATTCATTTTTGCAAATAATGCTGCAATGAACGTTTTGGGACATGTTTCCTTAGATTGGAAATTATGGATAGGAGGGTATGCATGTTTTCAACTGTATGAGATGCTGTCAAAATGTGTTATAACTTTATATCAATTTACATATCTATCAACATTATAGGATGGTTCCTTTTTCTCCATGTTCTTTTCTAGCATTTGCTTGTATCAGGCTTTTTAATATTTGCTACTAGAGTACTGAGACGTGTGAAGTTTTGTCTTGGATTTAATTTTCTGTTTATGAAGGAGGTTATCTTTTTACATATTTATTGGTCACTCAGTTTTCCTTCTCTTAGAGCTGTTTGATTCTTTTGCCCATTTCATGGGTTCTTTTCCCATATTCTCCTGCTAATTTGTTATGCAAACTTTGTCATATACCACATTCCTACTGTCATTCTTTTACTGTGTCCTGTGCCTTCCTTCTGGATTCACCTTTCTTACTGAAACACATCAATTAATAGTTACTTAAGTTAGTATGTAGGTGTTAAATTCTCCTAGGTTTTGTATACTAGAAAGTTTCTTAATTTTATAATTATTCTCGAGGTAGTTTAGGTATGAAACTCTAGGTGAACAGATTTCTCCTGAGTACTTTGAAAATACTGCTCCATGGTCTTCCTGCACCAATCATTGTGGAAGAGAAATCTTCCATCAGTCTAATAGTTATTCCTTTGTAGATATTATGCTTTTTTTTCCCCTTTTGGTACCTTCTAAGTTTTTATTTATTTATTTTTATCCTTGATAATCTGTAGTTTACCATTATATTTAGTTTTGGTTTTATTTTTGAATTCTCCTGCTTGGTACTTAGAATGCTTTGCTAATCTATGGATTCATGTCATTCCTTAAGTCTTAGAATTCTCATGATTATCTCTTTAAATATCGTGTCCATAGTTTCTTCCCTTCTCTTCTTCTTGAACTTTTAAATGTCTTTAGTTAGAGCCTCGCTCATCTCCGCACTTGTGAACTGTCTCACTGTACTAAATTATGGGGTAAGTGCACAGTATTATCTTTCAATCTGCTGACTCTATTTAACTGTTATCAGTATAGAATTTACCTCATTTATTGAAGTTTTCAATTAGTTAACTTTATTATTTTTTATATTCAGAAAATTTTATTTTTAATTTCTATTTGTTGTGTTAACCAAGATCAACTACTTAACTTTAAACATAATTAATTAATTTTACCTAATTTCACCAATTAAAGTATTTAGCTGATTACATTTTTAATTTCTAAAAATTTTAATTTATGTTTATTCTATGTATTTTTATTTTATTTCTACCAATGTTTGCTTTATTATTTCTTGATCTTTTTAGATATAATTCATACATTTATCACTTTGAACATCATAACATATACAACACACTGCACATTTTTTTGTAGTTATATAAAATATAATTTGAAATGTTAAAGTTGTTGTTTTGATGTCTGTCTTTGTTTTAGCATAGATTTCTTCCTGTGTTTTTAAATGCTAACCCTAGGTTAATTTTATATATTCTCATCTCCTTATTTTTTGCTTACTCTTTGCTGTTTTGGGGCAATTTAGCCATTGCCTCCTTGCACCTCATCAGAACCCCAAATCTAGAACCAGCGCACATAACATTGCTGGGGGTGCTGGATATTGTGGGTGATATAGGGACCATCACAAATCCATTTCTGGAGTGTCAGGGAGTTAAGCCTGGTCCCTTATAGTAAGATTAGATGTGTGTTTCCTGCATCCATGTTCACATGTTTCAATCCACTTCCCCACTTAGGGTTTCTCTTTGTTTCTGGTTCGCAGAGACAACTCTCATGTTCTTGAACTCAGCAATGTGCTTCTGATTTTCTTTTTTGCTTTGTTGTAAGATAAAGAGTGTATGACAAAGCAGGGATTAACTGTATTAGTTTTTACTAGAAATCTTAACATTAAATTTCCATTTTTCTTTTAATAGGATTTTTTAAATGACATTTAACGTGATGATTTTTGTTCATTAGTTCCACATAATGGAAGCTGATGTTCAAGTTGAAGATTATTTTATGTTCTTTAATCACTTTTGAACTATTCGTAATCGATCATGACTAGGAAGTTTTTAAAAGTTCTGGATGCGACTATCTCAGACAAGAGATGAAGAAACAAAAGCAAATATGAGGGAGATGTTTGAAGAAAGCAGAGGCAACCCTACACTTGTTAGCAATTGCTCAGCGGTGCTTCCTTCTGAGATCACTCTGTTCTGACGGACCAAAACTAAAGAAGCTCTTGCATCAGTGATCAGTAACCTTCGCTTGCGATGTAACCAATCTACAAATGTGCCTCTTCTGCCATAGTCCCCTTGAGGGAGAGGAACCTGGGTTTAGGCCCTCACCTCTGATGGCCCGAGCAAAGAAAAGGGACTTACCCTGGGCCCCAGGCCAGAGCTCCTGCCTTGGGTTTAGATGACAATTAGAGACCCGAGGACACCACTGATGTGAGCTACCAGCTGCAGCCACTCAGCCCCAGCAGGCCGGGGTTGGGGGGTTTACCATCACAACTGCTACCTTAGTTCAAGTCTTCCCTTCTTTCCTGGGACATCTCACCAGCTTTCTAAATTATTCTTCCTTTCTCTAATTTCACCTTAATTGTTCTTATTTGTTTCTGCTTAAAACTTCTAAGCCTGGGGACTTCTTGATACTCTCACTTTTGTCAGAATCAATCTTAAACCAGTCACTTCCACCTCACTGACTTTTCCCTACCTCGTCTGTTCAATTCTTTTTTGCTCCCAACCCCATCAGTATTTTCTATATAGTGCCATTGGAATTGCTTCGATTTATTGAACTTATTGTAGGCACTACACACTTTGTCAAGGATTTTATTTTAATTTTTTACATTACAAAAATATTTACATTATTTTATAGCACCCTCTACCAACTCAGCAAAACAGAGCCCATCAGCCAAAGCTGGCCTGCCACTTACTTGCTTTTGTGTGACTTGTGAGTTAAGGATGGTTTTTACATTTTCAAAGGGGTGGCAAAAATTCGCAGAGCAATAATATTTCATGACACATGAAAACTATGTGAAATTCAAATTTTGGTGTCTTCAGTGTTTAGAACGGCATGCTTGCCTGTTTGTGAGAGTCTATGGCTGCTTCTGAGCTGCAGCAGGGACCATGGCAACACAGACCGGATGACCCCACTAGGTATAAAATATTTACTATCTAGGCCTTTACAGAAAATGGTTCCTAACCCCTGGAATAGATTAGAGATGAGAAAAATAAGATTTAGAGAAAGTAATAATCTGCCTAAGGATATGTTACAGTTTCCAGATTTCTCTGGCTCTCAAGTTCATGCTTTGAACCACTTCTCAAAATACCTGCTTGCTCCTTTGTCCGTTCCAATGCAGGACAGGAGAGCCTGCGGTGTGCAGCTCTATGGCTAGAATAAAATTCCTCCATCACATCATATTATGTCATTTCTTTGTATAAGATCTGACACCATTCCTTATGCCTTATAGATTAAGGTCTTAACTCTCTATAAAGTATTCTAGGTTCTTCCCAACTTTTCTAGCCACCTTTCCTGTTATTTTCTGGAACCACGAAGCTTGAAATCTTAACTCCTTGCAGTTCATAAGCATGCCATGCTGTTGCACGCCTCCATTCTTTGCACACATGGTTCCCTTTCACTTCGATTGTAACACTCTACATTTTATATTAATTTGGCACATTTTCATTAATTTTCAATGATTGTTTTTTCTCTGTAATATCTTCCCAATGCCCCCTAGGAAGACTAGGCACTCTCTCTTACATCAGTCTCAAATAGCATTTATTGTTTCTTGAAATGGCTTGTTTATCTGTCTTTTCTACATTATTATACCACTTTGAGTGTATTTTTATTGATCTTTATTTCTCTGGCACCTGGGACATGGCATAGAGAATGTAAGCAATAAATAAGATAGACACTTATAAGTTACTTTTATTTATACTATATACATTTGTGTAGAATATTTTATTTGTGGAGTGTCTCCATGTATTCTGCGGTGTTTGCAGACACTATCCCCAGGACTACTAACAGAGGAGACAGTTGTGTGTCAATAGTATTTCCCCAAGTTCTAAGCAATTGTTTTCCTGTGTTATTTCATCTGTTAAGAAACCACTTCTCTCTGAAGTGCACACCATAGACTAAAAGTTCTCAACTGTTTACATATTAATCAGATGTCGGAGCCTAAAGGTTGTGAAATTCTTTTGAACTGGCCAATGTATTTGTCTTAAATTTATTCTTTGCCCAGTTTCTCAGCTTTCTCCCAGAGGGTCAGTCTCAGAACAAGTATAGAGAAATATCAAAGGAGCGCCCCAGGGCCAACTGATTTGTCATTGCTTATTTCATCAAGAGAAGGTACCCTTTCATCCTCAAGAGCAATGCGGCAACTCTGTGTGTAGATACTACAGATATTTCCTAAACTTTTAAAGAAACCTTTCATTAGAAAACTAAAGATGGAAAAATTCCATCATTAATGAACAAATAATGATAATTTTAGAGCTCAACAATAATCTTAATGTGTTTTAAATCTCCCTTTTTATGAAGAGAAGGCTGAGCCCCAAATGTTAGCTCATGCCTAATGTGATAGAAGTATTTGTGCATTGACACAGTGTTTATATTCCCAACCTATCATCCCTTTCGAAATCTGAGATGATGTATTTGAGCCTTTAAAAATGGGGCAGAAGAGGAGAGACAACAAACCACACTCATTTTTACATTTAAAAAATTCAGGCCAATTTCCTCTTTCGCTTAGGATGTAGAAAGCTGAAAAGTCAGTCTCATTTCCCAGTACCCAACAATAAGAAGAAAAAGCCCAGTAACTCAGATCATAACTTTTCTGGCATCTATCAAAAAGGTGAGATTGCAAGGCAACCAAATGAAGTAATTTCCAGAGTGACAAGCTCCTCTGAGGACACAGGGAAACACTGTTTTGCCTTTAGCAGGGATGGTAGGGAGAGGGGGGCACAAAGGACAGAAGAAAACAACTAAGATTTTAATGCATTCATAAGGATGAATATATTCTAAAATGAAAGTTTAGAACTGCTCTGTCCAATCAGTTAGTTACTAGTACCTGTGGATATTTAAATCCCATATCTGGATAAATCAATCAAAATTAAATAAAACAAGGGTCAAGTCAAAGAACATGTATAAAGGATCCATGGGCACAGACAACATGCATGGGGGATTGAATGTAGAAGGTGGGGGATGGGTAGGGCAGAAAAATGGGGACAACTGTAATTGAACAACAATAAAAAATAAAAGATAAAAATAAACATTAGTGGCTACTGTACTAGATAACGCAGATATGGAACATCCCCATCACCAAAAGTTCTAGGGCAGTGCAGGTTTAGAATGACTGGGAGTCCGCGGGCTCTCTCCCACTCCTTTCATGGGCCTTCCTCAGGCGCTAAGGGGAATACTGAGGGCAAGAGAGCCACCCTCTGGCCATGAGCAAGCAGGTGATAAATGGTGTCACCAAGAGATCAGGGAGAAACTTTACTTAATTCCCAGGACCTTTCTTCATGCAAAACAGAAGCTTTAAGGTATTGTTGGGGGGGGGGGGCATGCTCCCTCCCATTTCTCAGGCAAACGTAGGCCATGTCTGAAGGACAAACAGAAGTATATGAGGTCAGTTCCCAGGATGGGGGCAGAAATGCTGGGTCCCATTCATGGCACACTGATACAGCATTCTGCTACTACCCGGGAAGAGGCAAGAAATGAGCTCAAGACCTTCCACCGATGTGTCCATTTACAGGAGGCATAGGAATGCTAAAAATGCCTCACTAGGGATCACAGGGTCTGCCTAGGCCTGAGGCTGGATCAGGAGAACCGATAACCTCCCTCATCCCCACCAAAACCTTGGCACTAGTAAAAAGCAACAGTATTCTATGGTTAGGGGCGGGGCAGCATCATGGAGCCCTTCTGTGGGGCAGGGGTTGCGGACTTGCTGAGCCCTGAGGCTGAAACCGGAGCTCTGGGAGATACTCCGCACCCGCCGCGGCTGAGGAATGTCCAATCTGCGCTGAGCTAAGGATGGCTAATACCTCAAACCCAGTTCACCTGCTGGCTGGACGGACTCGACCTCCCACGCGAGTGGTTTGGTGACACAGTAGATTTACATTTAACAATAGAAACAATTTCATTAAGTATAAATGCGTTGAACTTCCACTATCAAAATTGGTAGCCACTGGCCACATAAGGCATTGAGCACTCAAAATGAGGCCAGTGTAACTGAGAAAGTAAATTTTTAGTTTTACTCAACTTTAATTAATTTATGTTAAAACTAAAAAAGTGTTATTTTATTTTTATATTATTATATATTAAAATAATATTTTGAATGCAATGGATTAAATAAACTGTGTCATTAAAATTAATTTCACCTTCTTGAAAAGTTTTTAAATTTTTCTACCAGAAAATGTAATATTACATACGTGAGTAACATTCTATTTTTATTGGATAGTGCTGGTCTAAACACCTCAGTTAAGAGGCAGAGATTTTCCAGACTGGAATAAAGCAAGATCCAACTCTATGCAGTCCACAAGAAACCCATGAAGACATAAGTAGACTGAAAGTAAAAAAGACAGAACAAGTATACCACAGCAACATAAAAGAAAACTGAAGTCTGTGTTATGATCAGACAAAACAGACTTCAACACAGGGCATATTACTTGAGATAAAGAGGGACGTTGCACAGGATAAAAAGCTCAGCTCAACAAGAAGACAGTAATCCTAAAAGTGCTTGCACCTACAACATAACAACAGAGCTTCACAATATGTGAAGCATAAACTAAGTAAAAGGAGAAACAGACAAATCCACAGACATAGGTGGAAGCTTTTTCACTCCTCTATCGAGCAATGTTAGAACCAGTACACGGAAAAGCAGTGCAGGTATGGAAGAGTTGAATAGTCAATTTGACCTAACTGACGTTTATTAGAACTTCGCTCAACAAGTACTTGCAGAATATACAACAATATACACAATATTTGGGGCCATAAAACAAATTTCAATAAGTTTCAAGTAACTGAAATCACACAAAAAACGTCCTCTGACCACAAGAGCATTTACTTAAAAATCAATAAAAAGATCTCTGCAAAGTCACCACACTTTTGGTCTTTCAGCAACGCACTGCCAAGCCCACATGTCAAAGATGAAATGATAAAGGAAAATAGAAAGTATTTTAAACAGAACACACTACATGAGCTAAAATTTCAATGAGATATTCCAGAAATCTAATCAAATACGTATCAAATTTCTTTTTTTAAATTAGATTTTAATGTTTTTAAAGACATTATTTATTTATTTTTAGAGAGGGAAGGGAGGCAGAAGGAGAGAGAGAGAGAAACATCAATGTGCGGTTGCTGGGGGCCGTGGCCTGCAACCCAGGAATGTGCCCTGACTGGGAATCGAACCTGCGATGCTTTGGTTCGCAGCCCGCACTCAATCCACTGAGCTACGCCAGCCAGGCATATCAAATTTCTTTATGAGCCACTAGCTAATTCTAGCTTTGTCTAATCAAGAGTGGCTGAGGGCATGCTAGTGAATGTTGAGTTGGCAAGTCACTACAGTTTTATTCTGTTTTGCATTTTGTCTTTTTTTCCTGGCTCTTTCTCCTATTATTTGCCTAACTAAATTGAATTAATATTTATTGGCCACCTAGTAAGCATAAGGCTTATGTTAGACATTTATGAAATTGTGAAAATGAGGAAGGCAAAGCTTCTAATTTCAAGGAATTGTGTTATAGGTACTGTACACCTAGATCTGCTGCCTGGATCTATTAACTCTCAATTTACCTTTTATGGAACTTTTTAAAGACAGTATTTTACCAGGCAAGTTATTCCTTTGATTCAACTAGGTCCCTGCATTGGTTCATTATATCTATAAACATTGAAGGTCTTGGGTCTGTGCCTTTCCTAATTTTTACGACTCAATACAGATCTTGGGACTCTGCCAAGGGAAATTTCAATTAATTTTTTATAGACATGTTAAAAAATATGTCCTCTAGCTTGATTCTGAGTTCTTGCTTCATGGTGTTTTTCTCCTTTACTCCAACAGAAAATACATCCTTTTTTAAAAAAAGTTGATAGAATGATCACATAGTGTTGGCATTATAAAAACTGCAGCTGCTGAAAAATTTGCAGTGAGGAACAATGAGCAAAAAGAACTTTGTTGAGCCATTAAATTGCTCCAGCGATTAACTCTACCATGTCATAGATAACAGTTTTTCTCCCACACCTCAACACATACAGTAGAATTACACCTTACTTTAAGATCTGGTCTTAGAGTCAGAGTGAAGTGAACATCATAGTTAAAACCAATCCTAAAAAATTCCTGATATCAGCATTAGCTCTTTAAGACATGGACTACTGAAGGTTAAATGCCAATGACTTTTTTTTTGTGGTATTTTTTTCTTGGATGCTGGATGCCAAGGCTATTATGAGGATGTGGTAGGGAATAGCGCTGATAAATCCTGATATCTTTTTTTTCTGTCAGCTGAAAATGTAAAACAGAATTTAAGAAGGTTAAATATGAGTATAAATTCATGTTTCAAAAACCAAACTGCTTAATATGAGAATATGTGTAATGGCAAAAATAACTTAATTATGATCATACTATTAAGTAATAGAAAATTGCATGGTCCAATCATGAATCTAAAATTGTCAGTCAGTCTTAAATACCTCATTCAGGTTTACTTTCTTTTAGTTTTAAACATTTTAAACATAATGCAACAGTAAAATGTTATTAAATTTCAGCAAGAAACTATATTAATATAAAACAGAACTTTGAATGTATCTGACTTGATTTCAAGGAGAATTTATGGCACTTGACTTCACTTAATCTTGCCATCCTGGGCTGATTTTTCTTTTAATTGGGATTTCATCAGAATACACGCAAATACTAAACACAAAGGACAATATTACACACGATGCTTACTTGTTAACACAGTGATTGATCTGGCTGGCTTGGTAACCACATGTCCGTTTACCACCACCAGAGTGATTATGTAATAGAGGCCGTGATAATTGGCCTTAAAGATAACAGGAGGAGGCAACGTGCTGTTGAATTGCTCAAATTCGAAGAAGTAATTTTTTGATTCGCCAGTTATCTTCACAACATACACAGATGATGGACTCATGACATCTGAAGCTTCTAAAGAGACAACGATGCTATTACCATCTTGAACAGTTACATGGAATGTCGTAGCATTCTGTTTAAGAAAAGAGAAAACATGGAAATGGAGGTCAAATTCAGATCATTGGCAATAAAGTTATGCTGAGGTAACTTTTCCAAAACTAGTGTTGTGGTAAGCATTACTTTCTAAATAGAGTCACACCGTATACGAGGTAAGGCCGAAAGAGAGATTAAATCTCTTATGTCTCACGATTTTCTTGGGGTTTTACTTTGAGGATTCTTCTGCATTGAAAAGGTGCTTCCAGTTCATGCGGGTGTCATGTAATAAACACAAAATAACCATCATGGAAATGAGCAAATAATGAATGGATGAAAATCATCTTGGCATTCAACTTCCAGAGAAGCCTTTGTTTTCAGCTCCGCTAGGAAGCTATACAGTTTGAAGAAGCTCCCTGTTTTACTTTGGAGGGAGAGATGCTGCGATAGGCCTGAAAGAATTCTAGAAGACTGAAGGCAGTTTTTTCCTCCCTCACTTCTCACTTGTCAGCTCTGAAAAAATAAAAGCCAGCACTGAAAAACCTGTGATAATCCTCCTCATTAATGGTTAGCCAGCTCTTAATAACTGAAGCTAAGATGGTCTTTGAAGAAGAGACCAGACAGGACCCACAGTGTATGTGGGAAAGTTGACAGTTAACGGACTGGAAACTTTGCCTCTACTCTCCAGGTAAATGTTTATGGACAGCATTTGAAAAACCATTTGTGTAGTTGGTTTAAATATTCTTCCTAATTTTTTCTCAGGCTCTACGGGCAGAATCAGTCCTTCTGCTCTCTGGTCTCATGCCAGACTCATATACTTTGTACCATTTTCTGCCTCGTTTTTAATTTATCTCCTGGGTGTGCAGGAGCCTGGACAAGTGGTTTCATGGCTCTGAACCTCAGACTTCTCTTCTATGAACTGGGACGGAAAAACTGCTGAAACCTGTTGCGGACTCACAGGACTCCAGAGGCTAAGCCGGGCAGTCTATAAACGCAGTCATCTCAGTTCATATTCAAATGACCGCATGTGATGGTATTATTATTTTCTCTTTTTAAATTTTATTATTATTTTATTGTATTTTTTCTATTATCATTTATCCCCCTTGTATCCCCTCCCCCTCTGCAATCACCACTCTGTTGTCCATGTCCCTGAGTCCACCATACTGTCAGCAGACAAACCAAGCGTACAATACCTATCACTACCCTACAAGAAACTACACAGTCCTAAAGTGTATGAATATTTTTTCTTCTTCATTTATTTTTAGAAATCTAGTTTTTACAGGTCCTGGGACTTTTAAAGACTATCTCACCTGAACAGTTAACATTTAATGGACTTAATTGTGTTCATGCTATTCTAAGCACACTAGACCTCTAAGGACAGAGACTATCTTATCTCTCTACCTGCATATCCAGCTCCAGGACCAATGCCTGGCATCTGCTAATTTCCCATTACACCTGGGAGGTTCCTGGCCACTTTGCAAACCAAAAGTACTTTTGGGACCAAACATGAAATGCGATCCATTCTATAGAGTTATGCATTACATGATGATGTTCTGGTCGACAGTGGACCACATGTGTGACGTTGCTCCCATGAAATTACAATGTAACTGACAAACTCCTATAGCCTAGTGTGGACAGTAATTATGATGCTATAGCATTTGTAACGCTGTATTTTGCAACGCATTACTCACGTGTTTGTGGTGATGCTGGTGTACACAGACCTACTGCACTGCCAATTGTATAAAAGTATAGCACATAATACTTGATCATGATAATAAGCAACTATGTTACTAATTTTTGTGCTTACCATACTATACATTTTGTCATTACTTTAGAGTGAAATCTTCCTACCTATAAAAACGTTTGCTGTTAAACAGTGTGCTGTGTAACGCCAGCAGCAGCCTCATACACTGCTTGATTCAGTCTCTCATTGTTTTGTACAGGAGCATGCTGCACAGGCTTGAGCCCAGGGGCCATTGGCTAGACCACACAGCCTAGGTGTGTCGTAGGCTAGACCACCAAGGACCAGATGAGGGCCCTGCATGATGCTGGAACAGCAACAAAATTGCCTAATGGCGCTTGTTTCTCTGAACTATTCTCATCATGTTAAGTGGTACGTGCGTGACTCTATTTCCTGTGGCCCTGGTGAAACTGTGAGGTTGAACCACATTCTGAATATGCAATAGCATCAAATTCTGGATTTTATTCATTATTTATGACATTATAGGAGCTGATTCACTAACTCAGAAAACAATAAGTTTACGAACATCACATTCATATTTATTAAGAATTTTTCACTGTATGTTTTAACAGCCAATATCTGAAAGTTTTATGATGATGAAAAGGATCAATTCAAGTTTATAAATTGTTTAAGAAATCTATGTCTGTCATGTCATGATGCTCTGTAGACAGTGAATCTTCCAGAGAAAGGAGTTAACCTTCCAAAATCTAAGGATATCTTTGGGGATGGTTGTATCCGCCATGAAAAGAAACACTGGTTATGCGCTCCCAGGTTGCCAAAAATAAATCAGGGTGGGCTGATCAGATTCAGTCCGTGGGACTAATGAGAAGAAAGCAGTAGGTCAGGTGAGCTCTAGGCAGTGAGCCTGAAAGAAATGCCAGCATGTGATTTCTTCTCTGTCCTCTGCTTCTACTTTTGCTAGAATCTCTATTCAGGAGAAAATTGTAACCTCTGCTGAGAAGTGGAGAAAGAAGGAAGAGATAAAAGCAACAGCAATGGATCTGACAAGCTTAGGCAAGACCAACACTGACATGTTTGGTGAATAGAAAAATATTTAAAACATTTTATTCTGAGATAGAGCAATAATATTGCTTGACTCTGCAGTGAAAATATTTTCACTAAAATTTCCTTTGTGTAACAAACTTTAATATAGAAATTTCTCCGGTCCACCACCCTTATTTCACACTTGAGAGAACAGTGATGCAAACTGATGCAGAGCAAGGTCTGGGATCCACGGGTCCATATGGTTGTTGGTACGATTCCTGAGCTAGGGGTAGGCTGCTCGGGGCAGTGAAAGGGGCCTGGGTACTCGGCTGCAGCGAGGGTGGAGGAGCCCTGGAGCCTCCACCACTACTCCAGGACTGGCTGTGGCTGTTCTATAGAACATCCTGGTGGCTACAGAACATCCCCAAGGCAGAGCGAGCAGCACTAGAGAGGAGAAAAGTGTGGGATGAGTCCCTAGGGTGCAGGACAAGGAAGAGGACTGGCCACAGATACGTACAGACATGCACATGGTCGGAAATCCTGGGAAGTCCTCCAACAACCCAACAAATGTCACAACTATTATCTATTGATTCTCTGATCTGGACCAGAAATAACAGTCTTCAGAAATAAGTGTTACTCTCCTCATTTCACTCAGAGAGGTTAAACAATGTGCTTAAGAGCACAGCAACAAACGTGGTGTCAGCTTGCCTGAGTTTCCATTCCTTTTCTGTAGCTTATGACCACTGAGAGTTTGCAGAAACCCAAGGACCTCTTAACTTCATCTTCTTAATTTATGAAATAGTGGGAATTCCTAGAAATCATGGGATTTTTGTAAAGATTAAGTGGCTTTTATAAAAATGATAACAGTATGAACTCAACACTTACTAGTTCTATTTCAAAAGTTATTGTGTTTTAGTTAAATCTCAAATCACTCAATGAACTTTTAATTATAAGGGTTCTATGAACTTTCATTTAACTAACTTCAAAATACTATAAAATTCTATAATTATGTTCCCTGGATATGTTATTCACAGGACATTGGAGAGCTATCCACTTGTTAATTCACAACAAACGTTAGCTAAGTGTCAACGTGGCGTGAGGCGCCCCCTGGGGGTTGACAGCAGGCAGACAGGGCAGGCAGACGGTATGCAGGGAGGGTGCTTGGACTCCGGGAGCTCAGGGTCTGGTAAGAAAGGCATGTTCAAATGCATAATCACAACACAACTTGAGGGTTGTTAGCTATGGGCTTTGAAAATCTGTCCGGGTGATACCTGTTTTGTCTGCCCGTCTGGAATCCCTTCTAGGATTATACCCTCTTCTTTAGGAGCCCTGCTTCTTTCCTACTCTAAAGCCAATAAGGGGTCCTCATGGGGGTGCTAATTATGACTCTCCCTCCCAGGTCGGAGCAGGAGGCACCCTGACTCAGTCTGCGTGAACCATTGTCCTCAGTCCCCTCGCCAAGAAGAGAGTGACAGGGATGCACATGTGGACCATGCCCACCAACTAGAGCTCTTTCTCTGAAATTTAATGACTGGAATTAGTGGGAGGGAGCTTTCTCCTCTAGTTTCAAGTATGAATGGATGCAAAGCTGGACAAGTCAGTGTCTGTAATTTCTGCCCCATGAAGACAGCTGTTAGGTAGAGAAGTCCTGGTCTCAATCATGCTAAGGCCCAAGCACTGCGCCATGTGGGGACATGAGTGAACGAATGAATCTCTGTTCATGGTTTAAGTTTTTAAAGCTGGACTTCCAGAATTTGCAGCCAAAATATGCTGGTCTGTAGAAGAGAATTTTTCAGTGACATACACAAAGACAAAGAAGCAACTAATTCTGCTTCTGCAGGTAAGTATGAAGGAAGGCTTCAGAGTGAAAGTAATGCTTGAAAGATGCTTGGGAGTTTCCCAGGGAACTACAGTCAGAAAAGTCATCTGGAGAAGGGGAAGAGAGACCATGGTCCACAGGAGTGGCTGAATAGCAGGAGGGTGCTCAGGGGAGATAGCCCCATCCAAGCATGGCCTAGTTAAGACGTTTGGATATTGTTTAGGCCAAAAGGAATTATGAATGTTTCAACACAGAAAAGTGACATGATTAGATAGATCAGTTTAGGAAGACTGATATAGTTTGCAGTATAGATGGACCTGTATTAGATAGGAATTGGTAAACTGAGCCCATGGAAGGCCAGGAAACAGTAAGGAGTCTTTTGCCACAGTTCAGGTAAGACAGGATGAGAACGTGAGCAAGCACTGGCTGCACCAAATCTGCCTGTGTGACGCGCCTCTAGGACATCATCAGTGCTCCAGTTGGCATCCAGATCAACAGTAAGACGTATTAGAGGGAATTTCGGAAGGAACACTTAGAAAATTCTGCTGTGCTGAGCTTACCACATCAGAAGTGATGAGATCCTCAATTCTTTTGAATCATAACATTGACGATGTCCGGTGCTTACATAGCACTTACGAACAGCCATGAACCTCTGCAGACGTTGTGCAATTCATCCCCTTAGCCTCCTGTCTGGCTCCCAGGAAACCTTTTCAACAAGACACTCATTCTTTTCATTCCGTTCAGGAAGATCGAAGTCCCAGAGCTGCCCTGCCAGAGCAGGGCTTCCCCTGACGCTTTCTAAGAATTATTTGCAGCTTTCTTTCAAAAATTGTCAGAGCAGAATTTGAATGTTGATCTCAAAGGCTAGGAATGGCTTCCCTAATCTTCCATTATTCATGCAATTATTCTTCCGATATGTTTTGAGCAATAGCTGTGCATCAGGAACTTTGCAGGACACTGGGGATGCACTCTATTTGGGAGTAAAGAGAAAGACAGGCCTAATGTGCCTTTGTCCTTCCTAGAATTGTGCTTGATCAATAATAGCAATAATGATAATAAGGACAATGATGATAACATAGTTAAGACCATTCACTTACATAGTGCTTATTATGTGCTGCCAGGAACTGCTTTGAACTTCAGACACCAGGCCCTTGCTGAATAAATACATTTATAATCTGTTGTGTAATACCAGACTTCTTTATATGTAGCCTAAATGTATCTTTTCCGGTAGAGTATGTCAGTTCTCTCTCCTTGCCTGAGCCCACATTCATGCCAGCTCTGCCTTTCATGTTTGACACGCTCAGATACATTCGACCCTGTCTTTACCTCTTCATAAAGCAGAGCACTCATTTCTGATGCCTCTTTGGGTGAAGGGGTCCAAACTCCAATGTCAGACAGGCCATGTGAATGTGATAAGCGATCAAATTAAGAGGATTGAATGATAGAATAGTTAGAAAACAAGAGGATACCTGCATTATCTAAAAGCATCATAAAAAGTACAATTACAACAAAATAAAACTACTCTGGCCAAAGAAAAACACACAACAATTTAGGAGATAAAAAGAAATTTGGGAGATAGCCGAACCTGGGTTCAAATCCCACATAAGGGATAGTCTGTTATTGTAGTTCCTTGAGCCTCAGTTGCTTGAGATAAATTATGGAAATACTAAAACCTTCATACTAATGTGATGAAGTTTTTGTGGGGGAACAAAGAAGATTATATGTGTTTATTTCCTAGCCCAACACCTGCTATCTATAAGTCCTCCAAAAACAATAGTTAATTGTTGCTACAAAATTTATGGTCTATAGTTTCTCAATGAATTTCCTTGGGAGATACACATTTTAGAAGTTGTATCTTTTTAGGACACTAATTCTATGGTTCATATATTGTTCAATAACCATTCTGACTTTGTATTTATTCGACATCAGTATTACCTTTTTGTGGCATTATAAACAAGAGAAGGCAGCATTTCTTTTCCTGTTAGGCCTATGTCTCACCGCCTGAGCCAGGCTGTTTGACTAAAGGTTGCCATGGGAACAGCGTCTCGGACCTACTGTGCTGAGAAATCCGGGAGCCTGTGACTGCGCCCCACTGATGATTGACTTGAGAGGAAGTGGGTGCACCACCTAGAATGCCACAAAGTACAATTGTTCTCCACAGTTTCGTGATCTGACAAATTCTAAAAATAAACAACATTTTCCTGGCTTAATGTGTTATGAAAAATAAGGTTTCCTGACAGGTTAATTCTGCCTGTGGAACGAGTGTTATTTTCATAAAATGGAGCACTGACAAACACAAGTTTGCCCAGTTTTTAAAATTCTCCTTCCTCTTTGTTATTTTCTGTGTGTAGAGTTTTAAAATGGTTTTACCTCGGAAGGACGCTTTTGATAATGCAGCTGTCGGACTTGCTGAAAGGTGCTGTGAAAGATGATGGCGCTAACCGTTCATTGTAGGATGGATGAGTTCAGTCAAATCTTGCCACAGGCACGGAGTGTTTCTCCCACTGTGACAGCGGTTAATTAAACGCTGATGACAGCTAACAGAGAGCACAGTCTACTTACCATACGTGTGGCTCACAACATAATGAGGTATGTTCCTGATGACCTTTGGTAAGCACTGTGCGTTAACTCCCTTCCTCCTTGAGTCATTCACATGGTCAACAGCACCACTGTCAGAACCTTAAAGCGAATAGCTTCTTGTGTCTGCCACCATTGCTGGGATTTTAGGAGGCTGATCGCCCCATGTTGGATGAATCGAAGCCCAAACATTAGGGGAGGTGAAGGGCAATGCTTTACATATATGCTTTGCTCCATGTTTACCTTCAAGCAGTTCTTCAGAACTCAGTCCTACTGTACGCCTGGTGCTAAGGATAGGATGGTTCAGGGAAAAAACGTGGTCCCTGTCCCAGTGGTGTTTGTAGTCTACTAGTAAAGAGAGAAAACACACCATTTTAAATAATAAAGTCATTATGAGAGAGAAAGCATTGTTAAGAAGTGCGTGATGGTAGTGGAAGCCTAACGGGAAGATCTAACCTAGAGGGAGGAAGAGTGTGTGTACGGGTGAGTACGGGCTTGGTGAGGGGTTAGAGGAAGGACAGGATCTATAACGAATGGTGCACATGAAGACCTGGGGCCTGGAGAAAGCACAATGCACTTGAGAAACCAGAATAACATCGGAATGGTCAATAGTAGCGATGAGATCATGGGATGCTTTGTAGGTCCTTCTAAAAACGTTGAGGTTTATTGCTAAAAACTGAGGCTGTCATCCGTGGGAGGCCACTTATGGTTTATTAAGCAGGGGAGTGAAATGATAAGATTTACATTCTGTGATAGAAGAAAAAATTATTATGTTAACTGTTGACTCCCAAATTCCTATTGGGGAGAACTTGTAATAAGAAAAAATAGATGATAATGAACCACTTGGAACAGACATAAATGCTGACAGTGTGAGCAGAGGGATCTAGGCAAAAAAAAAATAACCCAGCCAAATTAGTATTCAAATTGCAGAGAAAACATGCCTTATTCTGGAGAGTAAGGGGACGAGGTAAGAGGGAAAGGCTAGAAAACACATGGAGGGAAGAGCCAGCAGGATGTTGTGATGCTGGGATACAGAAGGGGCGATCAGCTAAGGGAAATGCCCAGATGGTGAGGCGGTCAAAGAACATTTAAAACTGGAAATGGCTAATGTGCCACTTGAAGTGCATTTTCAGGAGTAAACACATCTCTGCTCCCCAAATCTCAACCTTCACAAATGTTTGCTACACTCACAAATGTTCCGTGTGACTGAAACACTTGTGATTTGCTGGAGGGGCTGAGTTTCACTTGCATGTGTTAGGGCACAGAAGCTATTTGTGGAATTTGGAGCCTGAGGGAAGAGGAAATTGTGAGAGTGAGAACGTCCCCCAAATAGACAAAAATCCCAAGAGGATTTGAACTTCCAGGAGAAATGGAAAGGGATTTAAAGCCAATTTTATTTAGGTCTCAAAGGGGCAGGAAGGTCAAGAGCTGGTTGGTAAGGACAGGCAGAAGTAGGTGTGATTGAAGTATTCTAGGACAGAAATGATGGTGGCTAGGACCAGGTATCAGGAGAAATTTATGGGGTATATTCTTATAAATTTAATGACTTGAGATTTGATTGGATGTGGTGTTGATTTTATATATACACACTTATCATCATCATTATCAGCACCATCAACATATATAGAAAAGACGGCAGGTGAGCAGATATATGAACAGGACAGGAGTAAGGGTGATGTGTATCACTACTTCGTTACATGAATGTCTCTTTAAGATCCGTCATCTTTATCACATGGGCAGTTACAGGACATTCAGGTGTAGCGGGAAAAATGGTGACTTACAGCAAACCGAGCTGAATGGGAATATCGGTTCCATCACAGACAGACTACCACTTAGAACCCTCTATGGACCTTAGTTTCCTCACACATACAATGGGAAAAGAATGCCTACCTTACAAGGCTATTATGAGATTAAAATGAAAAAAAAAAGTAAGATACAGGACTTATTTTAGGCCTTGCACATACTGAGCCTAATTTTGGTGTTTAGAAAAGTGGAAATTACACTTAATAATCTGGCTAAGGAAGCTCTTGTGAGAGACCTTGCAAAACTTCTGAATATCATAAAAAACCCAATAAACAATAAAGGAAATTTCAGTTTTCACTTGTATGCAAACCCTCTACATCATAACAAATCTCTGAAATAATAATCATGTAGTTTTTTAGTGTGTGCCCTTCAGGAACACGGCTCAGATTTGTTGTTACCTGAACTAGTTAGAAATACAATTTAATTGGAAATATTATTTCTCATCCTTATTAACATGATTTCTACACTAGTCTAATCCTCTTATTTCTCCCTTCTTCAAAATACTGAATTATGAGGAATAACAGAATTATGAGATTACAGGACCTTGATAAAACAATAAAAGTATGAAAAATGGATTTTAAATAATAAAAAACATAAAATTCAGGGTAAATTTCTTTTGCTTATTCAGTTGTTGAACATAGGCAAATTATACAGTCTCTCTGAAATAGTTATTCTCATCTATAAAATGGAATTAACACATTTCACTACAGTTTTGCGATGACTGCACTGGATGTTGCCTGTAAACTACCTAGCGCCTGTAAACTACAAAGGGGCGTGTAATGCTGGGCCACAAGTTGGCACAAGGAGGCCGGAGCAAGGCCCATGGATGACAGGTCCTCACAGGAGAAGGGGATGAGCAGCTCGAAGGCTGGTAGTCGCCCATGACACCAGTCCAGGACCATCTTGCGCACCAACGTGCTCTTGTCTGTGCCCACCGAACCAAACAGAACCACTGTCTGCACCCGGCACCCACAGGCATCTGGGTCAAAGAGCTGAGACAGAGCCAATGTGCATTCTAAGTGCCCAATGAAAGCATAATTCTGAGAGGAAAAAATCACTGGTGTTATTATTTATTGTCAAATAAAAACCAGATTTAGAGAAATAGGAGGGTGTTTGACACTCAAAATTTTCCTCCATCTTTCCCCAATAACCATCCCCCCACCACTACTTCTCTGTCACGAACTGCAGGAACCCCACAAACTAGTCAAACTGCCCACCGCACAGGCTCCAGTGTTCTTCTGCCCTGCGGTCCCATTTACGTGTTCCTTCTGCCGGGAATATGCCTTCCCCAGTTTCTGTATCTGTCACTGCATCTCCATCAAAGGCCACCTTCTTTGGGACGCCTTTATGAGCACCCCAGAAAGAATCAGTCTCCTGTGATCCCACTGCCCTCTAGCTAAATCTCTCCCAGGATGCATCGCTGCACATGGGACCCCACAAACCTAGTAACAGGCAGACTGCTCGTCACGTAAGAGGTGGGAATAACTTTAAGTGGCTCTTTACTCTTACCAAGATCCTGCTTTCCTCACATCAAGTATTTATAACATCCATTGAAACCACTTGAAATTAACATTTTACATATTCATCTTCATTTGACAATGTTAACTTTAAATCCTCACTATTTCTGACTTTCCACCGCATCAGTAACACATTCAGCCAGCACTGATGCCATTTCGAATCACAAGAAGGCCAGAACAACAATCTAATATTTATGTTTTGTAAATGAAACTCAAAAATGTTTTTGTCTTTGGGAACAGCTGTAAAAAGACAGAATGCAATTTACTGCACCGAGTGAAAGGATCCCATTCTTTGGGAAAGGATGGCATTTCTATAAATCAGGCTGTGGCATCGGGTAAGGAAGTATCATTACTTCTACTTGACATACTACCCTTATTGTTAATTGGCATTTCATCACTAAATGTTCGCCTATTGCCCTGTATAAGATGTGTTTTAAAAGGTGAAAAATAGAAATCTTTGTATTTTACCATTAGAAAGTGGATTTTACCATTAGAAAATCCTGCTGACATAGAATCTAACTGCAATGATGAAAATGTTTCATAGGATTCTTTACAGAAGTGTTTAAATCTCTTTCCACTCCTTTGTCTATTATTTTAAAGTTTCTGTTCTTAAAGGAAGCAGCTGTTCTTGGTGGGCTGACACAAGTGCCTATGCCAGTTTGCAGTAATCTATACTGTTTACATTCAATGATCTTTATTTAGAAAGTTTTTATCCAATTGATAGTAAAGACTTAATTAAGTCATAGCATGCAGTAGTTTTGCCAGTAACTGAGTGTGGCATCCCTATGATTTTGTAGAAGCGATGTCAATGTGCGTTAAGTTCTGAAACATGCCTCCCCTGTCTTCAATGCCCTGAATTACAACACTTAAAACCAGTATTAACTTTCCATTTGCTGACTACTCTATTTCTCTCTCCTCCTCCCCGACTAAGACTACCTTTCTCCCTTATTTACTTCTTGTCCCTTCTTTTTGTATTGCTTCTCATAGTCCTCTTTGTGCTATATTTGTTCAGTTTTATATAGAGATTTCCTGGTAGATTTTAACTTCCTAAGGATAGACAAGGAGATCTTGTTTATTATCTGCCATAGACTCTACCAGGGGTGTCCAACCTTTTGCCGTCTCTGGGCCACACTGGAAGAAGAAGGGTTGCCTTGAGCCACACATTAAGTACACAGATACTAATGAAAACTGAGGAACAAAACAAAAGGTTTTAAGTAAATCTACGATTTGCGATGGGAGACATTCATAGCCATCCTGGGCCACCTGTGGCTATTTAATTAGCCTCATAGTTCTTGGTGCAAAGCTGAACACATAGAAATGGGCTGAAATGAATAAGTGGGCTGGACATTCCTGCGAGTCTGACATAATACTTTGTTGTTTCGAACTCTATAAATATTTTTAAACATATACCCATGTATCCATCCATCCACCCAACCACCCATCTATGTCACATTAATTGAGCCTTTAACTACACTTTTTGACTGTGTGTCAAGCCTACTCTTATGTGTCAGAGTATTTGTTATTATAGCTCAGTTCCTGGATTGTTAGTGTAAAATCATATCACTGTATTATAGAAATAAAAGAATACTTGGCCAGAGAAAGAGAGATATTAGGGAGTGGCAGGGAGGTTAGTGGGTAGAGAGAAGGATTCGCATGAAGAGGAACAACCTAAGGAATTGTAAAGAAAGAATGAATAGAAGTTAACGGAGAAAATTTATGAATTGAGAAGAAGAGTTATAGTGAACACAAAACACGACAGAATAAGACATATTTTGTATCCCTGTTGCTCATGACTCTGCCTGTTGTTATTTAATACCTAACAGAAAAGAAAACCAGGTTACATTTTGAGTATCTCAATTGTTTCCTTATCCACAATCCACCTTCCTTCTTTCTCCTATGACTATATTATAATTTGTTTCTGATTTGCAGAGGATACATCTCAAAGACTCATAGATAAACCATTAATAAATCACATGTTACTATGGGAACTAATAGAGATTTAATCAACTAACTGCCCATGCAGAGGCTTTTCATCTACTTGGCTAAGAGTGTGCTGTGGAGGTTCAAACAATAGGTGGAAGATTGAACTTCAGGACCCCTTTCAATTCACAACTTTGAAGAGCTATGAATTAATAAAAGCTGAACCTATGAGTAATTTCTAAGACTATTAAGAGATGCATGCCAGATTTCCTTTTAGGTAATAAGTATCCAGGATCTGTTTTCTTCAAAATGACAATTTCTCCCAAGGCTTTTCCATTAGCTTAAGCTTCAAGGAAACAAATCATGGAACATTTACTGGAAGAATTTCATAATACTTCATGATAATTCAATACAATATTTTCTGAATCCATTGCTCCATACTTTATAGTAAATATGATTAATGATGTATGTTTAGTATATAACAATTGGACTCTGTGTTTCATTGGAATAGGAAACGCTGTTAACCTGATACCTGTTTGGTTGGTTAATGTGTCCACTTCTTCACACGTTCCCTTCAGCGTTCAAAGTGAGAACGAGATGGTTTGTTCACAGGTAATTACAACTGAGCTCATACTCACTGCTGTACTTAAAGAGTAATAGCAATAGTAACTGCTAGCATATATTAAATGCCTGACATATTCCAAGGTTTGTTCTTCCTGGTACTTTAGATTAATTATGCCTAATCCTTAAAAAATATTTAGAGTTTATTATTATAACCTCATAAAAAACTATAAGCCAGAATAGTAGGAATTCAGATAGGAGTAATTCAAACAACAATTTGGTTCTTGTTTTTTATTTTGTTTGTTTTTTATTAAAACTTTTTTCAATCACACTTTACATTGAATGTAATTTTGTATTAGCAAATACAGCATAGTGGTTAGTTATAACAGCATAGTGGCTAGACAATCCTATATTTTATAGAGTGGTGAACCACAATTTGTAATGCTTGCTTGGTGTCAGCGACAACAGCATGATTGTGAGCAAGGGAGACTGGTTTCAGCTCTCAGGAAGATCGATTCTAAATGAGCAATAACACTGAGAAGCATCAAATATTATGACAAGAGGCACAAGGTACTCTGGTAGCGAGAACACTTTACAGTGATGGTAGAGTTGATGCTTGAAAGGTTAACCGGACTCAGCTGGCAAAGAGACTGAAGTCTGGGGGATGTTTCAGGCAAGAGAGATGGGGAGCCACAGTGTGTTCAGGGACAGAGGACAGCACAGATCCTGCAAGACCAAGAAGGGCCTGGAAAGTCATGTCCAGGTGATTGGGCATGACCTTGGGGCAACTGCAGTGTTCTAGCATGATGGCCATGATTAGATTCTCTTTTGAGAACAAAAGAGTGAGTGGTAGTATGGAGCCCTGATGGGGGGAGAGCAAAATGAAGCAGGTTATCAATTAGAAGGCTGAAGCAATAAGGGAAGCAAGACTTATCCAGACTTCCCAGTGGAGACAGAGATGAGGGGGACAACAAGAGATCATTAAGGAAGTAAAATCCTCAGTAGAATCCAAAATAAGTGCTCAGAGTGGGAAGGAGCCTTGGAGATTATGTTATCCAAACTTCTTAATACAGATGAGGAAATCCAAGGCCCAATGGTGGGAAGGTGCTTACCTAAGTTTAAGGGTGTCTGGCTGGTTAGGGGAAGACATTAAATCAGGGTCTTCTTGAACTCACTCCAGGGGTATTTCTATGACAACATTTTGCCCTTCCAAAACCTGCCAAATCAATTGTTTCCCCTTCTGTCATAAGAAATAGAGATCACTGAGGTGGGCTTTCTGCACATGCTGTAGACATACAAGGCAAATTTGACACTCAAATGAATGGACAGAGCTGCTTTCCAAGAGGCAATGAAGACTGCCTTAGGAATGAAGACATTAAAAACAATAGCAAATAAACTGAGTTTTTTCACTGCATTTAGTAACAAACATCTTGAAAGTTATTATATTGTAAGAGAGGTATCTTAAATGCTTACAGTGCTTTAAATTAGGGCTTTTAAACTCAAATGACATATGGGTTCAGGTGATCTGGGATGGGGCCCAAGATCATGCATTTCTGAGATCCCCTGTTTAATGGTAATACCACTCGTCCACAGAACTCCCTTTGAACAGCAAGGTCTTACTTTTCAGTTTTTACTCACAGGTTGCAGGCATGAATAATCAGCAAGGCCCTGAGAATGGAGGCTGAGCTGAGCCTGAGCAAGTCAGTCCAATGAACTGGGAGGCATGTGCCGCGTGAAAACAGGTGACTGCGAGAGCAAGACCATTTTCCGATCAGCCCATGTGAAGCCATCTTTGGAACAGGATGGCTTCCCTCGCTGGAGCAACAGCACCTATGTGAGACTCAGAGGCTTTCAGTGAACACAGAAAAGCACTCGTCTTCTGCTGCCACAGTCGATAAATCTCTGACAGCCGAGGTGTCACCCTAGGAGCACTGGACTCTGAGTTACATAACTGCGTTTAAATCCTGTCACCAGCTTTATGCCTACATTAGCCCATTAACCACTTTTAGCCTTAGTTTTATATTTCACTTTATATTTTACACTTCAGTTTTTTTAACTTTATGTTTAGGATTATTTAGAAAAGGCAATAAAATAATATGCATGGAAATTGTCTGTCACATGGTCGGTGTTCAAAAGAACTAGAGGAACGTGTGTTTGGAGATTGTGTGTGTGTGACTCTTTCAAGCCTTGGGTCTAGATATTGTTCTTCTCACCCCAGGTTTGGATAATTCGTGAAGTCACTTGCACATCAGGCAGTTAAATGTGAATGTTTTCACATGGAAATGGTATATTAAAGAGTCAGAAAAGAGGGTTGCACCTGTACGTTTCTGGGGATGTGTGGCTTCCGAATCATATTTAGATTTAGAAAGAGCAGCAGTAGAGTTGATAAACTCTGTGTAGCAGAGGCAGAAAGCTCGGACTTTAAAAACTGAAACTTATTTGGGCAATTATTGACAGAAAGAGTTAAAATTTGTGTGCTCGGTGTTACAGCCAGGTTTCTGTCAAGCAGTCACATCATTATAGCCAGTGTAGAAACAAGGGCCAAGGGGGCAAAGTGGAGTGGGATCTGAGTCAGGACTAGAAAAGAGCCGTTTCCCTGAGCTACTTCAGGCCTAGGGTTTCTAATGCCCAAAAGAGGAAAAACTGGTAAGGAAGCTACAGTATTCAAGTCCTGCATTGTCAAGGGTGTTGCTTAGTCATTCACTGCAATTCAATAATCAGAGGGAAATTTTTGAATGCAAGGGAACTGTCATGAGGTTGTAGGAGACACAAGGTGTGAAAAACAATGCAACGTTGCTCAGAGAGAACTTGAAAATGCAGCAGGTCATGTGGAAAAGCAATTATTATTATATATGCATGCTAGAAGATTGTTTAATTTGTATTTGGACTGATTTAGAGACGATAAGCTCTTGCCATATAAGCAGTTCATGTAAGAATATGTGCTTAGATTTTTTTCCCCTAAATTCAATGCTAGTCATAAGACTTTTACTTAGTGGCTATTTTGTGCAGCATGATTCAGACTGTAACAACGGTTGTCTTCATGAAAAACAATCTCTATCATAACAAGCAATGGGCTTTCCTAAATTGCTAATATATGTTTGCTTAGGCACAGAAAAAGTGCCTAAAACGTTCTATTGTTATTTACTCAATTTGGAAAAAAGGAATAATATGAAAAATGTGGCAGGAAACATAAAGCATGGACCCAAATATGGCACCCATGTTGGGTGCCAGCTGAAGCGTGCTCTCCCGGCCGTCAGTGGGCACATGAAACGCTGCGGATGGCTCATTGAAACACGAGAAATAATCATGCACAGAAGCAGTTTTCTGTGGGAAAGTAAAAAATGGAGTGGCTACTCTCCAAGTGGGGAAGCGCCTCATTCCTTTACTCCAGTGGGTTTTTACTGAGAAAGTAGACTTGGTTTGTGGATTCACAGTCTGGCAGAAAGGATCAAAGGGGACAGGTAAGTTACAAAGATGCTAACAGAATCCCTGTTGTGATTCCAGGCAGAGATTGGAGTTTTATCATATGAAAAGGACTACATGCCCACCCACCCCTCCCTGGGTGGGCTTGATTGGGAGTAAAGGGGAGAAAACTGTACTTGAACAATCATTAAATAAAATTAAAAAAAAAAAGAAAAGGACTACATGGCTCAAAGGGCTAGTTTTGGTTTCCTGTCTGTGTCTTCAAATTCCAAGTTAATAACATCCTCCAGGAAACAGATCTCACAGGATCTTGCATATTCTATGTCCCAGGCCTGATTACCCTGGGGGCCCGCTGTCTCCAGTCTGAGCTGCCCCTTTGGCTGTTTGCTTAGCCCTGAGAAAAACAGAAGACAGAGGCAGCCAGGAGACTTGGATTTCTTACATCTAAGTACAAAGACTCAGGCTAAGAGGGGGCACGGGTTGATGTCGATCACCCCTTCCTTTCCACAGACCCTTCCTTTCCACAGCCCCTTCATTTCCACAGCCTCGTGAATCTTATCCCAGAGACCTTTATGTGATCAGAACCTGTCTTAGGTCGCTCCTTCCTTGAGGAGTCTTACCTGTCATTGGTTAACTGATCAAGCATTAAAGGCCGAGCACAGAACAGGTAGCATTCATGCCAGGGGAATAAGTTTTTATCTCCTTAGTGGCTGCTGGTCCAGAGGTCTCTCACTCACCCTAAGTCACAGGGGGTCACAGCTTCCTGAGACCAGGCAAGGCGGTCCCCAACATTTACTCAATTTGGAAAAAAGGAATAATATGAAAAAATGCAGCAGGAAACATAAGGCGTGGACCCAAATATGTAACCTGGCATTAACAGTAAGAGAAGGGAAGTAGACAGAGAGAGTATATTCAGTGGAGGGACCGAAGAATGTTTCATATATGAAGTGGTATTTTCTTGAATCATAATCACTAAATTTAAAATTAGAAGGGGTCTAGAAAGTAATTTTCTCTGATTCTCTGGATTGGTGAACACAGTAAGGAAAGCTTGTTAGAGGCAGACAGTACTAGGTATATGACCTGTTCAGATAAGTTCAAGTTTTATTCAGTGATAGCACAGGGCACATGAGAAGAAATAAGAGACAAGGCAAAAGGTTATATTGGAGGAAATGGAGAAGAGTCTTCAATAACATGCTTAGAATTAGAAAATTGTTCCCAGGAAGCCATTCGACAAGTGTTTGATGAGAACCCACTGCACAAGGCTGCCTACAAAGGCAGCCAGGTGAGTGCCGGCTCTCCATCCTTCCCACCCTTCCTTCACGATCAGTGCTTTTTGCTAGCTGGGGCAGTATAGAACAGGCAAACCATAACCACAGATGGAGTCTTTTAAATAGGATTCCATAAGGAAAAAGTGCCTAGTATTGAAAAAAAAAATGCTTTTTAACACATGTTGTAACCAAGTTATATTGAGTTGTGCTAATCTGAGGCAGTGCATGTGAAGGTAATGTTTAGCATTTCAATATCTTACAGCTCAAGAAATGAGACATACTTCACACATTTCAGAGTAGTTCTGCATTCCTGTAATATTGCTGCAGATCTGAGACTCTGCTATAGTCACCACAAGTAAACACCATTTGGAATTTTTGAAAACTGAAATCATTCTTGAACCTCAATGACACTGGAAGCAATCTTCCATGGTTTCTGTGAACCAGCTCAAATGGAATTACACTTTGAAATAAAATAAGTATTTCCTGAGAAAACTGACACGAAATCCACAATTTCTCTCTTATAAATGACAATCCTTTTGAAATAAATGAACCTGATGTTCGATACTGAACCATTAGTTTCAAAAGAACCAGCCAGCCAATATTGTTGGTTCTATAACTGTCCTTTTTGTTTGAAGACAATAAGACACAACCTGCTTAGGTAGCTGGCAAATTTAATGCTCAAAAACTTTGCTTTCAAGAGCCTTTTTTTTTCTTGGTGTGGAGAATGATAATTACAGGGCATGGGTTTGTGGCAAAGTCCAGAGTCAACTTTTAAATGCATCCATCAGGAATTCTGCTAAGAATTCATTAGTTGTCTTAGTAAGCTTTGCAATTCCTTCATCAGATGTGCTTTCTTATTCCTAGGGCTAATTTTGTGTCAGAGCTGCTTTGCCCATCCAAACCTTCTTTGTCTCTGTTTCTTGGTCCTTCTTGATGCAGATCAAGTGAGATTAGTGAAGGTTGGTGGTCAGGCGGTTAATCATAAACACAATAGCATTTAAAGCTAAGGTGGCAAATTCCTGCTGAACTTACATTATCTTGCTTTTCACTTACATTGCTTTGCCTTTTTATTCTCAGCAAATCAGTTGGGATTGAGCAGTGAGATCCTGCTGTGATATTTTTGGATTAATTTAAGTTCAATTTTGGAATTAAATGTTCATTCTTTTATAGCATCTATACTTTTACATGCCCACCCCCACCCTTTCTTTCCTGCTACCCATTCACAAAGAGAAATGCCTGGCCATTTGTTGTTACCTTAGTGCACTTGTGTGCTAAGAACCAACCTTCAATCCATAGGGTTGGATCTCTAAAGCCTTCTACGTTCCAGGCAACCCTGCTGGGGACGTGATGGCTCACACACTGAATGCAGGGTGAAGAAGTGGCTATGAAAGGAGACACTGGAGGTTGGACCCCTCACTGTGTGCCAACATGCCAGGACGGGGTTGCCAGTGAAGTGTGGTAATTATCCCAAGCGTGAGTAGTGTAGGGTCCTTGCAGGTGTTACTTTCTGTTTCTTTTTGTTTTGTTTTGTTTTGCTTTGTTTTGTTTTTGTCATCTGCTGATAAGAAAAAGAAAAGGAAAAGGGCAACTTGGACTGCTCTTTCCAAGCTTGTTTGCACAGGAGACTGCTTTCCTTAAACGTCACAGTGCAGTGAGATGAGTCTTTTCCTACTTTGCATTTGGACTCCAGGGAGAAAAGAGAAAGGACTGATTCTCCCATTATTTTAGATGTTACAATGGCTGCTGCTTTGAGTACCTCTTCCCTCTTCGCCCCCCTCCCCCGCAACTCTTTGGTGAGCAAGACAAACGACTAAATGGTTTTGAGAGGTGTATTTTTCTGATTCTGCCACTTCTACTAATTCCCTTCATCCTGACCAGGAGATTTTATTTACAAAGGTGTGGGTGTGTTAGTAAAATTTTAACCTCAATGTAAAATGCAATTTTAAATACAAACCCAAAACTTTAAAGGAAAGGTTTGGGACTGTTTATTTGTTTTCAAATGAAAGAACACTAGAACAATCTACTGAGGAAGTTCACTGCTTATAGGCATTGTTCTAAACAGATTAATACCATTCGTAATAAAGAGGCATTAGAGTAGTAAGTACTTTGCTTTAAAAAAAGCCTCTGCATTTAGTACTTTTTATTAATATGCTACAAATTCTACTTTGCAGATATCAATTTCATAAATGCCATCTGTCTGAGAAGAAATAAATGTATCCAAATTGGATTTGGCTGCTGTGTTTCAGTTGAGCTGTTTCTGTCCTTCTTATTTTGACATTTGGCTGAGTTTTGTCCTGGACATATGAAAGGCTTGCCCTAGGAAGATAAGCATTGATTAATAAAGATAAATTGGGACCCAAAACCAAGCAGAGGTTTGCAGAATTGTTCATGTCAGTCCAAGTTGGTTCATTTAGTGAAGCATATTTGTTTTTCTAAATGAAGATACAAATGCATGGTTTGTAAAGTAGAGAAAAGTAATGATTATCTATGTGTTATGAGCACACAATTTATTGCTAGTTAAAAAGCAGAAAGAGAATATATTACTTAGATATAACTCCATGTAATGTTAGCTTAAGCCAGATGAAATTGTGGATATTTAAAAAAATTCATCTTTAGAGCTAAATACTTTGAAAATAAAAACCAAATAACGTCAGCCCTTCCCTTTCTATACAATAAATGCTTGCTATGTACCCAAACTTTGTCATGTTCTAAGGCCGTGTACATTATTTATGGGGGTTCCAATCTAGCCACTTATCAAAACATAGAGATACAGTGATAGGCCTTGAATTAAAATATAAAAATATTAAATAAGTGATCAATTTAACAATAATAATCTATTTCCATGAACACTAATATTTTAACAAAAGAAATACATGATCACAGTACAAAAATTAGGGTATAAGGAAATATTAAAAACAAAGGAAAAATATCCCTCATAAACCCATCACCCAGACATAACCATTGTTGTAATTCTTGATTCTTTGATCATGTTATAGTTTTTAAATAATGATAGGGTCATACTTCTTTCTAACTATCATACTTCTTTGTTTTTCTGAGTTAGTATTTGGAAAGGAAGATCTCTGCACATACATAAATATTCTCTGCTTATATTAATTTAAAATTCCACTTTTGTGAACCTGAAACTTAAGAGTGCTTACCCCCGGCAGAGCCCACAATAAGATAAGCAGCCCTCTGCCTTTTGATTATTACCACTCCCAAAGTGGCCTATGGATAAATGCCAGTCTGAAAACTGTTTATTAATCATATGTGATGAAGTAAACACGTCAATTAAGCGTAAGCATTGAAGTCATTTATAACAATTTGTCACAGTATGCTATGTCTGCTGTCATGCAGTAATCATAAACAAATTGGGGCCTGTATTTTATATGCCTGCTTTAACTTAATTTGATTTTTCATACATTTATTTTTGATGAAAGCATTGGTCCATATGGATTGGGGTGGGGAGTGGTAGGGGTTGTTCCTTTAGAGCAGATAGTTCAAAAGAGAAACCAATCTAGCTAGTATGACTAGAACTCCAAGGCCCAGAAATCAGAGTCTGAGCCAATGGCTGGCTGATAGGAATGCTTTTAACGATATAGCAACTAAATGTGGGGGAGCATCAGGGGACATGCGCTGTGCTATCCATGGTGCTGGACCATCGTTTCTCAGTGGGGCATGGCTATTTCTTCTAACCTTGGATACCCGGTTACTCCAGACCAGTCTTTCTCAAAAATTCTGAACGAGGAGAGAGAAAACAAAGGGACAGAATAGAAGTGGGGACTATTGGTAAAAGAACAGTTGATAGAGGTAAAGAGGCATTTTATGGAGGGTTTGCCAAGAAGAAAAATAGATGCTAATTCATTTACTAAGAAACAGTCAACCTTAGCCAAAAGGCCAAAAGAACAACAGATTTACATCCCATGCAGTGTGAAGCTGCACTGGAATTGACATTAATAAATAAGTTCTTTTTGACAGCAGGACTAACCAAGAGAGATTCATCACCCGTATATCATGTCAGTTCAGTTACACAAAAATTCTTATAGATTTTCTTTGCTGTAGTTTTCAAGATAGATGAAAACTGCATTTTGAAAAATCTATCCCAAATTGTATAAAACCATGACTCATATTATTTTCTATTATGAGTCATTATTTGAATGGCATATCTCACATGCTTTTGAGAGATATGTTATATTTTTTATTGTTAGAATTACTCTTCTCCTTTCAAAGTTGGCAAGGTCTGTTATCCCAAATCAGCTTCCTGTCTACATGTTATGGTTATGGGAGCTACTATATGTGTTGTAGTGACTGGAAAAGCCAAACAAACCATCTCTGCTTATTGTGGAAGTTAAGTTAGCAACTAGGAGCCCTGTACCTTCAGGAGCCATACACAAAGAGAGACTCTTGAGAGGAGAGGGTGAGAGCCAGGGCTCTTGTCCTACAGCACAGCTGCTGATGCTTCTGCGCAAAACTCCTATTCCTTTGAAATTGACTGACTGTTTCTGTACTTCCTGTAGTGTAGAAGGACAAAATTATAGATACGCAGAATTTATTTAATCAAACTCTTATTTTTGTTATTAAGGTTGTCCCATATTTTCACTGCAATAATTAGTGATGACTCCGAGCACCCCTTTAACTGTATCTGTGCACACATTCAATTGCCTTTGTAAATTTCAAAGACTTTCCTGACATTCACCTGGTTGAAATTTTAGAAATTGTTAAGAGAGATCAACCCAGTTTTGTCAGCTTGCCAAAATATTGCTATAAATTAAGTGTTTTATTGATCATAATAGCACCTACAAAAGTTGGGGAAGATACCCATGTGTATATCTGTGAGCAATACTTTTTATATGTCTGTGGGAAATGCCTGACGCTCAGATGGATTTGCAGCGCCTTGGCAGAAGCATTTGGTTTTCTCACTTTCTCCAGGGAATAATGATCTTTGCTACTTTGCCATTCACCCTGAAAGAAAGTAAAGCACTTACTTGCCCTCATTTTACTTTGTTTATATGTTACATGTCACCAAAACTAATTTAACTTCAGTGCTACTTTTTTGCTTGTGAGTCAAAACCAGAATGCTGAATAAAGATCTACATGTATTTTGAAGTATGATGTGAAATGAGAATTTAATGCATTTGAACATAAGGTATTTCATCTGGATCTCCATTTGTTTTTACGTCGTAAAGCAATGATTTTTAAATTGTTGAAAGTGGCCTAGCAGCTGCGCTCATATTTGACAGGATTTATAAAAGCAGTAAAGGAAATGATCCTGCAAGGGGCATTTTGCTGGACTGTTCATTGCCAACAAGCAGTGCTTGTGCACGATGGGTAAGAAGAAGGACCAGCGGTACAGGCACACGCACAGAATTCGGCGGCTGCACTGCGACTCGGAGACCAAGCATATATTTAGCAAATGGACAGGGACTTTTGGAGAATTTTTGAAACTTAAGATACATGACAATTTGGTTTTGAAAAAAGAGAAAAGGATGTTTCTGAGCTGAAGATCACAATGGACATTATTAATGTAACCGAACTGAGGATGCTTGAGGGGCGACAGAATGTTAGCGCAGATCGCCATGTGGGGATCTGCAGCACAGATGTGGGGAGGGACTAGGCATCTCCTCCAGGTTGAGGAGCAGGTTTCAAGGACATAATTAAGCAAGACTAATAAACAGTTATTCAAATAATATGTGATCTTTTTGATTAAGATTTCAAAATCCTGTGCAAAGTTTTTCTAATATTAATATTTTTCTACACTAAGAAGCCAAATATAAGAAAAATAAATCCTTTGAAAATTATGTGTTTGTAGCAATATAGAAAAACCATGAGTTTCTTATTGTGTTTTTATTTGCTTTTATAGTTGCATCCATAGAAAACCTATTTCATTGAACTATAACAATTATTAGAAGCGTTAAGGTTATAATTGCTTCCTAAAATAACTGTCGGTATCTCTTAGTGTGTCAGGTAGGTTGTTCATCCACCACCCTTCTGGTGCCTCTGGGCCACACTGAAAGAAGAGTTGTCTTGGGCCATACGTTAAATACATTGTGACATGTAATCAAACAAAAAAATCTTATAATGTTTTAAGTAAATTTATGATTTTGTGTTGGGCTGCATTCACAGCCATCCTGGGCTACATGTGGCTTGTGGCACACAGGATGGACACCCCTGAGACTAAACTGTTTTAATTACAAAAGCAGGTCATCTGACATGGCTTCTTACTATAAAATCTTTAAAAAATTGAAGTGGGAGAAACATTAGATACTTCATGATTTTTTGAGTGGAGAGAAATAATTGGCACAGCTTTCCAAAAGCTACAATTTTGAAGGCAAATTCTTTCAGTGTGAGGGAAGTAATGACCCCTTCTGAGAGGATGGGGGTGACCATCACTGTACTCCTCCTTAAACCCAGCTCCATTATCCGGGAGATGAAAGGCAAAGTGTTAGAGGGCCGCAATACCAGTTTTAGGCTCCAACATTGCTGTGGCTGTGCCCAACAGTCTAGGCAATGTTCCTGAGGGAAACCCACTGTTTTTAGTCAAGAGCCCACCAGGAGCTCCTGGGGTAAGCACTCTGTGCACCTTGCTCTAAGGCTGGAAACTGCAGCCATTCTCTCCTCTGAATGACTGGAAGCTCATGAATTGATTAAGCATTTTGTTCATTGAAGACAACACCCAAATATTGAGTATAGTTTTAAGAAACGAATGACTTTACCATTTCCAGATATTCTATGGAAACACTACCCTCAACAAAGCTACATCTTTAATAGGACCATTTGAGAATTTGCCATCAGAGTGGACCAAACATTAAGGCACAGTGCACACATACACACACCACTGATTTGAAGAGGTGTTTGCCACACCTTATCCTTGTAGTCACATTCCAACACCCTTTTGTAGTCTGAAATTTTAGCCTTTTGCTCTGGTCTTCCTTGACTTCTCTGTAGGATCTGAGTCTGTTCAGTGCTCTTGAGGGCTCCCTGTTGGTTTCCATCACACTGTGAACTCCTGACTTGGCCTCTACCAGCCCAGCCACCCCCTCAGCCTCCTGAGCCTCCACCGGCCATCCTCCTTCCACCTGTTTTTTGTATTTAATACCAAGATTCTCATTCCCCCCTCTCTATTGTCCCTGTTGGTAATGTCATCTAGAACTTTGTTTAAGTTACCAACTATCTGTGTGCCAAACACTCTGGAACGCATTTCTCTAGCCCTGGTAGCCCCGCTCTGAGCTCCAGACCTGCATATTTAACTGCCTTCTGAAACTCACTTGAATGAAAGACACTTCAAACTCAAAAAAATAAATAAAAGAAAGAAAAACAAAACTAAAAATCAACACTTTACCCCTAAATCTACTCTTTATTTGGTATCCCGTGTTTCAGAAAATGGCCCACCATCCATGCTTTGTACCATCTGGAAACGTGAAAATCCCCTTCCACTCCTCCTTCACCCTCACGCTCTCTTTTCATACCTGCGTTACCAAGCCCTATTGTTCTTACCTTCCGAATATCCCTTGATTCTGCTCACATTTGCCTCTCTTTTCTTTTACCTGGATTTCGCAAGTATTTTCGTTTTATATGCTTCTAGCTGTTCTCTACATTGTATTCAGGAAATCTTTTCAATTTATAAAATGGGTCAAGTTTTTTTTTTTTTTCCTGAAACACTTCGGTGGATTCCTGTTACACTAAGAGTAAAGACAGAGTAACTTTATGTGACCTGCCTTAGTTCCCACATCATGTCAGTCTTGACAGTCCTTCCAGCTTCATGTCTGTCCACTTACCCTCTTGCTTTCTGTGTTCCAGCCATACAGATCTCCTGGTTTTTAACTGAAACGTTCTCCTTCCCTCCTTCAGATTTATACACTATGCTCTTTTCTCTAAGTGAGCTTTCCACTCCAATCCTTCCTTGGAATAGTTTATCTCCACTCAGAACTTAGAGTAAGGACTTTTATTTCCCAGCTTTCTTTGCAGCATGGTGTAACATGTCACTGCATTTCACTCTTTGGTATATAAGCAGATGTATTATTTTGTATGTATCCCTTAAAATACAAGCAGTGTGCACCCTTTATCTTCCCCATTCCCTTCCTGTACTTGCTGCTTAGAATGTAATGTGATAGCTGAAGCTTCATTTTGAACATTTAACAGATGGGTCGTACCCTAAGGAGAGCAAGTACAAAGATGCAAGTTAGGTCCCAAAATTGTTCCTAGAGACCCCATGTTTCCTTCTCCTATTCACGGGAAAGCTTATTGCAAAAAAACCTCTCACAACTATGGTAAGAACCACCCTAGTTACCTATATCAATAAACCCAACCCTTTACTTATAAACTCGAATGTGTATAAATAAGAATGGATAACCAAGAGTCACCAGAATTAGAGGAAAACCAAGACCTTCATGTAAAAGGAAGAAGCTGATCAGACAACTGCTCCTAGAGGAACCCCCAAAATGCAACAATGGAAAATAACTTAAAAAGTCATAGAGTAAGAACAAAATGCTGTGGGGAAAAAAGGAATAAGCTGAGATCAAGGAAAATTCTTAGAAATTAAAACCTTGATAGGTAAAATTTAAAATTTTCATAAAAGGTCTAAATAATCAACTGATTTGGTTAAGACAGCTCCCAAACATAAGCCATAAAAGACAAAAAATAAGAATTTAATAGAAAATTTATGAGAAATACAAGACAGACTCAGAATTCCCAATGTCTGTCTTTCCAGAAAACAAAGACAGAGAGAATAAAGAAGGAAAAAAGCCCACTACTTTTCTACTATCCTATCATGTAAGCATTTTAGAACCTAAGACACACAACCAAATTAAGAACAGTTTGTCAAGGCTTAAAGATAGTACTATATTCAATAAATGCAATGATTTTAAGAACCAGTTTTTTGGCCTAGTACAAAGTGTTAAAGAAATAAAAAATATATTTCTGTGAGTTGAAAAAGAAATTTAGTTTAAAAAAACTCACTAGGGCCCTGGCTGATGTAGCTCAGTGGATTGAGCGCGGGCTGTGAACCAGGCATCGCAGGTTCGATTCCCAGTCAGGGCACATGCCTAGGTTGCAGGCCATGTTCCCCAGCAACCGTACATTGATGTTTCTCTCTCTCTCTCTGTCTCCCCCTTCCTTCCCTCTCTAAAAATAAATAAATAAAATATTTAAAAAAAAAACTCACTAGGTGCCCAATAGTAATAATAGTAATAATAATTACAACTACAATGATAAATCACCCACAAAGATTGTCAGATTTGCAAACAAAGGTGCATATATTTAAGACAGTTTTAATTCCTTGTATTCCTGAATTTAAATTTAACTGGGTGTTTGATATTTTTGTCTAGCTGCCATAATTCCAAATCTACATACATTTATTATTTTAACATTTTATTTTATTTCATTTCTTAATTTAATCTTTATTGTATTTTTCCATCACTATTTAGTCACCTTATCGCCCCCCTCCCCAGCAATCACCACACTGTTGCCCATGTTCGTGAGTCTTTTTTTCTTCATACATTTAGCGGAAATATTTGCATTCCAAAGGTAAAGACAGTTCTAGAAACTAAAAAGGAAAAGAGTAGAGAACACTAATAAGTCACCTCAGTGGAATGCCTCTCAGATTGGCATCAGACTTCTCCTCTGAACCACAGGAGACTCTGGAAAGATGCTAGAAAGTTCAGACAAAGGGCTGGAGACCTACATGCCTGCACTAGCCAAAGTGTCAAGTAAATTTGTGGGTGAAATTAATTGCTGTACAATAAAAATCAAACTTCTGTTCAAGACCATTCTAAATGATGAAACATTGGAAGCATTTCAATTAAAACCAGGAACTAGAAAATTAAAATATTATCACCATTAGTTTTCATTATATACACATCCATACAAAATGAGACAGTATAATTAAAAAGTATAAATATTGCAAAAAAGTGATAAAGCTAACAATTTCCTTGGGTATGACTGTCTAGGAAAAATTCCAAGTTAACTAATTAAAAAATACAAAACTAATATGAGAATTGAACACAGAAATTATATACAAGAAAGACATGCAAACATTAATAGGTTTTCTATATATCAGCAGGATCCAATTAGAAATTTTAATGGAATTTGAGATTTCATTAAAGGTGAAAAGTAATAAAAAATTAGAAATAAGCTTGGCAAATATTGTGTAAGACATTTAAGAAGAAAATTAAAAATGGAATGAGGTATTAGAAAAACTTTAGTAAATGGAAAGATACACTACATTATAGTATGAAAAAGATAATAATTTTCTTGTTATCAGTTTTCTTCAAATTAATTTATAAATACATTGTGTTGCTAGTCCAAATGCACCCCCAAAAAAAGTACTTTATAGAACTTAAGAAGCTGATTCTATATACAGGGTCTGGCACACATAACGCCCCCTGTTTTATGAGCTGGTAATCTACACCAAATCTTTTATTACAAAATCATAAGCATGTAATTCTAACATAACAATATTGCACTCAAGCACACTATATAACAACTTAGGTGAAATGTTCAAATTGTTGTCCATCTTGTGTGAGACTTTCATGTACCCTACCAACCATGCTCAATGGTGTTACTTCTGCCAGTCCCTGTATTTCTTTGGAGGAGAAGAGTGACACATGTTTTGAAAAAAATATGACATTGTCATTTATTAGCATCAATGATATAAATTTACAGTAATTAGAACAAAATAGTATTCATGAAAGAATGAACAAATTTAACACTGAAGTGGAATCTGTGTCTTATAAAGACACTGTGTCTTAAAGACACATGTATATATGCAAGTCTATTTTAGAATAAATGTATTAATTCAAATCAATGAAAGAAATAGTGGCTGATGCAATCTTACTATGGTCTCTAGTTATTGGGAAATGCAGGCTTAAACAGCAGTGAAATAACTGCAGCTTTAGGAAGGAAACACTTGATGCCTCAAGGAGGAAGACAGCTATCCAGCCTTGCAAAGGAGACTGGGTGACCGCGGGGTGATGAACATCTGCATCGAATGACCGTCACCCATGGGCTCCCACTCACCTTCACCATTGCACTTGAGCCACCTCGGTCTGGCAACCATTCCCTGAATACTCTACAGCTGTTTCCTGCACACTCTGCACACCTCCTTAACATCTGCTGATGTTTCTTCTGGCTGCAATGCTCTCCTTTTGTTGCTTCATCTGGGAATATCTTCTGTATCTCATAAACTCAGCTCAGATCATTTCTCTTCTGGGACATCTTCCTTAGCTTCTCAGAAGAGATAAAATTCCCTCTTGTATGCACCCATTATTTTTTGTTTAAATAATAACTGTGGGTTGATCACCATCTTCTGACCTGTTTTATCCTTCTGTGTACATGTCTCCAAAAGACTGTACGCTCCTGAGGGGCCAAGGCCATTTGATTTCCCTGAGCTTATTTCTCTTGGACCAGCACACAGTAGAGTTAATAAATTTTTGTAAATGATGAATAAATGTTCATTTAAAATTCTTCCTTTTTATTTTCATGAATACTTACAAGTTGATTCCACTGTCTTTAACAGATCTATTCCTACTTAAAACATAGATAAATAACATAGAATATTAAATGTTAAAGGAAAAGGCTATTTTCATTACCAAACAATGTCATTTTTTTTTTAATTTCCATCTTCATATTCTAGTGGAAAAGCCTTGAGAAAAAAAAAAACTACCTTGAGAAATGTGTGAATGTTGATGTTCTATAAATACAAGGTTTAAAATAGAATGTGCTCTATATAAATAGGGATATGTTTCCCAGGAAAGATAATACGTATGCTACATTCTTGCAATATTTATTTGAGAGCATTCAGTTACAACTGAAAATGTCAGGAAAATGCTGACAATTGGAAATCTGTCCAGCCAGTCAGAGGCGCATCTCCTTGCAGGTTGCGTGTGCCATTAGCCTGTCAAATTTTAAAAGATGATTGGACTCTTCTCTAACTCGGGCCCTTAAATTCTCAGCTGGAAGAAAAGCAAAAGCAGGAAGACAGGATGGAACTACAATGAGGTCTCTCCCTGGCATCATCTCTCATCATCGGCATTCATGACACTGACCCCGGGCCATCTTAGTGGGTTAAAGAAGTAACTAGGACACTGGTGGGCAGAAGCAACGGATGTGAGAGAACCTATGATTATCCTGTTACTCACCTTTTCCAGAGTGATGTTGACAACAAAGGAGCAACTCTAAGACTAAGTAGGCAGAGATGTCACTGCACACATGGAAAACCAACAAAAAAAAACCCCTTCTAGGTCCCCCAAATTATGTTATGAGTCCGAAAGAACCTGAATGTTTGCATTTATTGTAAGGCTTAAGCAAGTACTGAAATTGGGTTTATAGAATGGTGGATAATATCTAATTTTTCAAAAGTGTTTAAAAGTACTTAGTAATTTCCAGCTATTCTTTTCCGAGGCTGGTCTAAGATTGGTTTAACTAAAACCCACTTCAGTTTACACTACCACAAGAAAAAACAATAATTAGAAATGAAAAAGATTTCTGACTACAAGCTAATTCATGTTTTTCTGTTTTATTTCTTTCATCTTAACACTTCACAAAATTTAAGAGATGACTAATGGTCTAGTTTTACAAAATCATTTCATTGTAAAAACTATTGCGGGATCACTTTGTAAATTATATAAACAGCTAACCACGGCACTGCACACCTGAAACCAATATAAAATAATTGAAAGTCAACTGTGAATTTAAAAGAAACCCAAAACTCATTTTCTAAAGAAACAACAACAAAGGATCTCCCAGTGCTCTATGAAACCTCCAAGAGCATCTGGTCTAGCCATCTTATTTCCTACAAGAGGAAGGGAAGGCCCAGGACAGGCAAAGGATTTACCCCAGTGTCACAGCAGTTAGAGGGAGGCTGGTCGGGAGACTGTTCCCTCTCCCGACCGACAGCACTCTCCAGACTCTCCAGCAGGAGAGCCTGCCTTCCACCTGGTTTTTGCTTCAACCTTTCTAAAATGATTTTCTCCCTGAATATGTAATATTTTCTCTTTCTCACCTCCTCTTAATAAGTTAAACAAATAAGTAAGAAATGCTACCTGCGTATCAATATGATCATGATTTTTAGAATTTAAGGAGAGAGAATGTGCAACGGGATACACAAAAACTGGTAGATGGTGATTACCTCATTACACAGAGGAGAAGTGCTCTGTCGTTTTCTGCAATGCACTCTCCAACCTATAGCCCTTATCTGCTGAAACATGCTTTGTGCTGCCTTTGATCAACCACCAAACATCTACCTTCTTTTAGATATTTACTGTCTTACTGCCCACTCTCTCATTGACTATAGCAAACATTTCTTACATGTTGTTGTATTGACATGACCATGAAATATGAAAAAAAAGTTGGACTAAATCACTAATGAGATGGGTCGCCAAGCGTGGGCCCGAGTCCCCAGGCTGTCACTTCGTAGCCCTGTGGGCTAAGTCACCCGTAATCTCTCTACACCCTGGTTTCCTTCTTGAAGAAAATGAGAACACTATTAATGGAGGAATGGAAAAAAATATATTTAGATTAAACCTTATTACATGGCTATTTTCTCATGTCAAACATCAAACATTGGTGGCATTATTTGGTTCAACCTAATATCTAAAACATTTGCCACAGAGTAGGCACTCAGTTACAGATAAAGTAATTATTATAATTATTTTTCAAGCTTTCCCCCCTATTTTATTCATTATAAAGCCATCTCTGTACTGAGCCATCACCTTAATATTTATGTAGTGGGTATCATGTGTAAGTTTTTATTATTACTATTTATTTACTTAAAAAATTTTAATTGCATTTTTCTGTTACCATTGATCCCCTTTATACCCCCTGTCCCCATCAGTCCCCACACTGTTGTCCATGCCCATGAATCCTTTTTCTTTTTTGTTCAATCTCTCCACCCACTAACCCTCCACCAACTGTCAAGCCTGCACTCTATCTATGAGTCTGTCTCTATGTTGCTTGTTAGTTTAGTTTGTTCAGAAGATTTCACATATGAGTGAATGGATAAAAGAACTATGGGACATTTACACAATAGAATACTACTCAGCCAAAAGAAAGAACAAAATTTTACTCTTCATGACAGAACGGATGGACCTGGAGAACATTATGCTAAGTGAAATAGGCCAGTCAGAGAAAGACAAATACCATGTGATATATAAGTTTTTAAAAAGACCACGACTGCCCTGAAAAACCATCAGTTAAAAAAAGTGAAAGAAGAAAGTAAACCCATTTCCTGAGGTAATAATATCTTTCCCCCCCTTTATAATCACCTTTGACAGAGGTGAGAATGAATTACAGCCCCAAACCTTCTGAAGTCCTCAGTGTGGCAATATTCAAATTCTACTTCCTGGGTAAATTATTTTGGAATTGCTGCAAAGCTTTGTTTAGCAACTTTGTGGCACAGGAAGTATATTAAATAAAACTATTTTTATTTTTCTTAAATGGAAAGCTTCATATTTATGTCATTGTTCTGTTGTAAGTAAATAATAATTTCAAAAATGTCCTACCATCTATCAGCTATGGTCCTGATCATGTCACCTACTCTCAATAACACCATGAGGTAGATGCTAATACTGTCCCACTTTAAAAACAAAGAACTTCAGAAAGCACAGGGAGTGACTTGTTCAGGTCACAAAGTGGGTGACGGCCAAGCTAGATTTTGACCCTCGGCCTTCTACTGTTTGAACTTTGCACGCTCTTCTGCTTCACACAAGATGCCGCAAGGCATTAACCACAGGAGTCCTTCGGGAAGTGATATCATAAATTGTTGGGAGTGGAGAAGAGATACAGATTCAAAATAAACACTCTGACACCTCTGTGGTATAGAATGACATTTTAATTTTTTGCTTTCTTCCTCCCTACCTAGCCTAGACAATGAAATAACACCCTGTCGGCACATCAAACCTTGCTATTCCTAGGTCTCTGAGTCATCTCTACAGGGCTACAGTATTCGGCACCCTACTGCCATTCAGGCATGAATTGTGCTATATTGTATCTTTTAATGTCAACTGTATTACTTTGTTAGGTGAGCTTCTTTTCTTCCTTCTTTCTCTCTCTTTAAAAGAAAAAAAAACTTTAGTAAGTGAACAACTATGTTCTGGCCAGCGGGCTAGCAGCTAAGATGAATCAAACAGAACCACTGCTTTCAAACATTCAGAGCCTAGAAGGAAAGACAGGGATATAAATAAGTTCAATAAAATATCATAGATACAATGATGCAAGAATAGGGGTGAAAAATGTATTGTGGAAAAGTGTATCGAGGAACTCAACATTTTCAAAAGAGTATTTATAGGTGAACTGATATGCTGTCTGGGATTTGCTTTAAACTATTCTAGTAAAAATACCTAGACAAAAGAGGGATAGCAAAGTGAGATAATAATGGAAAATTTTTGATAACTGCTAAAACTGGGTAATCAATACATTATGTTCTTGGCTCTATTATATTAGTAACATTTATTGAGTACTTAGCGTATGGCAGGTTAAGCACTTTCCTCTACAAACTCATTCAACTCTCACAACTGCCTTGTGAGGTAGGAATTGTTACTGTATCCATTTTGCAGGCAAGGAAACTGACAAAGTAGTCCAGTAAATTGCCTAAGTTTACAGAACTAGTGAGTAGTAGAATCTGACTCTACAATTTAGTCATTTAACCACCATGTTATACTATCTCTCAGTATAGAGTAATTATTATTACATATTATAGAACAATGGTCACTTACTATTCTGGGGCACTATACTGAATACTTTCCATACAGTATTTCACTTAATCTCTATAAAAATATGAGGACTTAAGTTTTGGGATTCTTTCCATGATGGTGTAGATAGGTCAGGAAACATGATAAAATGGGAAAGAAGGGAATGATGCCCGAGCCAAGTTTCTATAAAGGAAAGGCTGTCTCCCAGGTTAAAAAGGATGTGATCCCGTGGCAGGGAGGGAGAGAATCCTGACCAGATGCAGAGACATGGTGATTGAGACCCTGGTGGCTGCAGGGGAGGAGGATGAGGCGGGCGCTAGCTGGTACCAGTGTCCAGCAAGGTTGGACAGTTAGGCATAACTGGGGTCTGGAGGTTCTTAGGATATGGTAAACACCTGGGGCTTGGTCCAAAAGTTGAAAAACTGTTTCAAAAATGATGAGTCAGGATGTAAGCAGGAAATTGACAACATCAGACTTAAATTTTAAAGAACTGACTAAAGAGCCCTGAAGAGGGTGCATCAGAGAGAGCAATATCTAATGAGTAACTGATTCAATTGATTTATTCCATGGATGCTTTCAATGCACAATTTATTAATCTTAATAAATTCTGCTCAATAATGGATTATTTCTGTTTTCTCTGAAAACACAAACAAAATAAAGCACATTACCTTTCTTTTTCTCTTGTACCCTTCTTTTCTCATGAACACAATGCTGCTTAAATGATATGATCTCAAAGGACATTATATAAATGTGGTGCACCAAATAATTTTCTACCATAGTTTGTTTATTCATTAGAAAAATATTCCCATGAGTCAAACTTTGAAGTCACCACTCTGTTCTGTGGCTTAGATGGGTTGAAGTTCACCTGCACTGTTAGAAAAATGATTTTGCTTTAGCTTCAGTTAAATATTTGGCTGCATTTCTTAAGCACAATGATATTTATTTCTGGGTATCTTGAAAAAGAAGGGAAGCAATCTGAATGGCTTTGTCCTCTGGTATGTACTCTTTCCCAAAAGTGTACAGACACTATTTTTAACAGATGGCTTTACAACCACAATGACCTCTCTCCAAAACTCTGAGTAGAAAAATTAGACCACATCACTTAGCCCCCTTCTTAAGAATCACTACTGAAGCATCTTTAAGTGATAAATGAACTTGTTGGCATGAATGAAGGGAAAGCAGGCTTTTCTCAAGAAGTGCATGAATATCCGCTAAAAGTTATAGCTAATCTGTGCTTATTCATTCTATGATTCAATCCCACCTTTGTTCTTTCAAAATTGCATCTATTTCGGTCTGCTTAACCTAGTTTGAAAGTCTGGTTTAATATGTATTAGTAATGCTCTAAATTTTACATTGTAAGAAATGAGTCATCTGCCATGCAAGGTTTCAAAGTATCACAATTTTTTTACTTTTATGACAATATTCAATAGTTTTATATGTGTATAGTGTGACTGGTCCCTAAACTCACTTCTGCTGAAGATCTTTTGAGCATGACCAAGCATATCTCTACCTCAGGAAGCTCATGACCCAAGCCAGAAGAAAGAAAACAACAAAAATAGGAGTTGGACCAGGCGGCTCATTCATTCAACAGACATTCCTTGAAGCCCATCTCTGTGCTAGGTTCTAGGAATCTAACAGTGAATGCAATGGGTGTTATAGCATTTATAGAGAAGTGACTCTATATTAGTAATTGATTTATGCTATGACATGAAGAGCTTGGAATGGTTAAGCATGTTCACATTACAGCAAGTAGAGAGGCCCTTTGTACTTAATCTCTTTGCCTGCAGGACTCAAAGTTCTTGTCCATGAGGGGTTCTGTGAGCTTGTGCATGAATGAAAATCAACACACTGCTGCCTTCATTGAGAAAGTCTTATTAAGAAAAAAGATAGCAGCTAAAATTAAGAATGCCTCACAACATAAGTAATTTACATTCTGGCACAAGCTCCTTATGCCATCATGCACTCTGCCAAGGTCCTTATCTTGCTGCAGACTATAAGAAACAATTTGAAGATGGGCAGCCAGCCTTTTTGCACTCACTTTGCATTGCACTGCTCTAGTCTGTACTTCTACTTGGTTGAGAGCTACCAAATGTAGACTCGGTTCACAAAGGCTGTGATTTGACTGCATACTTAAGGAAAGTCCAAGTGTGAACAGCCTGAAACATCTCAGTTTAGAGTAGACTTTGGGGTTAGCACAGATGCAAAAGAAAATGTGGGACAAACCAATGTCCCTGTCCTCCAATTACATTCCTTTATTTACACTGGTTAAGGCTGTATCAGTTCCTTTGTGAAAAGGAATTGGAGTGCGATCAATACATACTACGTGCTTGGTAGAGAAGCTTCTCAACTATAATGTGCCTACACATCCCTGGGACCCTTGTTAAGGATTTGATTCTGATTTAGCAAGCCTGGGACATGCCTAGTTTCTATAGTTTTAACAAGCTTCCAGGTGATTCCAATGGTGCTGGACAGTGGGTCACACTGAGCAGGGAGGCTTGGTATTTGTGCTGTTTACATTTCATTGCATACATCACTACAGCAAATTGGGTTCAGTCATTCTCAATATATTTTTTGGCTGTTTTCATGAAGACATGAATTAAAGATCCTCTATCTAACTGTTGTGTTTGAGATTACTCTACTCAGGGTTATTAAAAACGTATAAGTAAATAGAGAGAATTCACTCACTTCTTTCCCAACATCTTTCTTATATGTACCCAGGTGTTACTGAGTTCTTTTACCTTGTGCTCAGTAGCTCTGCATTTGGTTGGACTGTGTAGGAATAAAGCCCTGACCTTTTCCAGAGTGTTCTTCAGCTAGTTCCACAGAGCACGACACTCTAGATTCCTGTGGCTCTCGGGAAGGCACACATAGGACTAAGGGGACTAAGAATAAAAATCTTACAATTATATCCAATCAGTATAAGTGCATACAGACAGGAACTTAATGTAAAATTTATATTTCCAGCCATTGTTCCGCATCTGCACATATGGAATGTTGATTTTATGTTACCACTTGTCTCTGGCCAACCACTGCCACAAAAGCAAATTCACAAAGATAATGAAGAAAATGTCAGGAAGCTCAAGTGTTACTGTTTTTATAAAATATATTTTATTGATTATGCTATTACAGTTGTCATTTCCCTCTTTTATTCCCCTCTGCCCTACACATCCCCTCCCACCCACATCCCCACCCCCTTTAGTTCATGTCCGTGGTCATACATATAAGTTCTTTGGCTTCTCCATTTCCTATACTATTCTGAACCTCCCCCTGTCTTTTTTGTACCTACCATTTATGCTACGTATTCCCTGCACCTTTTCCCCCATTCTCCCCACTCCCTGACTCCACTGATATCCCTCCATGTGATCTCCATTTCTGTGACTCTCTTTCTGTTCTAGTTGTTCACTTAGTTTGTGTTTGTTTTCATTTTGTTTTTAGGCTTGGTTGTTGATAGTTCTGAGGTCATTGTCATTTTACTGTTTTTATTTTTGATAATCTTCCTTTTCTTAGATAAGTCCCTTTAACATTTCATATAATAAGGGCTTGGTGATGATGAATTCCTTTAACTTGACCTTATCTGGGAAGCACTTTATCTGCCCTGCCATTCTAAATGAAAGCTTTGCTGGATAGAACAATCTTGGATGTAGGTCCTTGCTTTCATGACTTGGAATACTTCTTTCCAGCCCCTTCTTGCTTGTAAGGTTTCTTTTGAGAAATCAGCTGACAGTCTGATGGGAACTCCTTTGTAGGTATCTATCTCCTTTTCTCTTGCTGCTTTTAAGGTTCTTTCCTTATCTTTAATCTTGGCTAATGTAATTATGATGTGCTTTTGTGTGTGCTTCCTTGGGTCCAGCTTTTTTGGGACACTCTGAGCTTTCTGAACTTCCTGGAAGTCTATTTCCTTTGCCAGATTGGAGAAGTTCTCCTTCATTGTTTTTTCAAGTAAGTTTTCAATTTATAGCTCTTCCTCTTCTCCTTCTGGCACCCCTATGATTCAGATGTTGGAAGGTTTAAAGTTGTCCTGGAGGTTCCTAAGCCTCTCCTCACTTTTTTGAATTCTTGTTTCTTCATTTTGTTCTGGTTGAATAATGTTCATTTCTTCCTTCTGATCCAAACCGTTAATTTGAGTCCCAGTTTCCTTCCTGCCACTGTTGGTTCCCTTTACATTTTCCTTTATTTCACTTTTTCATAGCACTTTTCCTCTATTTTGTGACCATACTCAACCATTTCTGTGAGCATCCTGATTACCAGTGTTTTGAACTCTGCATCTGATAGGTTGGCTATGTCTTTATTGCTTAGTTGTATTTTTTCTGGAACCTTAATCTGTTCTTTCATTTGGGTCATTTTTTTGTTTGTTTTGTCTTAGAGAGCCTCTTATGTGGTAAGGGGTGGAGCCTTAGGTATTCACCGGGGCCAGGCAACCCACTTCACTGCGTTGTGATACTGTATGTGGGGGAGGGGCTTGAGAGGGAACAATGGTGCTTGCTCAGCTCTCCGCCGGCTTTCAGTCACTTCCCCGGCTACCCACAGGGAATTATGGACATATAGTTAATTTTTAGCATATTGCTTGACTTATATAATCAGTAGAGTGTATAATAAATTCATTTCACCCAATAAAACCCCTGATTTATATGAGAGAAAGTGGAGAAAGAGAGAAGAAAAAACTATGGACAATGTGAAACAGTGAATTTTGCTTATGTTTTCTTGAGAAAACTGTTGACTACCTGAGAGAATGCTAGGAGGACATTTAGGGCATTTTGTTTTGGGGCAGCTAGATGTGTCAGCAAAGAAAACAATTTAGGTTATTTATGGATTTTCAAAAAAGCTGAGAAAATCTAAATGTTTTCTTGTGAAGTGTACAGAGCAGCTGTCTGACAGCTCTTCACCATTTTTCTTATTAAAATGTTTCGTGCCCATAATGCTTTTTAGTTTTCACACTGTCTTGGTGGAGGTAGCTTTTGAGCTTACTCTTGAAGAAATTAATGGGCAGTATTGGCCTTACACCCTCAAAGTAACATTATAGGCTTAAAAAATAATTGGGTAGATTTAGGCCATTTAGCCTACAAAAGCAAGTACACATTCAGCAATGGTACTTTTCTAAATGACTGTATTAATGACTAAATTCCCTTTCCAAGAAAAAAGAATCACACTTATTTTCTATTTTTCTGTGTGTGCTTTTTAAAATTAAATGTGAGTGGCTACTTTGTTTCTCCTACAGGTATTCAGATAATGGATTTTCTGGCCAAAGTAATCCCGAGGAAGAGAAATCATCCTGTAAGGTAATTTATAATTATAATTGAAGCAGCTAAATAAATTAAAATTTAAAATAAACACTGTGAAGAGCATGAATCAGACAGACCATTATGGCTCAGGATACTCAACAGAAATGGCATACCTCCAACAGAACAAACATAAGTGCTCAATTTATCAGGGTAAAATAAAATGATTTCTATGCAGTACAGAGTTAGAGCAAAGGAGAACAAAAGGGAAAGAAAAGGTAATGCCTTATGCCCACGTGCCTAGCTATTCTGACTGAGCAATGAACACCTATGGAAGACCTGCTATGTGAGGGACCCCTGCGCACACTCCGGAATGCTGTGCTACCCCGTGGCCTGCAGAAGAGCAAGCTGCATTGGTGTCATTATGATAAATGAATCTAAATTTGCATTTTAACAAGATCCCTAAATCTTACTCATATGGAATTTAAGGTAGAGGTGTCTCCCTACAATGCAAACAGGAGATCAACATTTCTTAAATGTATGTCACAAAGTGTAAAATTACTTCTGGGTACCAGTATTTTATCAAGGGATCATGGAGATCCTTATGATTAGATAAGTCTGATAAAAAGTGAACTAAATAAATACCTGTACAAAGGCAGATGGGGTAAAGAGTTGACCGTTTTCATTCTAATTATCTTGGAATTTAGATTTTTATTTATTAAATATAAATATTTATTTAGCATGTTGATGCTTATGCTTCAATTTTTAACATGTTACTTGTTCCTAAATCAGTTGTTTTAAATTTTGTTCATTTAACTATGGAACCCTTTGCTCAAATGAAATATTTCTGCCACCTAAAATAATCATTTAAAATTAAAAATTTAAAATCTCATTTTGTTGATTAGGTTGCTGTTAAAGGTGAGATCATATGGTAAATGTTTTTCACCACCTGGCTTATTTCATTAGTGTTATAAATCTCAAAAAGAGTGAGATTTAAGAATCTATTAGTGCATTTTTATTCAAAGCATATAGTCATCCATTATAAAAATCACACCCAATCATTAATTGTATCAAAGACATCAATCTACTGGACTGTGATTTCTATAAGTACTAGAAGTATTTTATAAAATGTATTACTATTTCCAGTAATTAATAGCTAGCATTTGAAAGCAAAACTTTTTCAAGAGAATGTAAAAATCATCAAATATTCATTTATAAGGAGGTACATAATAAAACATTATCCAAAATAATTGCTTAGGTTTGTATACTGTCATTTTCCTATAATGACTCAACCAGTCATAAACAGGATGACAAAAAAATGTAAGTCACAGGAATGTTAATTAAAGGTTTCTTCATTTCCAAATAGCAACAGCTAAACTAATGTTTTAACAAACAGGAAAACATTTTTGGTGCCTTATCCAATGACCCTTTCACACCCTTTCTCACAGTGAAACATTTCATTTTATAACATTTAAACAGCCAGGTTATAGAACTGTTAATAAAAAAATTCCTATTTGCCTTGAAATATGTACAAATTGTTGTAGCTGACATTGTACATTGTTTAAGGACCTAGAAAATACTGAAAAAAAATATGATTTCAAAAGATTGGTTTTCAAAACGAAGAGTATCCCCTAGGGCAAGAAATACTAATGCTTTGTGCTTTAAAATGTTGTAAAGCACTTTTCAAATGCTATTCTCACCAGAAAATCTGAAATTTCATATTAAAGATTCATGGCTTCAACCATGTGTGAGTGACCCCAAAGACTTTGCAATTTTTCTGACAGGTGGGTCTGAATAAGACTCCAAAAGGGAAAACAATAAAGATGGTAGTAAATGTTGGCAGAACATCCAACATGCCCCTCTCAGGGCTGCATGGGTTCCTTTTTTCTTATTCAGTGATAATTACGTAGATTGTTTTTAGACTGACTAAAGAATACTACTTGACCAGTATAACTTATTTTCCCACAAATTGTGGTAGGGGTAGGTTAAATGAAGTAAAATGACCCAAAATAATATTTTGAGTCTTTGTAGTAAACCATAGCCTGAGGATTTTTTGAAGTATTTTATTGATTATGCTATTATAATTGTCCCAATTTTCCCCCCTTTATGCCCCTTTTCCCTGAACCCCCACCCTCCAGCATTTCCTCCTCCCTCCTTAGTTCGTGTCCATGGGTTGTACATATAAGTTCTTTGGTTTCTCTATTTCCTATACTATTCTTAACCTCCCCCTGTCTATTTTGTGCCTACCAATTCTGCTTCTTGTTCCCTGTACTCTTTTCCCCATTCTCCTCTCCCCCTCTCCCCACTGATAACCCTCCATGCAATCCCCATTTCTGTGATTCTATTCCTGTTCTAGTTGTTGGCTTAGTTTTAGTTTTAGTTTTTCAGATTCAGTTGTTGATAGTTGTGAGTTCGTTATCATTTTACTGTTCACAATTTTTGATCTTCTATTTCTTAGATGAGGATTAAGGTCTTTTAAAAAATGGAATAATGTGAAATCACTTTCCAAGTAGATTGTATTCTGATTGCCTAATTTAAACATCATAGTAGATTTTAGTATTGTCCTTTAGACTCTCCATCTTAAATATTAAATGTGTCCTCCAGGATCTTAGGTTAGGTTTGGATATGTTAAAGTGTCATGTTCAGATGTGGGAATGCTATGAATTATTTTGGAACAGTATCAATACAGTCACTGTTGATTACATTGAGATCCTAGAACCTCAATACTTTGCTCTCAGCTTCCCCATAGACATTGACACTTCCTGTTGCCTCTCCAAGGATAAAATATATGCCTAGGAAGGGCAAGGGAAGTAGATTAGTTTTGGTCACTAGGAAAAAGACCTGCATATATCTCTATTTCAGACACAGACTACATTTTATACATAGACAATGGAAGAAAATATCCCAAAAATTAGGCAAATGATTAATCTTAACCATATATAATTATCTGAATATACCAATTAGGAGGAGGTGGGATTAAAAACCTAAATAATTGCTTTAATTGACACTGGTGGTAAAGATATATTCTGAATGAACATCTTTTTTCCTTTTAATTATAGAATGATCTAAAGGGCATTCATTAAGATACAGTTCAAATATCACTTTTATGATAATCGATTTCATATTTCTCATAGCGGTTTACTTCTTCAGACTTTAACTTAGTGAGTTAACATTTTCTCATTTCCAAAAATATTGCATAATCGTCCATGTAATTCCTTTAGGAAGTTAATTATATAGCATCCTGATCTCAGCTTAGAAAATTAGCTGTCGGGGACACATAATTTCCATGTGCCAAGCTTTAAACTACTATCTTCCTAATTTTATTGTCAAATATGAAAGGTAGAAGTCAATAATAAATCACTCCTTTAGTAAGAAACCTATGGTGTCCTCATCATGAGTGATCTTAAATTTCAGGCCCTTGACTGTAGTGTTCTCCATCACAATGCTTTCATTTCTGGTAAGATGCAGTAATGATTTTATAATTGGCAGGACTTTGTATCGACTGATGATGACAAGCATATTTGATCCTTGTTTCTAGACTACAGCTGTTTATATAGGATAAGCTAAATTTCTCTTTGCATTTATAACTGGAAAATATTACTGAAATCCATTTTTACCAGAAGTATATATAAATTAATTTATATAAAATATATAGGATTATACTGCACTCTACTTTGTTTTTCTAGCATGTATTTTGCTTCTTCCATTCTCGGTCTCTTCCCCCTTTATAAAAAGGATCTAAAGATACGTGTCCTTACAAGCCACAAAGGAGTGATTTACACATAATCACTCTTGTATGTTTGGGTTATGAAAACACATAGAATATTTATGGAAAGTAAATGGCATATAAAAATAATTCATATTGTTATTATGTCGATAATATTATCTCAGTTTAGTTAATGAATACTGATACCTGATGTTTACATTAGAAATGAAACTAAGCAAGCCTAATTACTTTAAAGAATCTCTCATAATGCAACCTTGTTTATGAACCTTGATTATTTAAAAAACATTAGCATTACCCTTCCCCTTCAGGTCCTAAGACCTAACCTAGCTGCTTAGTTGTTCAAAGAAAGTCTTTGGGTACTATATATATTTCATCTCTAACATAGACCATTGCTATTTCTTTCCAAATTTGAATGTACAATTAAAAACTTTCCTTCAACCTACTCAGAATCCACATGCCTTTGTTCTTGGGGGACACCAGGCACACCTCAAACTGGAGGGCAAATGGGGCGGGGCTGGGAGGACTAGGCCCTGGGGCTCGGGAATACTCCACCCCTCAAGGCTTCATCCTGAAAGAAGGTGGTCCTTACACTTCAGAGGCTGTCTGATTCCTGGTAAAGTAGATGTTAGAAAAAGACCAAGTTCTCTGCTATAACTGATGTAAAATGCCTTCCAAAAGAGAATGGTGCTCTGGTGGCTGAGAAACTCAGTTTAATCACAAGGGCACACAGTCCCACCCCCTTGGCCACAAAGCCATGGCCCAGCATTCTCCACCACACTGCCCACCCTGTCCCCAGCCCACTTCTGAAACCAGCAACCCTGCCCCCAACCCCGTGTTATCCAATCAGGAAGGTCTCTGAACTCAATGTACCCAATATCTGGGCGTTCTTCCTTCCTTCTGCTTTCTGGATTCCTCTCTCACAATGCCCCGAACAGGTCTCCTTTAGAGTTTTTCCAGCTCTCTAGTTTTCCCTCAAAGCACTAGCCCAGCTCACGACCCCAGCAGATGCTGCCCCTCAAATTGTAATCAAAATGTTAGCTTTGGTTATCATTCTTTAAGTCCCAAACTTCTGTACAAATACAACACAACAGAAGCCACCATATTGAATGTCAAACACTGCACATTTGTTTAAAAATGCTCTCAACAGTCAGTAAGAGAAAAAAAATTCTCTTATTACACACTAGCATACTGCATCTCAGAGTAATTTTCCAGGGCTACACATTAGGAAAATGAATGAGAGAAACCTGTTTCAAAATTCAGGACCATCTATTTTTGCATATTTTTTCTTTCCCTCGACACACTGATTGACAATGGTAATAGACTCAATAAAAATTCAATTGATATAATTATGCACCTGTGAGGAAAAAATGATCATGGTGTTTTTGTAATGGTTCTGATTAACATTTGCTCTTATAACAAAGGCCAAGGATCTTATATTTAGGGAACTGTTTTCCTTATGTGTGTTCATTAGTTGTGTTTATTGATTTGATACTTTCATGTCAAATTGTGTCATTTTCATGCATGCATATATTTCCTTGTCTTACATCGTAAATCTCTTTTGACCTTCTTTCTGTCATTATTGTTTAACTAGTAACTCTAGTGTACCCTGAACAGACAGGCGTCATTACCACTGGGCTCTTTCTTACTACATTTTCCTAAGCTTTTGAATCTAGTGGTCCCTGCTCTGAGAATACAGAGAAACGACTTCTTGTAAGCTGAGGCAAGGATGCTTCCCGTGGTTGTCACTACAATAAACGTTACTTTGACATTTTTGTCTACTACTTATAAGAAGTATTGATGTTGCACTGATGAACAAAAGCAAATACTCTCTTGGCTGATGCTGTTTCCTAATTGTAAGTGCCAGGGAAAACTGCGTGAACCTGTGTTTCTCAGCAGAAGTGACCTACACAGCATGGGTCTATGTAAATTGGCAATCCCTCTGAGTCCTTTGCTGTCAGGCCTCTCAAGCCTGGACCATCTCGGGGAAGAGAAACTGGTAGTGAGAGACATGGCCAGGCTTTGAAATCAGCTACAGTGTTTTGACACAGCTGTGATATTTTTGGGCTGACGTCCACCAGAGCCTTTTTTTTTCCCAATAGATTCTAATGTGAGTTTGATTTAGATTTACCTAGGTTAATTATTATAAAGTATTATTTTTAAAATAATAATTCTAGGAGGTTAATGTATAAATATTATTTAATCAAAAAAGTAAAAAAGTAGAAACATAATCAGATTACCCTCAACTTTTATTGAGTCTACTAGTAGCAGGGTGCTCCTTGAGGTAGGTCCTGGAAGGTCAAGGTGGCATTGTTTATCTATTGAGGTTTATAATCTAGACAAACATATGAAAAGAAAAACATAAGTAAGAAGTGGCATATGTCAAAAAACACATGACAAATACAGACAAGTGTTCAGAGTACATAAGAATCACAAAGGATTTTTTTAAGGAATGATTTTCTAAAGGGGACCAGAAGGTAGGACATTAATAATAATAGAAAGTATCATTTATTGGATCCTTATGTGCCCAACTTAGTTCTTTATAAGTATCTAACATTCTTAACTACCCAAGGAGATTGATATTAGTATTGCTATTTTACAGGTAAAAAACTGGGGCTAAGAGAAATTAGTGTGCTTCATTATTTTTAAAGTGGAAAATCAGTTGCATTTTCTTTCATTTTCACACCTCAGAGATAATATTTGCGGAAAAAAATCTCTATAGAAAATTTGACTTCCTTCAAGGTTAAAACATTTTCTCAAGATGACATAAAGAAAGGATGAAACCTCACGTGACTTATCCACTCTCTAATACTTCGCCATTTTATCAAACACTTGATGTCAATGATCTTATTTGAGGAGAGATACTTGATAATACAGACTTCTATAGTATTTAAAGCAAAAATGACCAAATTTATCTCTTTTTCTAATCTGGGATAATGAAAAAAAGAATAGCAATGATCCTAGCAGAGACCCGTAATTACTACTGTCATTAAAAATCCCCCCACATAGAGAACTATCTAGGCATATCCAAAGAAGGGAAATATTTATGTGGTTAATATAACATGTGTTCATTCTTGGGAAAAGTAATATCAATCTTAGAGACTAAAATTCAATAATGATAAAACAGAATACTCAAGAAAATAATCACTAGCTAGAGTCCTGGATTTTAAAAAGATTAAATCCATTTTTTTTTTTTTTTTTGGTGTTAAATGCCTCTTCCCATCCCATCAGCACCTGCCCTCTCTCAACATTTAATATCCTTATCTGGTAAGAGCAGTCAACTTTGAAATTGCAAGGAGGGCAAAGTGAATGAGCCTGATGAATAAATAGATTGTTTTAAGTCTCTCACACAAAGATCAAGGAAAATTTTGAAGGAATGGTCATGCATATGATTTTCCTTTTTAGCTTTTATTTTCCTCTCATTCTTTTGGAAATTCTGCTACCTGAAGGGAAGACATACATCTTCTGCTTTTTCTGTTTCTCTCACAGGACCCAGGATTTCCCTGAGACTATTATTTGGAGTGTTTTTGCATTAGACACTGTATTAAATTCTAAGGATTCCATCAATGCTGAATTGGCAAAAGAAAATTATGTACAAAGTGAGTTTCCATGAGATTTGAAACACACTGAATTATGAATAGAAGACATACTAGGGTCTAGACTATCTGTCATAAGATTTTTCTAAATAATGCTGAGTCCAAAAAAGCACTGTGCAGGAGGTCAGAATATAATTTTACCATTAACTGAGAGATGAAGGTTATCTTAAGGCAAATGTAGGGGAACAGTGGCATTCCTATTCTTATGACTCGAAGCTCCTGGAAATTACTCAGATTGTGACTGAATTAAATAGTGCAAAGAATAGTGGCCGTAAACTACTTTATGCACCTAAGCCACTGACTGTTTTCACATCGTGTTTTAGCTTCTATTTCAAGCAGGATAGTATATAATAATCTCTAAATGCATACTACTCATAATCTCTAAATGCATACCACTTTAGTGACTAGAAAAAAACAGAAAGCAAAATATTGTCCTATTTTACTTTGTATTGATGCAAAATTGTTCTCATAATATGCTTTTTAAAGTTTTTATTCTTGCAAACTGAGAGTCAGAAAGTGAACAGACTATTGTAATGATCCTTTCTCAGTCTCATCATTTATGTGGCATTTTGTGCACTCTCTACAAGCATGATTACATTAGTACACTTCGAATTGATAGTATTTATTTTTCACTGTGACCTGCTTTCAAACCCTTGAGGAGAGAGTCATAAATAAACTTAATCAAAGGCCATGTCATTATTACCTTTGTTTTAACCAATGATGTTCAGTAAAGAAAAAATGCATATAAAACAGCCTAATCAGAAAGTTACCAAAGGGGCTATATTTCCAACAAAAGTTTAAAAACAAGCATCTAAATTACTTTTTAAAATGACGGTATTTCAAGGTGGACACTAGATGTAAACTATATAAAAAAATTGATGCTGATCAAAGCATGCTCTTATCCCAAAGTTTCTGTGTTCAAGATTGATTTGGCTATTTCAGAAACACAAAGTTTATTTGAAGTTTTCCTAGCTCTCTGTATCTCTTCTGGGCTTACAGAAACCATTTCCCTGCATGTAGCCTTAATGTGTGTTGTGCAATTTATTTTAACAACATTCATGTGCAATGACTGCATACCCAGTGTCCAGAAGATTGATTGTGTATGTAATTGTGATAATTGCAAATCAAACCATCCTCTGAGTTATGAATAGCGAGGTATGGTTACAAGCATAGTGTAATGGACCCCTGAATTCTGGTCCCAACACCGTTGCTAATTTGTTATGGTATGGTAGGCAAAGGACAACTCAACTGTACAAGAGTTGAAAATAAAATAATTAAATTATACAATAAAAATTAAATTAATTGACTTTAACATCTTAATCTGAAATAAAATTTCCTTTAGCAACTGCACAGAAATATGTGGAACTTGACTTGATCCTACAATTGTCAGTCTCCTAGTCACATCTCTTCCCCGTGTTTTTCACTGCCCCTCATGCCTTGCTGCTTTGGTTAAGCTCCACTGGCAGGACCACACAGCTCCATCAATCTTGATGCAACAGAGCAGTTCGTTATTAACTCATCTTCTAGTACGAAAAAAGCTTGTGGTTGGGGATATATTATTTAGAATGGTGATAATGAATTGACTTTCAATAAACTAAAATTGATAAACAGTCACCTTTTAGAATCCCTTTTTTTTAAGTGTAGTATGATCAAATGAGAATAAAGATAATCTTGGATAATAGTTTACCAATTTTTTCACCCAAAATAATACCATTCATTTTTTTGTCCTCTCATGGATTCTATTTTTTTTTAATTTAAATGAATGTTCAAGTACAGTTTTCTCCCCCTTACTCCCAATCAAGCCCTCCCAACCCCCCTCCCTACCTCCCTCCCAATCAAGCCCTCCCACCCCCCCTCCCTACCTCCCTCCCATTACCACCCTCCCCCTAGCTTTTATCCATGTGTCCTTTAACTTTGATTCATGGATTCTATTTAATTAGGCATTTTTGTCTATGTATGGTAATTAGGAAATAATGCATGTTTTCATTTGAGTTTACCAAAGATAAATAGGATTATCAATTAGAACTTTTGATTAGCATGAGGTACAACTTTTACCACACTCAGGTGGTTAACAAGTTGGCGGAAAGCTCAGAACTGTGTTTCAGTTGGCCCACACAATCTTGATGCAGGCAAATCAACAATTTGCATTAGAAACATCAAAAGAGCCTTTCTAAGATTTAGAGTTGTTGATCCTACATCTTTTATGAACTGCCATTCATAATACATTCATATGAATGTGGCAACAAAGCAATAAGACATTTATTTCCTCAAATATATGTACAGAAATGTATGTTTAATTAACCATCTGCTGCAAAATATTGGGACATACTGCATCTCTAAATGTATAGAAGTCAGCTGACATATAGAAAACAAAGAATAACGATTTTGAAGTAGATAGATCTTAAATTTGAATCATGTATAAATTTTTTTCTCTTAGTCTCAGATTATTTACCTATGGAATATGATTGATAGCATCCACCTGAAAAACACTGGCAACTTTCATGTCATAAAGACGGAGTATTTGGTACAAAAAAATCACAAAATATTAAAAGCCATATTTTTTAAAGAAAGATAGTACTAGAGACTAGTAAGAGATGCATTTTGTTATTCAGTCAAATAAGATTTACTGTATGTGCCAGGCACCCTTTTAAGAAATGGGGATAAAATGAAGAATAATATGGGATTACTCAGAGACCTAACATTCTGAAGTATGTGTGTGTGTGTGTGTGTGTGAGTGTTTGGCGTTTGTGTGTGTGTTTGGTGTTTAAGGTAATCAAGCAATAATTAGGTAAGTAAAATAGTTATAAATTAGCTAAATACCATGAAGGAATTCATATGAATAGGGGACTTTGGTAGAAAATAATAGTACAGGAAATAGGAAGGTGAGGGACCAACCCTCAGAAAGAGTATAGTAAGCTAAAATTGGATAGATGAAAGTAACTTCCTTTGTCTGAAGCCTGAAAAAGTCTCTAGGCAGATGTGCAAAGGCATTGAGTTAAGGGAAGGCTGAGTGTGCTTTAACAACTGTCAGAAATGTCCATGAAGTTGCAGCCTAGTGGGCCAATGGGAATGTGACAAGATGAGAAGGGGCCAATGGGAAGAGGCCAGGTCATTCGGGGCCTTAAAAAATTATGGCAAGGGGTCTGTCTGAATGTTTTTCTTAGTGTAAAGTCAAACAGATATAAACTCTCAGTTGAATAAGAAATCAAACATTTATTGCGCATATATACTATAGTATAAAATTTAACAGTCCAAATAAAAATAAAACTAGAAGGCTGATGATATAAATTGTCAACATTAATTCAATGTGGCAAATAATCTTTGCTGACATTACATTGCATTTGATGCATGCATTTAGTACCTAATCATCATTTTGGGCTCTTACCACAATAGCGTTTTTAAAAATTCAGACATAGAGGAAGTGTCAGTATTTATATATAATGTATGTACTTATTTGCATGCATTGAATTGTTATCAAATAGGAACTTGACATTTAAATTTCTATGTAAATTGTTAAATTTACATAGAAAACTCTCAGTTCCCCAAGAGTGCGTTCAGAGACCCCAGGTAAGAGGCACTGCTCTGAGGCACAGTGGTGCTGTGAACAGTTTCTTCGGAAAGGGGCTCAGGTTTCCTAGAAGTCTGTAGGTGAGATCCCACTAAGTGGAGGCAAACACATTTCACAACAGTCTCATCCCTTGAGGAGGAATTCCTATTGAGTTTCTCATTAGTCTGGCTAAACCTTTTAATTTAAGTTTCCAAAGCTCCTTTCATGCCCTAAAGGAAAGACAGAATTTAGTCAAACAAATACCAAATCCTCATCTGGACACCAAAACAGTCCTGGCAGTTGCATCCACTTCCTACTGAAATAAAATGCTAGGCCATTCCTGTGTTTAAGGAGCATGATCCATAGTTAGGATTCAATGAAATAATAAGATACAATTTATACTCTAACACATTTTAATTTGTTTTTAATTAAATATAGAAAACTGAATGTTCAGGAAAAACACAAAATTACTGTTGGCAAGAACAACTATGCCATAGACCTTGCCTTTCAATCACCACCGCAGACTGCATCTAAGTCTGATTTGCAAAATAATGCAAAAAGAGCAGCCACTGAACCAGCCTAATGAAATCTGACCTTTGAAATATTTTATACTTCATTTGAAGAATCAACTTTTAATATTTAGTGAATTCTGTTATTTGCCTGCAGGATATCTATTTATATTTTGTGCATAGCAATTTTGTCATCCTTGGTTGAATTTAATCAAGCCATGAGTAGATGATGTGAGCTGAAGCAATGAAAACTCATTTTGTTGTTAGCCTACTCTGCACCCACTACACACACCATACCAACACATGCAGGATGGAGCAAAGTAGGTTTACAGTTGTTCATATAGAAAAACTATAGTAATTAATAAATACTAGTGTAAGAATGAACTCTGTGTTTTGCATACTAACAACTGTAAACTTACTTCTGCCCCACCCACCCTGCATGTTTCACAGAGAAATGCACACAGATGAAGAGACATGGCTCTTATCCATGTCACAGTTAGTCTTCATTGTGACTCAGTCATCATTTCCTCAAATATTAAGTTGTCAATGTCATTGTCAGTGACAGCTGTCAGAAAATTATGGTTCCTCTTTTTGCCTCCTGGTAGATATAAACAGCCAGGTGACTAATTTTGACCAGTAAGTTGTAAGTGGAAGTGTTTTGTATACTTCTGAGTTGGAATATTTAACTCCTGGTTAAGACCTTGGGGATTCATTTAACTCCTGGTTAAAACTCTGGAGCGTTTTTTCTCTCTGTCTTTCTGGCATAATGCCTGGCAATATTTGAGATGATGGCTGTTCTACGGAGTTCTGTCCCAGAATGACTGTGATTGGAAATTGGGAAGAGATTCAGTCACACGGGATGATCCAAAAATAAACCTGTATTGCTTTGAGCCACTAAATTTCAGGGTCATTTGTTTCCATGTCATTATCCAGGCTCTTCTAATTGATACAAACTACGTGCAGCACATTTTACTGTGTTCAAAGGATGCATCTGTGAACAAGATGGAAACAGTCACCAACCACATAGTGCTTGATTTTAGTGAAGGCTCTTAGCTTTCCACTGCTAGAGTGGGGATTACCTGAGGGTAGGTATCTCTGAACACTTTCTTCATAGCTCTATCTTAGAACTAAAAAACTACCCAGGGCACACTTGATGCTGATCTATAAATATCTATTAAACAAATGAAGGAGAAATTGAGTGGGCTAATTAAAATATTGACAGTTTCCATATCAGAGATGTACAAAGTGTGACAGCAGCCTGTAATGATGCAAGGTGCCCGGTTCACCTAAGGGGAGTAGAGGCGACATCTGAGAGGGTGGCTTTTGATAAGCAGAATGAACTAGGTAAGGGGTGGCAGAATGGGAAAAGAGAGCATGTCCCAGGCAAATGTGATGGCACATGCAGAACCACTGACACGGAAATGGCACTTCCAGGAAGGGGAAGTGACTGTGATTCAGCCCCAGGGTGAGAGCAATAGGCACGGTGGTACAAGACGTGGTGGGTGACACCACTGGGGGGCGGATCATGCAGGGTCTTGTGGGTTTTACTAAGGATTGTGGGCTCCTGTCTAGGAAAACAAGGGGTTTGAAGGGATTCAATTACACTCATGCTGCTGTAAGGAAAACAGACTGGGGAGATTCAACTTATTGGTGATTCTAACTCAAAATTAAACAATGGCTTGGAGCTTAGCAGTTTACCTCAACTTTCTGACTATGAGCACTGCCTGGCTGGGTCCAGAGGGAGAACCTGCAGGCTGCTCAGCTCCCTGCACTCCAGCAAGACTGGGTTTGGTGCCTCAGCCTCATATTACGAGGCTGTGTAGAGACAACACACACAGAATGTGGAAGACATTGTTCATTCCCTTAACAGGGTCTCTCTTGAAGATCTTGGGAAGAGATTTTTTTTTCTTAGTTTGATACTACGAATAAGTTTGCTTCTCCTTAAAAATATTCTTTTTGAATTTTAAGGACAGGTAAAAATTGAAACAGATCAATTTTCCTCTCCCTGTGACAATGAAAAAGCTTATGACAAATGTGTGACCCACTTGAAGTGCCTGTGTAGACCAGCATGTGAATTTATATTCACCTGTCTTGGTAGTATGTTTCTGACCTTGGTTTTGTTTCTTGTTAGTACTTCTTTCTAAATTAGATCCTCCTACCATGTTTTATATACAGTCATGTTAAGTCATCTTCAAGGTCTTTTGGTACTAAGTATAGTATAAACAAACATTTTTGAATCACTCCTTACCTCCAATCAGGCAAATAATAATCTTGGTATAAAAGCTAACCAACACACTTTTCTATGATATACCTTTTAAAAGACACACAAAAAAAATAGGGACCAGATTAATATTCAAATGATTCATTAGTTAGCTACTAATGTACAAAGTATGACAGAAGCCTATAATGATACAAGGTGTCCGGTTTACCTAAGGGGAGTAGAGGTGACATCTTGTGGGGTACCCTAGGTTCAATGGTGTGTACAAACAGATATGGTCTCTGCCTTTGTGGCACTTCTAGTTTAGGGGGCAAACCCTGAATCTATGAGAAATAGAACTGCACTGTGTGAGGCCCTTGTACTGCACACTAGTGGGATGTTGAGCTGGACTGCCTGGGTTTGAGTCCCAACTCTGTCACTTACTTGATCTTAAGCAAGTTACTTAACTTTTCTGTGCCTCAGTTTCCTCATGTGTAAAACAGGAATGCAAACAGTACCTACTCATAAAATTTTTGTAAGGATTAAATGAGTTAATGCATGTGAAGAGCTCAGAGTAGTGACTGGCAGGGTTATATTACTATTAAATATTATGATTACCTATAAAAGGAACTTATATAATTTATTGAATGCTTAGTGCACCTGTGAAATATGCGAGGAAAAGCAAAGTTTCCTTTTTCTTCCTTGCTTCTAAATAAAGCACTGTGTGCTATTTAGAATTATGAGATCATTGAGTGAGAAGAGACAATTTTCAACCAATTTAGAAATCCCTGTGACTTTCCTGATGGATGCTTCTTTGTTAGCATTTGTGCAAATGGTTCTTGCCTCTGAACCAGCCCATCTATTCCACTGTGGGGCATCTGCAATGGTTAGAAAGCTTTCCTAGGTTTCAGCCAAACTCTAAAGAAAAAAAGAAAACCCTCATATGCCTAAAACATATTAACTACAACATTGTACATAGTCACTTTCATTAAGTGTATTAGATTGAAAATATTAGAAATATAAAATATGAACATTCCATCCACAGATATTTATTAAAGACCCACTGTCAATAGGAAATATGGTTAAAATAAAGTTTGTATAAAGGATTGCAGTCATTCGGTGTTGAAGCAGAGCAGATATTATAAGGATTTAAATAAATTTACTAAATGCCTACTTATGTGACAGGCAATTTAAATTTAATTTAATTCTCACAACCCTCTATGGTAGATAATGTTGTTCTTAGAGAGCAGATGAAGTAACTAAGAAACTAAGATTCAGAAAGTTATTTTTCTGAAGAAATATAGCTGTAGCTAGTATATAAATAGCAGACCTGGAATTGGAACACATCTTTGTCAGGTTTTTCTTTCTCACTGTACCCAGAGGATCAAAGGACAAAATAATAAGAGAAAGTAAAACTACATATGGGAAGAAGACTTAGTTTCAGGCTGCCCAAGAACCATTATTTTAAAAGCGTATGCCAAAAAGGGGGTTGTTAAGAGATTGTTTCTGAACATTTGAATAACGCTGTGCTTCTATGAATGACTGATTTCACCAATAAAATAAGCAGTCTATTCAATGTGCTACTAAAGCTTTGGTTAGCACTTAAAGTGCTCACCATCCACATATACTGGTCCCATTGTGGTCAGTTAAGATTTTTCCTTACCTCTCTTGTTTATCTTCACATTAAAGATGGGAGCAGAACTGTATTGGGAGCATCAGTTAATTCTTGTCTTGCTCCCATGCTACTTATTTTGTGGGTATTGGTTTTGATTTGGGGTTTATTCCTTTTACTTAATTCTTCAGAGTAACTAAGAGTAGGGTTTGGAGTCAAGGGAGGTAGTGCATTGCTATTACAATGCATATTCTCAGCCTCCACAAGACCTACCTTAAAAGGATTTAAACTCTCGAATAGCTGTGTTTGGTTATATTAGTCAATTAGTATTCAGATATTTCTTGTATGTTGCCTGCATCTCCCCTTTTTCCTCCCATAGAAACCAATCAGATGTAAGATCCTTGAGGGCTTGAACTTTTTCTATTTTGTTCCTAGCTTCTAAAATAATAGATAGCACATTGATGCTCAATAAAGGTTGGTTGATGGATGAATCAAGTAAGACCAAAGCCACAAACCCTATCCCCTGTGGGCCATTAGGCCTTCTCAATGGACAGCATTGAAAGTTATACATATTCATGTTCTCATTTGGAGGTGAAGTGAGCTTCTGAAATCCAAGTTCAGTGAAGTGTGGCTCTTTTGGAGGACACTGGATAACCGAGGTCAATTTAAAACGATCTCACTGAACTAAGTCCTCATTCTCTCAGTCAGCTCAAGATGGGCTTTTAAATCAGAAAGATCTGGCTTAGAATCTAACTTCTTCATTGTGTTATCTATAACATGGAGGCAATGATGCAATTTCTTAGCGCTGTTGCAGAGAGTAAACTACACATGTGAAGACATATTTCACAGTTATTGGCATATAGTTGTTGCTTAACGAAAGCCTATTTCTGTTTCTTTGTACAAATAAAACACAGTTCTTAGAGATATAAATATTATCAGTTGCTTCAATCTTGGTGGCTAAGAAGAGCAAATCTAATGAAAAGAAATGCAGTCTTTGAGTTAGAAATGTTGGTGATATCTCAATCATTATGTTGAGATATCATAAACATTATATTATTCCAGTGTGTCATAGCACCTTTTATTGAGGACAAATGTGGTTTGGTCTCAGTGATGCTTTATAAACCAAGAAAAAATATCCAAGACCTCATGCTTTTCAAGCTCCTGGATATCCAAAAATGGTGAAATTCTACAAAACTGCCTTAATTATATCAGTCATAAAACTCAGCCACTTCCTGGCAGAGCCGTGTCTACGACTGTGGTCCTCCTGTAACTGCATTTTCTCTTTTAGACTTCTCATGGGCAGGCATAAGATTAAGTCTGTTTTATGGTAAATACTCAAAGGAAAGGACTATGGTAAAAGGAGTAAATGGCCTAATAAAAATGCTTCCTTGATTTCCATTTTATTTTCTTCCTCTACAGACTCATATAAGTCCACACAATGTTGAAGAGTGAGCCCATGTCAGGTAAAAACATAATAGGAATGAGCCTCTAGATATCTGATCTAGCACTAAAAATTTCTGTTTCTGGATTCTTCATTCAATGAAGAGTTTCCTTTTGATTTTTCCTAATCACACCTTATTATCATATCATGTTAAGCATCATATTTGGGACCTAAATTTTTATAGTTAATTCTCAGTTATATAAAGAATTTAGTGACAGTTAAGGCTGTGCTATTACTAAAGATATCTGTATTTTTCTCAGAATTAATTATATATGCCTAAGTGAATTATTTTCCCATATTTTAAAGAAATTTTTAAAATCACAACTGAAGACACAAGTATGATTCAAAATAAGTCCAGCACTATACTTTGCACAGCAAACATACAAATGTATATACCCAAATATGTGCATTTACTTATAGAAACCTGTATATTTCTGTACAAATTCATATATACATTTGTACATCCCACACTGCATATTTAGATGCATTACTATGAGAACACATCCAAAGAAGTACCCTACTTGTAAAAAGAAATAAAAGGACTGCTACAGAATATAGAACTTTCTACAAATGGTATACCTGCCCTACACATACATTGGTGTTCTGTGTTCTCAATGGTAAAAGGACTCATGAGGAATTAGACACCTACTTCTGTTTATAACCTGAAGTGGTCCCAAAGGCCTGATTAATTTGAAACAACCATACACTTGCTTCTGTTCATTGCTTAATCAATCTTTTCAGGCACATCAGAATATCCCATTTTCCAATACAACAGCTTCCATCATAAGTGTTTGATCCTTAATTCTGCAGTGCTGTCACACATTGAGAGACAATAAAATGAAACAGGTTGTTATCTCTTAAAAAGGACTAGTAATTCAAATTTGGACAAGCTTCTATTTAGGCAAGATAATTACAGAAATTTCCCTTTCTTCTCTCATGCTGCAGTCTAACATTTAATAGTTTGGCAAATCTTACTGCACTAAAGCTACAGGCAAAAAGAAAATAAAATCAAGATATTGGTCATAAAACTAGCCAATATAAAAGACTAAAGATTCAATTCTAAAAGGGGGTTATGGAAACATTTTTATTACAATTGCATATTAGAATTGGAAGAATGAAGGTTTTTAGGGGAAAGACAAATCTTTTTTTATTCTCTTACATCTTCAATTTCTCTGTGTCATCTGACTAAAATGCATCCGTACTGTTGCAATCCTAAACAACAGTCACCACCTTGGTCTGCTTCCTACTCCCCTTCAAGCCATCATCCCTTTACTCTGTCTTTTCAAGAGCCAACTTATTAGAATAGTTTAAACCCATTGCCTAAGTTTCCCTATATTTCCCAACCAACTGCAACCTGACATCTGCCCCTCCTCTTCTGTTTCAACTGATCAAGCAAAGTAAAATAGTCTTCTTACTTTTTATATCCATTGACCTCATTTCATTCTTCATTCCATTGTTATACTCAATGATATTTCACATTGACGACCCCTTCTCTCTCCTTAAAATATTTTCTTCCCTAGATTTCTTGAATTTTGCTCTCACTTTATTCTCCTTTTTAATCTGTTTTTCCATGTCTCTATTACTGCATATTTTCCCTCTGCCTCCCTCTTAAATATTAGTGTTACCAGAGTTCTCATTTGGTCTATTATGTGTGATTTCTTCCACTCCTGTGGTGTCTTTTTCAGGTGATAAGTAGAGTTGGGGTTCAAGTCCATCTCAAATGAACATCAACAAACCCTGTAGTTACTTCTGCAGGCTCCTGAATGTATAATTAGGGTGGTTACATTCTGTAGTTGGAAGAGCCCTCACATTGGCCACCTGGTTAGGGAGCACCAGCCAGTGTGGTAGGAGAGGCTACGTAAAAGCCCTTGGAACTGCAGAGCCCCTCATCACCTCCAGCCACGATAGCAATTAGGCACTCAACTTCATGCAAAAATGAATTTCAGACATTAACACAACCATTAAAAACTTTAGAGTTGCAAAAGTGGAGATTCCCCTTATAATTCCAATTAATTAACATTTTTGGTCCTTGAATAAACCAGATGGATCATGGCATATGACAATGAACTCTCAAAACTTAACCAAGTGGTAAGCCTAATTACCACATGTTGGAGGTGGTATCTTTTTGGTAACAGATTAACTCAGCCTCTTGTGCTTGATATGTGGGTACCATTGATCTGGTGAACATGTTCTCCTCAGTCTCCATGGGAAGAGAAATCAAAACAAGGTCAGTCTTACAGGGGAAAGACAATATATATGCATTGTCTTGCCTCAGAGCTGCATTAAATATCCTGCTCTCTGTCACTGTACAGTCTGCAGAGACCTTGGTTGTTTTTATATTCTGCAACACAGCATGTTGGTTCACAATATTGGTGACATAAATGGTAATTTGACATTATTAGCAGGAGGTGGCCCGTATTCTAGGCATCCTGATAAAGAGCAGACCTCAGTAGAGGACTCACAACAAAACCCCCCATGGTATATTATCTAATTCGCCAAGTCATAAGTTTGGGCAAAAAGAGAAGCGATTTATTATAAATGTATCATTCAAGATTGGGTTTGAGAAGATCCCAATGATACATGTAAATTACATAAATCCATAATGCCTAAATCCTGCTCCCGCAACTTATAACTATGGCATCGTGGGGTCCCTATAACTAAATGGCAAAGGAGAATCACAGCAAATGACCACTGAGGCCTGACTCTAGATAAGTTGGTGTCATTTGTTCACGTTAGCTTTACTGAATAACTGTTACACTCTAGGCTCACTTAGAGGTAACTCAAAAGGACATGATGATGATAGTAAATCTTCACAGATAATATTTAAAAGTTCAGTTTCTATGGAAGTATAAGTGGCCTGAGTTTTGGGCTTCTGGGCAGAATTAATGGGTTAGCTAGTTGGTCAGGACTCAGAAGAAAGACAATTAGAAGAGAAGAAACAATGAAATCTTAGGAAGATGCATGTGAATGACTCTGTGGAAGTGGACACAATGTGGGCATTTGCTTGTGTCTCATGTTAACGCCCACAGGGAGCATTTACTTTAGAAGAAGCAACCCAAGAGCTAAGAAAAAGGGAGGCTTGTCCTGTGGATGTCAGCTAGCCTGTTCTTTGGCAACACTAGAGCTAGTAGAATGGGGCCAATGAAGTGGCCACAGTGGCAGAGATATAGCTGTGCAGGTTCAATTGCAGGACTCCCTTTCTCTAAAGTTTATCTAGCTACTTCCAACTAATCAAGAAGAGAGAATAATATTGAATCCACATTATGACACCATCCTTCACAGAGACCAGTCAGCCACTTGGTGATAGATTGATTTTATAAGACTCAGTCTCCTTAGAGGGAGCAGAAATTTATCCTTTCATGAGTTGACACCTTCTCTGCATATGGATTTTCTTTCTCTGCCTCTAGGGCCACTACGAACGTCGTCATCCTAGGGCCTTACACATTATCTCATACATATTTTCATGGTTCCTTTCACTAAGTTATCTCAGTTTTATGGTACAGGAGACTGAAGAATGGGCACATAAACACACAACCTACTTGTCTTACCATGTTTCTTATCACCCAGGAGCAGAATAATGGAATGGTCAGTTAGAGGCCCCATGAAGACACAAATTTAGGTGTAAACTCTTCGTCCTCTAGGCTGTGGCAGATGCACTAAACCAATGCCTACTATGTGGTGCTGTCTCCAGCAGCTAGGATAGGTGGGGTTCAGAGCCAAGGGACAGCAGTACTGGTTTATCTCACCATCCTTCCTAGGCACTCATTTGTAGAATTTATGCTCGCATCTCTACAAACATAGCTTCTGCAGGATTAGTGTCCTTGGTTTCAGAAAAACACTTTTTACCAGAGGACAGAGTGGAACTACTTGTATTTTACTTCAACTTAAAATGAAAACTACCACTGGGTCACTTGGGCTGCCCTTGGCATTATAGCAGCCAAAGTGGGGACCTTTACTGTTAATACTTTATGGATATGCTCACTGATAATAGCTCTTTTTTAACTTTCTGAAAGTAATGAGATAGAGCATTTTAGATAACATAGTAAAATTCCCACTAAATTTACATTTAATTTACATTAAATTCATATTGTTATCTATCTTACTAAAAAGTACATATTTATTAATAATTGCTTAATGTTGACTACTAAACATTAACTTTTCCCAGTTAAAGAGCTATTCAGCCTAGACACTAGTATTTTATCATTTTAGATGATTTATTATTGTTATTATTACTATTATTGCATTTGCTAATGGCAGAACTCTGGATATCACCAAAGGTCTTTCAAATCTTATTTCTGTGCAGTTTAAAGTATGGGAGGAAAAGTCTCAATGTCTTAATTAAAACACAGAATTTTCCAATATAAGTGGGGGTGGTTGGATGGTTATCTCTTCTATATTAGCCAAAAGAAGTGTATAATACTTATGTGTAGTATTTATTCTTGCATTCACATAATTTGTCCTTGAATTTGTTTTAAAAATGAAAATTTCTTGGGTAATCCATATATTGTTTCTCATGTGGTGAAAAACAATCATATTTTCACTGAAAGGACAAACCTACACATAGCTTTTTACAGTTAAAAAAATAATCTGTGCTTGCAAGGAAAAAAAATCACTCTCTGTTTTAGCATTCCCTGAGGCCCTCTGCATTGGCCTGGCTGGAGGTTGTTCTATAATGAGCACTGTTTTCAGGTAAGTGGATCTCTTCTGCTTTCCTTATTGTATCGTAACTCACATAAATAAGACTGTGAGATTAGGAGAATAATCAGCCCTGTAGATGTACAGCTACAGACCCTGGAAGAATCAGAAAAACCCTTGTATTCTGGAATAAAACTAGGAACACAGGAAGCATTCATATAAGACTGGTATCATCAGGGAGACATGCTATGGAATTTGAAAATTACTGTTTAAATTTTTTCTATTTTTTATGCAGTAAAATATTAGTGTTCCAGCACTATTTCCCTTATTTAAATACTTTGTATTATTAGCCTTTTATTCCTGTGTTTGTTAGCTCATTCATGCATTCAGCACAGATATACAGTACCAGGTTATGTTCTAGAGACCGGCATCCTCAGATCCCGTGGCCCCTGCCAAGAGTGAACTTATGGTCAAGTGGGAGCAGAAGGCAGAGATATAGATGAAGTGTGAGGGGAGCATATAGGAAAAAACATAACCTATGCTCAGGATACAGGGAGGGCTTCACTGAAGAAGTGACATTTGAAGAGGAGGAGCAGATGCCAACAGGTGGGTGAGAACAGCTTACAGAGGCAGGAACAGCAGGAGGAGAGGCATGGAAAGTGTGCGTGTGTGGGAATCTGGAAATTCTGTGTGGCAAGGATAGTCCCTCCTCCACTGTTTTCAACATCTTTAGGAGTTTGAACTTTTCCCTGGGGGCAGTAACTTTTACTGGAGGAGGTTAAGGATCAAATTAATTTTAGAGGTCATAACTGATGGCCATGTGCTAAATGCTTAAATTACTAGGGTGTAAGATTAGAAGTGAGGACTGGAGGCAGGTTTCAGAAGAATCTGAACACTGGATAAAGGAATTTAGATTGTACCATGTAAGCAATAAAGATTTTTCTAAGTGCGTGAGCAGTGGGGTGGCGTGATGAAAGTGATGTTTTTCTTGATATATGTGTACACATGAAATGATTTTTCTTTAGGTTGCTCATGTTATTTTATTTCTGAGAAGATTTGGCTTATATAAGTTTTCATGGGCCATGAAATTTGGAAATAGAAAAGCTTTTTAATGGATACTTCAAGCCAGTCTTCTATCCTCACCTTAGCAGAATCTAATAAGATATTACTAATAGTTGGCAGTCTAAAATAAATGGCAAGGAAGTCATAGCTATTTATTCAAGCAATTTCTGGGGAACTAAGAGCCTTAGGTCTAGAGACTTATCTATTAGGGAGGAAGATGGGGAGATAAAGGCAAGTATATGTCAAAACCAGGTGAGTACTGAGTGTCACTATTATGAGCAGAGTTAAGCTACCCAACCCTGTGTGTGAGTTCCACATCTTGAAAAAAAATGTTACTACTCTTGATATTTAGGCTACTGCTATGAGACAAAACTCTAAGAATCCTTAAAGTAAAAGGATTTTTTGCCTTTATATAAAGACCTATATTATATAGTATATCTTCAACCCAATATAAAGATATAGGACTAACCATATGAAATTGCCTACATGAGACTCTTTTGACACGTAAATTGGTAACTTCATAGGGTTCAAAAGAATACTTGCACACATATATGCACACACACAGATAAAGTTATATATATCAAGTTGTACATGTATGCTGTCTTTTTATTGTTGTTGTTTAGTGAATTTCTGGGATGAATTCTGCTAAGACTATATTCTCTATAGTGGGCAACTAATGCAGTCTCTTATTAGCTAAGTGCTCAGCAAATAATTGGTCAGAGATGGTCTTAATGCCTTGATCCAGTAAGTCTTCTACTTTTTGCCAAGGAAATTTATGTGTTGGGAAACTCTAGTAAAACTTAGGTGATTTGTAATTCTGCCTTTGCCATTACTTCCAGCTTATAAAGGACCTCAGCCAGAGATGAGAAATTGGACACTCTTTGGTCTTTCCTCAACTCACTATCAGTCCCACTCATATGTACAGCCTTCTAAATTCCCAAAAATACATCAAAGCTTTTCAAAGACCTCCCTTTTATATTGTTGTCCAGACTCTTGCTTGCCCCAAATAGTAACACAAGCATCTGTGATATTAAACAATTTCTGCTAATTGTTTTCAACAAATGCCCCAGAAACAGGGCTTTTGAACTCCAGGTCAAGTCAAATAATGACAATCAATGCTTTGTGAATAAGACTTCTCCAAGAAGCTTTGAGACAAACTAAATGATAATGATCTTAGGATGAGACTAGTTGAGGAGGTCTAAACTAGGCTGGCCTCCTCCTCCCTGGCTCTAAGGCTGTTGTTTTTCAAGGCTCCTTGAGAACTGAGGAGTAGGGGATAGGTGTAGGTCAAGTTTAAAAACAATAAATCCTGTTCTTATTGAGGTTTAGTAGTATTTCCTGAATAAACATTCTTCAGAATACTGCAAGCCTGTGTTAATCCCTAGATCTCTGAAAAAGTATATTTAGATAAGTATTTCTGTGTTTTCATTGCTCTGAGGAGCAGATTTATAGAAGTTCTCACTCTGACATCCCAGGAGGTCCCAGTTCCTTCATTGACTCTTATTTTTACCTGACTCCCTTCCCAATATTTTAATGACCCAATTTCTATTTAGGAAGAAAATGTCCTCCCTAAGGATATTACACTTGCTTTAGAAATTTTCTGTGCCATTTCAGAACTAAGCAATAAATGTATGAGCTTAAATATTTTCAAAGCAATTATTAACGAGTATCTATACTAATCAGCATTTTTTTTCTAACTTACTTGTAATCATCATTTCTTTCCTTCAATCAGCTGTTCTTTGCATTTTGGAAATGGTAGAATCTTTGAAAAAATATGAACAGTATGGACTCTCACCCCTAAAGTGTATTCTATTCAATACAAAAATATACATTTTAAAGGATTTTACTTATTTTTTTAGAGAGGGGGTAAAGGAGAGAGAGAGATAAAGAGAAAAAGTCGATGTGTGAGAGAAACATCTATCAGTTGCCTCCCACAAACCCCTAACCGGGGGACCTGGCCTGAAACCCAGGCATGTGCCCTGATAGGAATCAAACCAGCAAACTTTTGGTTTGGGGGATGACACCCAACTCGCTGAGCCACACCAGTCAGAGCCCCAAAATACACTTTGAAAAATGTGATCATGAGCCTGAATCTCTAAGATTACTCTGGAACACAAACTAAGAATTTCTCTCTTAGAACTTTATACTACATTTGTTTATAATCATTTTTCTTCTGTTTTCCGCCGCCTTTGTCTCTGAGAAAACTTGTCCTTGGTAGTAAAAAAAAGAATAAAATCAACATTTATTTGAGTGCTGATTAAATGTCAGTCACTATGTTAGAGAAAATGATTGGTACATAAAAGGTGCTTAATAATTATATTTTAAATAAATACTACTTTACCTATATCATTTCCACCTTCCCATTTCCTTGTTTGACAGATAAAAATTATCTTCAATGAAAAGCTACATAGTTTGATAATATGTTATACTCAAGGAACAGAAAAGTTGTGGGGGGAAAAAAGATGAAAATTACTGTTGAGATTGAGAATAGATTTAAAGTAGACATTGAGAAGTTTTAGAAATCTCTCAGTTTCTATCGTTTCTAAGAGCTGCCCCTCCAAAGGATCCTTCAGTGTGAAACAACATAGAACCACTGAAGAAGATTCGTTCTCAGGCGCCTCGGTTGGGATGCCAATCTCAGCCACCCCAATTACTTTTTCTTCCTGTGCTGCTGTGTGTCTCTCACAGGACAAGTTGCCATGACCATGGTAGCAGCAATGGTTCAAGGCAGCAACACCTATGCTCAATTATGCGACTTCACATTTATGCTTGTTATCATCAGGCCCCTTTTGCCCACTTCTCTTAGCATTTTAAATGTGGAGCAGAATGGGGTAACAGCTTCTCAGAGGTACTGCAATAACTTCTACTTTAATTTTTCCATGTATTTTAACAAGATTCCATGTAAAACATCTGGAGACACTAATTACTGCCTGTCCTATAAACTTACACTCCAATTTGCCCTTGTGACAGTCATGTCATTAACTGGCTCAGAACCAACTCTAATTAATCAACTGACAAATATAGATGGTCCACCTGCACACGTTTCCCTCTGAAGGCAGCACAAAGTAATCCTCTGCAGCACTGCCTGTGAACATTCTTGGTACTGGTAAGATAATCAGTTCATTTTCAGGCTAAATTATAAAGGGAAGCTGAGTATTTTCATCGTATCTCAAAATCAATACCTGGCTTACCTTTAATGGTGGGTTCCATTCACAAGCCAGAAGGGAGAGCCTGTGGACCTTCTCAGGTCCCCCCTCCCCCAGCGTTTTATTAACAAATGCAGGCCAAGTTCGCACATGGTATTGCACTTTCAAGTAGTTGGCTTTATTGTTCTGGCTACATTCAAATCTGTATAATTACACTGTTCTTCCTCCTAAAGAAAAATAGAATTCTACCAAATCATTTTGGCTTTAATTAGAGAGGTTTTCTTTTTCTATTGCCTACTTCTTTCTTGCTAACCACATCTTGCCATTATGTACACGTCCGTCATTTTGGGCAAGTTACCTGACCTGAACAGACTTTTCTCCCTCTAGAGAAGTTATTCTTTACTTTGCCTCTTAAGATAAACAAGAAACTATCAAATTGTGTTGCCACTGCCACATAGTGGCTGTGGTCACAGTGGAAGAGCCGGGTTTTATAACCTGTGAGAATCTCCTAACTGGTTCCATAACTGACTTTAGAGTCTTTATGATGAATGGAATCATGGAATGAGAAAGTTATACTCTTGTACAAGTGGCTTCTGCTATATACAGCAGAAGGGGAAGAGCTTCCTAGATTATTCTCCTTGGGCCCCAAGTGTATATTAATCAGCTATCTCAAGTTCTCAGTTGCATCCCAACATGCTAAAAAGGCAGAAAACATTCTCAACACATGTGAGTGAGTGATTCATTAGGAACATACACCAACATGAACAGACCACCAACACTTGACACAGAAGAATTTTTTAGGAGAAATTGGCAAACAAAATGTCTTTTACCGTAGCTTATAATTTGAAGAATTTTTCAAAGTCAATCTCCTATAAAAGATGATTTTAATTAGCAACAAATTTGAAAGCAAAAACATTCCTCTTAACTCTTACCCTAGGAACTGTGTTTCTTTTCTTGCCCTTCTCTCAACTTTGTCTCAAACTCAGACTCTGTACTGAAAGCTTTCCCTCTTCTTTGTCAAAAGAACACAAATCAGGAGTCACAACATGACATGCCCAATGGCCAAAAGCAGGTTTTGGTAGGGAGGTCAATCCTTGCCATATCCCATAGGGAGGGTTTCTCCCCACTGTAGCAGCCATGGAAGCTTGAGAGACTGGGGAGTACCAGTCAGTAAGCGGAGCTGGTGTGGCTGCCTCCCATCTACTGGAACTTGGCTCATAAGGATGATGGTAAGGGTGAAGGGAATCTCACCATCTACAGATGTGCTCAGCTACTTGAAGCTATTTTGGGTTGTGTCTAGTTAAGTACAATGAATTGTCCTTACATCATCTTTCCCTTTAGTGTAAATGTATTATTTAGATAGGACACAGCTTACATGCACTCCTACTCACCTAAGGGAAAATCTTGCTTTTCCAGTTAATTTAAAACTATATCACCCTTTAAGCAAAAGAAAAACCATGTAACAGTAAGTATGTTTTTGAATTCCAAAGACCTAAACAAATTTCAAACAGTAGGATTCAAAGGTCTGAATTGTTCTTACTTTTGAAAACAAATTCTTCTATGCTTTTGTTTGAAGCTCACTTACATAAGATGAATGATCATACGGATTGGCCAGGTTTGGCTGGAGGGGTTGGGAGTTGGGAGAAGGGGAAGGCACCAGGGCATCCAGAATCGAGGGTTCCTCAAACCACTGAATGGTAAGGGGATGTGCCCATTATATAAAAGCAATACTGTCAAAATTAGATTGAGAATTCTTGGCAAAGATAGAAACAAATGGCCCAAGTCAGAGAAACAGAGTCAAGTTCAGAAGGAGATAGGATAAAGAATAAGTCAAAAGATAAAAGTCAAGAGATTTAACAACCTACCCATTAAAAATTGTATTTTGGGTTTTGTTTTTGGCGGGGGGCTCCCAGGCCAGAAGTCTCTAACTGCAATGAATTGGTATTAGAATAGCAAAATTTGGTATATCACTTTGTTCAAAGAGTATGTTCATATTGTCCAGTTAGTGGGACCAGTGATTCTTGGGTTCGGGTGTGTCCTAGGGTTCTAGGGCTCAGCATCATCAATGTGTACCACTCCGTTGCAGAACAAAATCATTCAATCTTTTCTTTATTTAGCCAAGTGTGTACTAACACTGCAAAAATTCAGAGAAAGTTTGGGGGCAGGTATTCAGCATCATTGCTAACACCTAACAAGCCCTGGAAAATATCCACCTCCTTCCTTGTCACACAAGAATGACTCCCTCGTGAGTGTAATTACAGCCAGGAGCCTGGCTTGCGGGGTAGTGTGTGGATGCGCTTCTCTGCTCCTCTCACAGCTCGTGGGTGACAGCACTGCTTTGACCTGTCATGATATAGTAATAGAAAACTCCGCAATTACAATGAAATAGACAGGAAGATGATAAATGAGGTTTTGGACTAAAGCATTTAGGAACCCACAGAAATCAATTATGGTAAATATTTCCAGAAAACCCACCTGACATTCCTTTGAGAGTTTTTACAATAGTGATTTATTTGTAGAGAGAGAAGCCAAGAAAACACTTTTTTCACCTGGGAAATGTACCAATTCTATAATAATGAGTATTCACCAAGGTGTATAAGCTTAGAGGTTTATTCTATCTCCTGGCACATGTGTCATCATGTTGTGATCTTATGCTCTGGAATGAAGCTTCAAAAATGTCTTATAGGTCACATTCCCAGATTCCCTTGCGGTTTTTGCTAGATTATCTTTTTCCTTCTCTACTGTACAATGATCACTTTTCATTGTTTGCCAGAATTATGAAAGTAATGTAGATTTAACAAGTGTGGCATAAGTTGTACAGATTGCTCTCCAACATAAGCTTATTTTAGCTAAACCTTGTTTTAATGATGTATGTATGGTGCATATGCTAATAATATTTTAATATGCAAACTATTCTGATACTACCAACTATCTATGAGTTTACCAATTCTGTCATAAGAGGGATTCTTGGAGTTATAGTCAAATTAGTAAAATGAACATTATGTAAGTCAGATTCCTTGATCTCTGTTTGAAGAAATTTTAAATTGAGAGTGATGACATTTGTTTGCAAAGAGCCTTAAGTCCTTATATTTTATGTTTCGACCTAAGTTAGGTCTTGAATATGATTGCTTTTGCTTATGTGGTATGAGTCCCATTCTTGTCTTTTGTTAATGAGATCAAACACTGACTCATATTTAACTTCTTGTCAAATAAAGCTTCTAAATTTTGTGGGGGGGGCGGTTAAAATTCACTCCACTATTCTGTTGCTATTAAGTCATATCTTCTCTACCCTGAGTTTTCTCAGTTGGTTCCTTGGACCTAAGTCTAAGCTTTCGCATTTACCCTGGATCCCTTTCATCTCATTTTCAGCCTATAGTGCCAGCCTATTAAAATCTTTTCGAATTCAGAGTCTGTCACCCAACATACTCATTATCTTTGAAATCCAGGCAAGTTGAAGGAGGTGTGTTTAACTTGTAGCCCGGCCAGTGTCTCCCAGCTGTTCTTCGAAAAATAGACCATAATTAAACACCATGTGGAGGAGAGGTAATTACTGTACTTTCTTTTGTCCCTGGAGAAGATAGTTTCAAAGATACTGAAGAAGCTCAAGGAATTAATCTTGTAAATATTTACTTTCATCCCATATTAATTTCAAACTTCATTCCATAAAGAAATGAAGTTTATTTTACTAAGGGTGCCAACTTTCCGCCCTCGACAGACTCAAGGACAGACTCAAGCACAGAAATTAAAGTCCTGCTATCCTGAATTTGTAGGCTCTTCCTTTTCATGCGTTACATCCAGTCACATGTTGAAAGGTATTCCAAGCTTAGTTTGAATACTTAACTTTAAAATGCTCAGGCAATAACAAAAGTATATAATATTTTAAAATGTTTCAACTGAAAACAGTTTGTTAAATAGGTTTAGCTTTTCTAATTTGGAATTAGAAAGTTCTGTATTTTTAGTCTATGATCAAAATACTTACCTCAGATTAACATTTTTTAAAGTTTCATATAATTTATTAATACATAATGTTTAGCTGGTATTAACATATTTAAACATAATTCATTTTTGGAATTAGAATTTATATTAAAGTTTAAGCCACTTCTAGATTAGGAGTTCATTCCTTTTGGTGTACTGTTTCCTATTTTGCCAGACATAATTCCTAGTTTCCAATTCATTTTCTAGTGAACTGTAAATCTTTATAAACTGCATCATAGGAGAAAAGTATGTGTTACTATGATACATTAACTTGAGAAAATGGTCTTTAAATAGCAGATATTTCCTATTTGCTCTTTGCTCTCTAAAGGTCTATCATGTTCAGAATAAATGTAATATTTAGAAAATATATTTAGAAACATTTAAGAGTCAATGAACTTTTAATATTGAAGTTATATTGCATTTGTAAAATGAAATAAGTGTCACACTGTCATACACACCCTGGCATCTGGCTCTGATGCAGGTGGCCAAGAGTGATGCACAAGGACTCAACACCCAGCTCCTTATTTACCATCCAGTCAGGGCTACATTTCACTTTTTATTGTTCACTCAGTAGATGCTGGTGGCTTTCACAGTTCCTGGTGAATCTGGAGTCCTCCGTGATAATCAGGGATGCATCAGAATCTTGGAGAACAGGATGCAATAGCAGTAAGAGTAACACACAGAAATATCCCCCCAAATGGGTCCATGGAATAGTTTCTGCTGACGGGTTATGCTGTTCCAGAAGAGCATGATATAAGTATGGGGATAATGAAGGAGGAGTTACTTTGCACACAGAATTTTGATTTAATGTTGAACACATGGCAGTATAGTACAACATAGCTTAGCATCTACATGGTGAGTAAATGTAAAAGGATTTTTTAAGCATTTGCCAAAAACCTACAAAACATTTTAAAAACTCATTCATTCAGTCATTTGCACTCTTCAACAAACCCAGATACACAGTTGAATATTTGGCTCATCTACTTGACAAAATAACTTCTTTTTCTATGGCAGATACAAGGTTCACTAACAGAATGCTTTGTAAATGCACCTTGATCAAATAGGGCCCACTTTTTTTACTATTGTGAGTTCCTGAAACAACTGATTTCTGATCTATTTGCTAAATATTTATAACATATTCTCTTGTGCCAGTAGATGTTTTTAACATGTAACTATATGTTGTAAGTTAAAATGTATGTATATGAGTAATTAGATTATGAACTGTTTGAATTCTGTAGGCTAATAACATTGCTTTTTGGTCATTTCTGCATACTACTTTGAGACAGTACTTGAACAGAAAGTTTTGCAACTTTTCTTTGTCATGGACATTCATTATTGTTACATATTATCTATTATATGTTACTGTGTCTTTGGACAATGGGATATAAAAGCACATCACGATATGCTTTGAAAATGTGTCTTCTATGCGATAACCACAGATCTTCCATCGTCAGCCCCAGATCACTCTTCTTGTCTTCTGTTTTCTGAGCACTGCTATTTGTCAGACATGATTTCAGGTGCAGAGGAGATAACAGTGAGCTACACTAGTAAGTTCCTTCCCTGATGAGACTCACTGTTTAGTGTAAATACCTAAATAAAAAAAATACTTCCAGCCTGTGATACATTTTATCAAGGACATACACATGATGCTGGTGGTTTTAGAAAAGCGAAATAGACAAGAAGGCCCACTTCACATTGTCTGGTCAGGAGCAACCCCTTTGAATATGTTGATTTTTAAATGGAGACTTGAAAGATCAAGAAAAAAAGTATGAATCATTTGAAGTACACGAAACAAGAAAAATAAAGGCTCTGTAAGAAAAATGCTTGGGGAATTCTAGAAACTGTTTAAAGTGCGGGTGTGGAAGCAAACTTGGACAGGCGGTGACACGGGCTGTACAAGACGAGGTTACAAAGTAGAAAGACAAACTCTTCGCGCTAATAAGAGAGTTCTGCAGTGATGTAGGACACAGGGTCAACATATAAAAATCAGCCCTGTGCCAGTAAGTCAACAAATTTGATGTGTGAGAAATAATCTAAATAAATTTTCAACAGAGGCATTGAAAATTAATAAAATAATAATGAAGGACCTGAAAGAATGCCTGAGTAAATGGAAAGATCTATGTTGACACACGGATGAGAATCAATATTACTATAAATGTTAATTATCTCCCAACCAAATCTATCTATTAAAATACAGTCTGCCTCTAGTGATCTCTGAGATAATGCACTCTTTCTTTCAGAAATAGTGGGTTGGATATTCTGGAAAATACATGCTGTTTTTGCACCTCACTTGTATCGAACTTACTTTGGAGTAGAGCCCAGTTTCATCTGAGATTTTCTATCACAGAACTAGAACAAATTCCGGGTGCACCTTACATTCACACTTGAGTGCACAGGTCTGCAAACTGCACGTGATCACTTTGATCTCACTCCACGATATCTCTCAGGAGGGGGTAAATGAATGAAAGTGACATAAAAATGCCAGGAGTCTTCCGGGAGATTCCTGTAAACCGAACATAAAATCCTTAACAGATGTAATTAAAACCGAGCAGAAGTTCTGGAAGTGACAAACTGTCATGTTGGCCTAGGATTTCTACCTGCCACCAGTCATTTCCATCTACATTCTGAACTAACAGGTAAAAGACACAGAGCACAAAGCGATACAGAAAGCATATTAGATCAACAGATGGGAACCCTGGATATTGGTTCTGTCCTTGCTTCAACTACTGTGAGAACTTGAATAATGAGGTTAGTGTTGAGTTTCTTTCATTTATGCCATTTGCAAACTGGATTAGAGATTCTCTAAGCCCCCAACCTGACTGAGCGCAGTTGACGGCCTACAGCAGGAAGGAAGTCAGGCCATGACTGAAGCCCTGTCTGAAAGTTTGCAGATATGGGGGAGTAGGTAAGGGCAGGGATGAAGCTGAATAATCGTCTTCCCTAAGAACAGGTAAATTGGACTTGAGAATGGATAGATCATCTTAACTAAACAATTTCTAGAACGGTTCCATTTCTCTTTGTACAGAGTCAGTCCCCAATGAACACCTGCTGATTTGAAAATATTTTCTTAATGTTCATTTCCATTTTGTTTAAACTATTCAGTGTATTGAAATGAATCACTCAAGTTACAGCACACATCATTCAGAGGGGTGAAGGCAGGATGAGTAGAATTCCCTTGAGCACAATCTGAAACATTCACCCAGAGCCATCAGCTGTTGACAGTAGCTTTAAGAATACATTGGCATTCAGTAATTAGAGATGGAGAGGCACAACTTCCACCAACGTGTTCTATCATTAGTGTATTTCAGCAGCAGAGCTGCTAAGAGAACAAAGGCAATAGCCTGTCTGTTTATAGTGAATCATCGAGACAGCATGACCTGTTTATGCTCTGTACTAGGCCAGTGTTCATACCACATGCACGGCACAAAACTGCTGTCACCAAGGTGACGGCCACCCCCACACTGACTGTGTAGGGGGATAAACGGTGGAATGAAGGCAACAAGAAAGCTGGAAACAGCTCTTATCCACAGCCTTGACCATGACTCCTGAAACCTCTCTATCTGAAACCATACCCCCTACCGGTCTAACATGGCACAGAAAAGATACATAAGAATAAAAAAAAAGATGATTTAAAAACAGTCACAGACAAAAGATTAAAAATATCATTTTGAAGCAATCACTCCATTTATGATTTAAACATGGATTATCCTAGTTCATCCTTATAGAAGAATGAATTGATTTTTAGAGAGGTTGAAGTACCATGCTCAAGTTACAAAGAAGATGAAACATTTTATTTGATGTAAAACCTAGGGAAATGCTGCTACATCATTCAGTATTAAGGGCAGAAGAAACAGGAAGATTAAGACAATGTCTCAAGAAAGGCACTGCTTCATTTCTAGTGAATCCTGTCTCCTCAGCATAAACATTTAGATTGGCATAAAATCCAGGGCCCGGGATACTCACCTTTCCATTTATGGGCAGTACCACACAGCACTGTAAACAGAAAAATAAAGAATATGCAATATTTTTTCTTCATTATTAATAGAGCACTTAGGATAAAAATTCAAATTGGGAGTGACTTCTTTGCATGGAATGGAGAAGAAAGCCAGGGGAAATAATTTAATTCTTAACGGTGTCTGTAGAAAATTCACATATGTGCAGCATTTCTTTCTCCAAGATGCATGAATGAGATAGCATTTCATGTAAAGTTCAGTATAAAATGGTTATTATGTGCCATGATTTCTCTAAAAATGTTACATTGATTTTATTTTCATTTTCTTTGGCTGTTCAAAATTCTGAATTTTACTTTTTAGTTGTTAGTAACGCCAATAAAATGTTGACACCAAAAAACCAAAAGGCTACTTATTAATTCAGAGTCTGAGCAGCATTTTCGCCTATAACAATGTCAGGCAAGGCTCCAGTCACAACTTACGCCTGTCATTTTCTGTAATTAAAAGTACACAGTCATATTTATGCATTCTGCCTCCCAGCAGCTGCAGTTAGATTAACTGTGAACAAAGAAAACATTTTGACACAGTTAATTACATGGCAGTTCTCCTTTGCTAGCAAATACCAGCTACCTCCTCAAATGATTAAAAATACTTTTTTTTGCTTATTTTTCTTCTACCTATTATAAATAGCCATGAAAATTTTCAGTTTATTCTTACAAAGAGTTTTAATTCCAACGCTTCAGTCTAAAATACAGTAAACTATCTGGTAACTTTTAACGGAGATATATGATTACCAGCTTTCAAAGATCTGACCAAAAGGTCTTCTGGGACAAGATTTCAAGCATTTTTTAAAAAACTTCATGTGAGGAGAAAGATGAGACTATGATTTAGCTTTATGTTTGTAATAGGTTTGAGATAACAAATGCATTCCTCTGTCCCTGGTCCTGTGCCTGAGGCCACGCCGCTTCTCAGGAAGAGTCCCACGGGGCCATAGATGCCCACACTGGAAGTGCTTTCTTTTTTCTTTTAATTTACTTTTTATTTCAGAATTTAATTTTTAAATTGACAGTTGACATACAATATTATACTAGAATCAGGCGTGCAAACCTGTATGAGATATTTATATAACTTACAAAGGATCACCAGTAAATCCAGTACCCACCTGGCACCACACATAGTGATTGCAACAGTACTGACTATATTCCCTGTGCTGTACTTTACATCTCTGGGACTATTCTCTAACAGCCAATCTGCATTTTTCAATTCTTTTACTTTTTTTACACATCTTTCTAACCTCCCTTCCCTGAAAGTATTTTCTTGATAGTGGGAACTAAAATTGTCCAGCAAGAACCGGGCTCTTCCTGGGCAAAGAAGGGAGATTGGCAGCTGGGTTATCTGCCTGAAATCAGTGGAAGAGGGAGAGGATAGTTAGAGTTTACTACATGAGACACAAAAGGACCCGTGACTAATGGTGAGAAAGGTCTTTTTTGGTCACTATCTTCAGCTCATGGCAGGAAGAGGGAGCGGGGAGTAAAGCAGTGAAAACAGATACTCAACCCAACCTAATAAAGTCCCCTCTCTGGTGACAGTGCAGGAAGGAGGCAGAGAGAAATGTCACCAACATGAGTCACAGTTACTTTCATTTCTCAATTCATTTTAATCTATGTGCTTCTTTCTTCCTTTCTCTCTCCCTTCATCCTCCCTCTCCTAAATTTTTCTTTACTACTAATAATTAAAAAAAATAGAATTGAGAAGATTAACTGAGACTAAAGGAAAACATATTGAGGAAAATATGCAGAGAGGTGAAATGGCTGCGCTGAGAGAATTTTACCCCTTAGTGATCCTTTTACAAATTTCCATGAAAATAGACAACAATGTACTGAAATTTACTCAGTGGTTATGAGAATGGGCTTTGGAGTCCATCTCCTTTGCCCAGTTACTTCCTATCTCTGAGGCTTGTTTTCACTGTTTGCAAAATAAAGGTCAGTTTTGGGACCCCAAGTGGGACTGTTGTGAATATTCAGTAAGACTATGTATGTAAAGTGCTTATTATAACAAGTCCTCTTTAAATGGTCGCCTCATTTTTCTTACTCAATAATAAATAAATATACACTTTTTTATTGTTGTTCAAGTACACTTGTCTCCATTTTCCCACCACCACTTCCCCCCCCCACTACCCCCACCTGCCACCCTCAATCCTTCCCCTCTTTGGCTTTGTCCATGGAAGAAAAATGAGCTTTCTTGTTTCTACTACAGTCAAACAAATGCGCAAGATTCTCTTAGATGAGTAAAATAGTTTTTAGATTGATTGTGTGTGGGGGGGAGGGAAACTTCTAGGTCTAATGAGTATTGTAATCTGCATATGAATAGAAGTACAGAACTGAAGCTGTCCTATTTCAGGCGCATCATGAAAAGCAGGGTCCTTTGGAAAAGACAATAATTCTGGGAAAAACAAGGCAGAAGGAAAAAAGGAAGACAAATATGAGATGGACTGACTCTGTAAAATAAGCCTTAGGCATGAATCTACAGGAGCTGAGCAGGGTTGTGGAGGATGGGACATTGTGAACATTGCTCATACGGTCACCAGGAGGCAGAATCGACTTGATGGCATTAAGGTGACTCTCTGTAAAATGAGTTATTTATGTGAAAACATAAACACCGATAATGATGCCAGAAGTCAGACCATGCTAAAAACAAATAATTTCTTCAACAATCAAATTCCTCAGGAAGTACATAATAGATATTTATTCCTAACAATATATTTCCTGAGTGGCTGATGAAATCTACCTCCGAGAGAAACTATTGATGTGGATTTATTGCTTGCTCAGTGGAGGTAACTAAACCTGTTTATGTGAGCTCCTTTTCCACTTTGTGTGTATGAAGGCTGAATCATACTTGCTTTCTCTTTAGGACGGTCTGAGCAGTACAACTTCATAATGGCAGAAGACATCCCCATTCCCTCTGAGTTTTCACAATTCTGAAACTCCCGTCCCCTGCCCTCCATCTGTTGTGTTCTCATCTCAGAAAATAGTGACTACCAACCATGCATAGTTCCTTTCTCTAAAAAGGGCACTCAGATAATTTTGGGAGGACTGATGTGGTGATGGGAGCTGGTCTATGGAATGAGCTCTATAACACACTCTCCTTGTCGCCAGCTCCATTGGCAGGGCTACATGCTGTGCTCAGACCCCATCGGGGTGCTCACTGGGCGGGAGCCAAGAGGCAAGACAATGGGATGCTTCCTCAAAGCACATCCACAAAGAGGGGCCCCTTCTGGCTTCCTTTTCCCTATAGAATAAAGAGGTGGAGACACTGCATGCTTTGTATTCTCTTTCAGAGAATACACAGATCATCCATGGTAATTTGTAGGGGACATGTTTCCCCTGAAGTTATTTATTAGAAAAGTTTCAGTATGTATAGCACTGGTAGAATATGTGTAATTGCATGGGATGGAAAAATAGATTTTTAAAAATCGCTATAGGTGGCAAGTTATAGTGACTCAACTCAAGCCAGCTTAAGAGTAAAAGGGATTTCTTTTCTTTCATGTTTGGAAAACCCAGGAAGGCATGAGTGGATCCAGTTACTTAAATCATATCATCAAACAATATTTGTCTTTAATATCTTTATTTTCCTTTCTGATGGCTTCAGGATTTGCTGTCAAGTTTTCTCTAACTGGTAGGAACCTGTCCCTAAAGAGATAAAAGGTTTGTATTTTCCCATTGCCTGATCTCAAGACGTCTCTATTTCCCCCAGCCCCTCCAGTCTCTGAAATCGCATGCACTGGTTCTCTCTCCTTTCCCTGTGCCAGCTGTGAACCACCTTTTGAATCTAAGGGCTGGACACCCCACCTGCGCAGCCTGACATGTAACCACATAACAGAGGCAGGAGTCATGCTGGCAACAGCATGAGAATCACCCGGACTAGAGAAGGAATAATTCCTAAGAGAAAGGATAAAAGGTACATGTCCATGGGCAGTCTCAAATATTTACTGAAATATGTCATTAGCAAATTGCAAGTTGAACCTGAGAATTTTATGGGTTCAAAGTAATTTGTTTGTATTTCCAGGGTAGTCGTGAAGTCAAATTGTTAGCATGTCCCCTGGGCACTACAACATTTACATGAAACTATTTTTTCAAGTTTCTGAATCCAGAAACATGGAAGGTTTCAGTTTCTTCAAGTCCCTCACAAAGTTTATGCTATGCAAAGAATGCTTTCTTAAGTTTCTATTTCATATTTCCTAGCCAAGATAAGGAGGAAGAAAAGAGAAAGGGAACCAAGAATCCTCCTCTACAAGCTTCTATGCTAAAGGATCTAGTTCTGAAATTGTCAGAGTGAGCAAAAGAATGCCAAGCCTCGTGGCTTAGCAGTCCAAGTTCTGTTCGCAGCCACATGCCTGGAGCTTCCACTGGTATCAATGGGAGTTGTGTGTGTATGTGAACTGAGGACAGAAGTTGGCTGTGTATAAATAGCTCTGCAATGGTGAAAATCTCTTCTTGTGTGTCTGCTACAACAGAGGTAGTCTTTTGCAGTTAGTGACCACTTCTCCCTCTAATAAAGTCACCAGGCAATTGCAAGAAATTCTTAACCAGAATTTTTTATGGCAATTATTTCATTTTAAAATACTTTGATAGGGAAGCACGGAGCAGTATTTACCCCAAATTTCTCTCATTCTCCACTAGCAAACTCAAGCTAGTGGACAATTCTTTGCAAAACCAGCCTTCACTGTTCCCTTGGCTGAGTTGTCAATCTGCTAATTGACTGATATGCGGCTAACTGGGGGTAGGGTGGGAAGTCAGTATGTTCACTGGGGCTTACAAAGGGCTTACAAAGTTATAGCTCCAATGCAACAAAGCTTCATGGCAGAACATCTTCCTTGGGAACAGGGCTCTGGTCCCATTGGCAGGACACCTGGGGCAGATCTGGGGCCCTTTGGTCATCTACCATTCTGCCAGCAGCCCCAGTTTGGAATTTAGCACACTGATGTTAAGCTGAGATATCTTCTAACCACTGATGAGAATTTCTTTCAGATCAGAGTTAAGAATAAACTTGTACATTACTCCTTAGAAAGAGGAGATTTCTCCTAGATTTTTATATAAAACATCCTAATCAAGGAAATTTGCCTATAAGTAGATGATTTCCAAATCCTCTTCTTCAATCCATGTCCTAGTTCTAAACTTCAGTTTCACACCTAACTGGCTTCTGGACATCTCTGCTTGGGTATCCCATTCATACTTTGAATTTATCCAAAACATAGCTTTTCTCTCACCCTGCCCTGATCCTGAAAATTTCTACTATGGCCTCCTTCTCTATCTAACAGTGACATCTTTAATCTAATAATTCAAGTTAGAAAACTTGTAGTACACCCTCATTTCCTTCTTTTCCTTGTTACCCATCTAATCAGTCAAAGCCCAATGGATTTTACCTATTAAATTTTCTCCATTCTACCCCCTTATTTTAGTCCCCTGCTCCACCCATGCAGATGGATTTGAGTACAGATTTTAATTCCACTAACACCTGGGTTTCAGCCCCACTTTTGTTACCTCCTTGGGGAGTGAGCACATCTTTTTGGAGGGCACATCTCTCTAAACTTTGGTTTCTTAATCTGTGAAATGGAGATGACATCTACTTCACAGAGCTGATGAACAGGAATTAGATTAGATTAGATACGTAAAGTACTGGTATTGTTGCTGACACTATAACAAAGTCTAGGAAATGGTGGATGTTATGAAGCAGAGACTTCATCCTTTCTTGCTAACCATAGCGTAGCAGTCTCCCCAAGTACATTCTTGCCTCTTCTCTATTCTCTATGCTACATATGCTAACTGGAGTAAACTTTCTAAAATGCAAAGCCTTTCACATTATTCATCCAAAAATGTTTTGTATGATAAATAAGTCCTTGTGTACTTATCACACTCCAAATAGAGTTGACCCCTTCCTTAATTTTAAAGTATAAAATGTGTATATTTCTATTATAGGTTTAATTGCACCATATTGATATTGTTTACCCATAAATCTGTTCTTCTGACCAGACTATTCTGTGGTCTTCAAAAACATTTGAATGACAGACTGTAATTAAGACTATGTCTTAATTATTGTTCTTTCCCAAGAGTTAATTCTAAGTGTTGTATTAATTTTCCATTGCTGCCATAAAATAATTAAAATAACATACATTTACTGTCTTGCGATTCTATAGGTCAGAAATCTGGTATGTACCTCATTGTGCTAAAATCAAGGAATTGGTGGTGTTTCCTCTCTGGAGGCTTTAGGAGAAAATCTCTTTGCTTATTCAAGTTGTTCACAGAACTCAGTTCTTTGTAGTTGTAAAGTTAAGGTTTGCATCTTTTGCTGGCTGTCAGCTGAGGACTTTTCTCAGATTCTAGAGTCTGCCTGAGTACCTTGGCTTGTGCCCCCTTTCTTCATCTAAAACCAGCAATGGCGGAGTCCCTCTCACTGTATCCTGAGCTAGTATTCTTCTACCTTCTTACTGCAGTTTTATGAACTCATGTGATTAGGTTGAACCCAACTGGAAATTCAAATATAATCTTGCTATTGTAAGCTCTTCAATCTTAATAACATCTGCACAGTCTCCTTTGTCATGTAAGGTAACATATTTATGGCTTCTTAGGTTAGAGTGTAGACATCTTTGGGGGACCATTATTTGGCTTATGAAAAGTACCTAGCATATTTTAGGTAATTAATAAATAGAGCTTGTTTTTTGCATATAGCTTTCCAGCTCTCCCAACACAATTTGTTGAAGAGGCTATTTTTGCTCCATTTTATGCTGCTGCCCCCTAGTAAATGAATGGATAAAAAAACTATGGTACACTTACACAATGGAATTCTATGCAACAGAAAGAAAGAATTCTTTGCAACAGCATGGATGGAACTGGAGAGCATTATGCTAAGTGAAATAAGCCAGGTGGTGAAAGACAAATACCATTATGATCTCACCTTTAACTGGAACCTAATCAACAAAATGAACAAGCAAGCAAAATATGACCAAAGACACTGAAATTGAGAACAGGCTGACAGTTACCAGAGGGGAGAGGGAAAGGGTAATGGGGGAAAAGGAACAATTATAGAAACAATTATAAAGGACACATGGACAATAAGGCAGAGGGTAGAAACAGGTGAAGGAGGTGGGGAGGGCTGGGGTGATTGGAAGGGGTGGGGGGAAAAGGCAGAGAACTGTACTTGAACAACAATAAAAATAGTGTTTATTGAATAACAAAATAAATATATGCAGATAAAATTTGAGGTATGTAGGTCTTTTGAGTATATTAGGTGATTTTATAGGGCTACTGATCAATTATATGATATCCTTATCTGATTTATTTGTTATAACTTTTTATAACAATCCTAATTATTATGTTTTCTAGATCTTTGTTCTTCATGTGACCATGCAAACAAATTTTAACCAAATAGGTCAGAAGTATCTATCATTTCTGATTCATCATAAATTATAAATATTATTAGTACTATACTTTATGCAAAGTCATCAAGAGTCCCTTGCTCTGTCTTTTTTATGACTACATACAGAAAGATTTATCACTTATGTGAAGTTAGCATGGACTCATGTATTTATTCTAAAAGTATTTGAATGTCTATATGTAACAAACTTTGTGAAAGGTAGTAGGTAGAGTGGTGATAAAACATGCTCCCTTCCTTGCATGGCTTACAGAGTGACTAGGAGACAGATAATTAAAAAGTCATTATCTGCTCTGGCTGGTGTGGCTCAGTGGACTGAGTGCCAGCCTGGAAACCAAAGGGTTGACGGTTCAATTTCAAGTCAGGGCACATGCCTGGGTTGCAGGCCAGCGGCCCAGTAGGGGGCACATGAGAAGCAACCGCATATTGATGTTTATTTCTTCTTCCCCTCCCTCCTTTTGTCTAAAAATAAACAAATAAAATCTTTAAAAAATATTTAAAAATGTAATTGTTTGTAGGATGAATGGATAAGGAAAGAACAGGTTTTAGAATATAAAGATAATAAAGACATATTATACTCTAAAACAATCTCTTTTCTCAAAGAGTTAATATCACAGACTGGTCTGGAATACAAATATATGGGCAAACATTGCCACTGCAGTGTAATTAAACCAATAATAGATACATCTTTAAGTTGCAATGATGCCCTAAGGAGGAGGGAGTCTACCATACTCGGAGTGAGGCTAGGATGTTTCAAAGAAGAGAAAACTTTGTGCCTTGAGGAATAAACAGGACTTTTCCAGATGGACATATGAAGATGGAGTGGGGAGGAGTTCTAGGGAGGAGGAAAAAACTTATGCATTTCTTCCTGGTTGGGAGGAAGGATGGTCAGGAATGCATCTGTAGATAAAGTGTCATCTTAGCTGAGACCTGGAGGATGAGTACATGCTTGTTAAGTTAAAGGGAGAGTGTAGGGGAGAAAGGAATTTTTCAAGCACAGAGACCAGCACATACAAATGACTCCAGGGTGGTAAGAACGAATATCAAGTTTGAGGAACTGAAAAACATTCAGAATAACCACAGCACAAAATGTGAAAAATGGGGGGGAAATGATACTAGAGAAATAGTCAAAAACCATATCAAGGAAGAATTTTAAGCCCATTAATTGGGGTGGATTTTATCCAAAGAACCATGGAAAGCCATGTATGTATTTTAAACAGGAAAATGAGATGGCAGACTTTTATCTTGCTCAGTTCCTCTATCCTTTGACTAACCAAATTAGCTGGCTCTTTCCCGACCCCCATGGTGGAACTAAGCTATTTTTTCTGTATCAAGAGATTGTTCCTTCATTGATCGTCTTACTTCTTTTCTTTTTTAATACAAAGAATAGAACATGCAGGATTCCTGGGAAAGACTGGCTGATGTTCTCCTAGCCCACAAACCCACACCTCAGGAAGCATTGAACTTGTCTGTGATCAGTATTGGGTTGGGTTTAGCGGAGGTTTTTCCCTCAGGCTCCTTCTGCCTCTGACAAGCTGTGGACAACTTCCTACAGCTTCACATCTGAGAGACTGAGAAGTAAGCCTCCACACAGAAAAGTGATGCAGGTATACTGTTATCATATCCAAGTTGGGGAGGCAATGGGAGAAATAAAAGAGCACATAAAATAGCATTTTGAAAACTTAAGTGAAAGGAGATTTGAACTAAAGGTCCTGGAGGCAAAGTTCTATGTGATACATCTTGTTCTTATAGTGGTAGCACATTTATGACTGTGCTACCACTGTAAGATTAGTCAACTACTAATTAGTAATTAGTGTTTAGTCAATTACTGCTGAATGAGGAGAAAAATGTAGCAGGTACCTAGACTTGGTATTCAAAACAGTGGCTTGGGGATATGGGCAGTTCATGTGTTTTTCAGAGGCTACAGAGGCACTAAAGCCTGAAAGTCAAGAAGGACAAAAGGTAGCAAAAATTTAGAAGCTAAAATCCAATATGTTAAAAGAAGGATGCTCAAAGCCAGAGAAAGGAGGCCTATCATATTTGTGAAAGTTTCTGATTCGTGTTTTGTTCTTGCACACTAAATGGCTGGAACAAACCATAAGACTTAAGAGAGGGATTCAGAGGAGGGAAGAAGGCAAAAGGGATTAGAGAAGGCATTCAGGTCAGAACTGATCTCTAAGTTGAAAAATCTAAGAAGAGTCCTTTCCATGTCGCTGTTTTTCATGACTTCTCTGGTGCCTTCCTAACATCTGTAAAGAGAAAGGAAGGCAGAAGGGACTTAAGAGCTTCTTCACAGCCAATCATTTTTAAATATGTAGTTATTCTATAAAATAATTAATACAGGCAATTAAATTTCTATTATAAGATATAATCAAGATGCATATTAGATTCAAGAAGATATTATCTCCTACACTGAACTCAAACCTGTGTAGTCATTTTCTTTTCTTTTTTTTCTTAAGTAGAAGTTTCTCATTGACTCGTGGACAAAATGTGTGACTGCTATTTATCTACCTGGTTTTATTGCCACAGTGTAATCCCTGACACTCGTGAAATTCCTGAAGAACAGTCCTTTCCTGAAGACAATGAGATAGAGGTAGGCGTAGCTCTTTTGTAGTTATTTTCTGATGTGTAAATGTATATATTCCAATAATTATATGAGAAAAAAGAGAGAGAGAAAGAAGAAAGTACTCTCTATATATAAAGTGTACAGAATGAAATTATAGACCAGTTAGCAGAGAGAAAAGATGGAGTAAGAAAAGAAACTGTGGAAAGATAGGATGCTAAGAGGCCAGTGGGTGTGCACAACTAGAATGGACTAATTCCTTTATGCTCTAAAACAGTTTAGTACCTAGCAGAAATATATTCCAATTTCACCTTTCGGAAACGAAATGGGAAATGATTAACTGGTCATTCCTGTCAGGCACTATGGAATTCTTCCTAAGTAGGAACATTGTACTGAAGCATTCCAGGATTTAGCATGGAGGTATGGCACCATGTGAGGTGAGAGGTTGGTATGTGAGGCCATCTGGTGAGATGCAACTTGTCAATCTCCCAGATGGTTCGTGAAAGAGAGAGACTTGATACTGCACTGAGATCAGCATATAAAAAGAGCCATGAAATTATGAACTTAAAACCCATTATTTATATAGTATTTTGAAAACTTGGTTAGGGATATGTGAAAGACCATATATAAAAGTTTTAATTTATGATATGGAATCATTTCAATAATATATACCACGTTTGCTTTCGCCTTTTTTAACAGGCATTTTACTTATCTTAAGTTACTGAGTTAGGTGGAAGAAATTGATATTGTTTTCACAGATTTATGTGCATATATCCAAGTTTTATGACACTTCTGTGGAAGGAGGTCCAGTAGAACTGGGCTACTTAGAATTGACAAATCATGCTCTAGTCGGTGCCATGTTTGCAAAATACATTTTATTACTTGAAGATAATCTGCTCTTTGAATTTAAATTTCCAAATAACTGCATTTTAGAACCATTTGGATTATGTTCACCAATGATTCTGAAAATAATGTAGTCAGCAAGCATTATATTCACAGTATGCCCTATTTCCCATGTTCCCATAACTCTGGGATTAGTATTAACAATGTTCAAAAGTGTAAATTTTGAAAGAGTACAAATTTCTTATTATTTCCTGCTTTTATCAATACATAAAACCTGGGTTTTATATTTACTTTCTATTTTAGTAATTTGTGCTACTGTTAATGGGATGGGGAGAGGAGGAGGGAGATCACAGCTTCTGTCTGAATGGAATTCCGACATACTTGAAGCATTAGTGAAATTTTTTGGCTCAGAGCTGACAAGCTTTGAGGGGAAAGAGAAAAATCAAAATGCAGTCTTGACCCTGTTAAGAAAGCCTTAAACATGAAGTCAAAGGAAAATGTTGAGGGCATCATGGAAGCCATTGGGGTTGGCAGCCATAGCACCTAGTGCGGAGAAGGGGTGTCTAATAGGAGAATATAGGACCTAGAGGGGCAGAGGTCATGGCACCCAGGAGAATTGGGATTCCGTAGCAAATGTCCCACTGGACAGTCTGAGAAATACCTGAGCGGGCACTTTATGGGAACAAGGCTAACACCTCGTGTGTCCTGATGAGGTCAACTGCTCTAATATGAGAGCTATTACTGTAAACATGAACACATTCGCACCCGCAGATGAGTGAAACTCAAGGAAACTGAATGAGCAGCACAGAATTTGTCATACAATTATTCAATAAATGTTCATTAAAAATGAATGATGGCTGGACATGATTTATGAAAGATGATTAGTGATCATAGACATAAATACTGTACAAACAAAATGCTTGACAGCATATTTATAAAGTAGGATGAAAATCATTTTCATTGGTATTTTCTGATTGGTAGATAAGAGGTGAAGCTGAGCTGAAAATATTTTGCCATTAGATATAAATATTTTATAAATATTAGATATTAAATGATTCTAGTCATACAAGCAAAGCCTGATTACAGGTGACCCAGAGTTAACTTGGGCAAGACGAACTCTACTTTTCTGAAATGTAGTGAAGGCACTGCAGTGCTCATTACAATCCTTCGTGACACACTGAACACACGGACAGGCCCACCTAAAAGTACAGGACTGACCCACCTGTGTACAAGGCAAATGAAACCAGGGGATGCAATAACTTTTAATAAGATAATGTAACGCACTTAAATTGTGCTTTACAGAAGACTTTCACAGACTGTCTCACTCACTCTGCACAGTAAGCCCACGAGGTAGAAGTGACTGTGGTTCTCATTTTCGCGAAGAGAAGTGACGAAGCGGTAGTGGGCAGGTAGTCGTTTCTTCCTCTAGGCTGTCTTGTTTCATTGATTACTCTAACATCTTTTTTTTTTTAATCAGGTACATGGTTTTCTCTAACCTGAGGCATATACTATATTTTATAAAGTATCTATTTAAAACTTAGAAAATATACTCATTCAGGAATTCTTCCCAGTTGTCATTTGCTTCAAAGTGATAGAAATCTGTAAAGGTGGTGCACCTTTGATAATAGGAGAGCACATTTAGTCATGAGCTGTCTGTTCCTTCAAAAATTATCATGAAACAGACTGATAGCTAAACGTGAAATGCTGAGCTCTCCAGTTAAAGAAGAGATCTCATTTCATTCCAGTCAACTCCAGACAGATCAGACAGAAGACATGGCTGAACAATTATTCCATTTTTTTCAGTCATGGTAGTATACTTCCCAGCTCAAGGGTGAGACAGTTTATGGAGGGGATGTTATGGTATAGTGTGGTTGGCTAATAACTTTCTCAGCAGGACATGTTCTAAAGAGGTAACAGTCACATTCTTGGGTCTTCCTTCTGCAGAAGCATCATTAGTTTAGCATTTCATGAACAAACAGAAGAATTTTTACAAAGGAAAAATAATATTCCCTTGGGCAAATGAAATAAGCTCTTTAAAATTGTGTAAACAGTTAATGTTCTTTCACATCCCTTTGCAAATACTCCACTAAATTAAGTGAAAAAAGGAAAACAAATAAAACTCTTATCTTCAGGTATGCTTTTTCTTAGCAAAACTAATTTCACAGAATAGTCAGATGTGTAATAATGGGCCTCTTGGGGATGTAATTTTTTATGTAACTTGACATGTAAGTCACAAGTAATTAATTATGTCTTCTATTTATATTTTGTCAGATAAGAGTATTAAACTGAAGATCTGACAGTAACACAGAACACTACCATTAATCTGTTTAATTTGCAAATGTAATGCAATCAAAAGGAAGACATTAGTGCTAAAATTATTTTTTGTCCAGGTGCTATCTTTCATGGGGGGAAAGGAATGCCTGAGGTGTAAAAGTCACACAAAGCCAGCAAGCCACGAAATCTCACGCAGGCTTGTAAAGCCAGGGCAAAAAATTCTCCTGTCATTGACTATAAAAGCTCTGGACATACAAAAACTGACAGCTTCTCCATGTCAGCACATTCCATTCCATTCAGTTCTGTGCATTTATCTAACAAAGTGCCAGACCCATTAAACTGAAGAAGGTGATAAACAAAGGAATAAGCCTGACACTTGTGAATTTATAGGAATCCTCTGACAGTCAGCAGGCTTTGGTCTGGGACTGTGTGACTGACAGACTGATCGACAGAAAGGAGAAACTGCAAGAAAGGTTTTGAACGAGCAGGAGCCAACTGACCCCAGGAGTAACCTGTAGCCCATTTCTCTCCTAATGGCAGTCCCTGCCAAGGACTAGAAACTGATTCAGTCCGGTGTCTCAGGACATTTCCGAGTGAAGAGGAAGAGACAGATATTGCGAGTTAGGGAATGCAGAAATAAAAGCCATGTCAGAATTTTCACTTGAAACAGTACCGCACGGTGTGCACAGGTTCTATGTTCAAACAGACCAAAGTTTCATTCTGAACTCCTTCGGGCATTTTCCTTGTACTGAAGTTGTGATAATGATACACAGGAGTGTATACGGACAAAATAAGATCCTGTATGTAAAGTTCTCGGACAGCCCCTGATAAACAGCAGCCACTCACTAAATGGTAGTGATTGTCAGTATCATCACTGTCATCTCCAGTAAGGCAGTGAAGTTTGGAAAAATTACATTCTAATTTATGCCTAAAATAACAGTGTAGGTTGTTTCCTTTGGTACATACCTTATATACAAACAGGGCACTATTGTAGGACCTCAGTTACTGAGTTTGTAGGATGCTTATGTACATAACAGACAGGTTTAGATCTTCCATTTAGTTTTTGGCTAACAAAATGTAATTTTCACTTGTAGTCCTAAATAAAGTGTAAATCTGTAGTACATATTTTACAAGGATGGGGGCATATGTATGTGAATTATAATTACTGTATTAGACATGGCAATTTTGGGTCACATGGGGTGAATACAAATTTGAAAGTCTACTGACAGGTACAACTTGTCTCTGAAAAAAATCCATTTATTTTCCATTTATCTGTAAGAGTGCATACAGATTCATGCATAAACAACATGATCCAGGGGAGTTGAAATCTAGGGACTAATTTACTGAACTACCCAAGCAACAGAGGATTATTTTATCTAATTAAGACAGAGCACACATACTTAGAATTAAGCATTTGCATTTAACAGAAAATTCAGAATCATAAAAGCAATTAAAGAGAAAATGAGGTATGATAATTTTTTCCTGCACACCACAGCTAAGCTAACGCTCATTTTAATGTTTGCCTTTGTAGCACTGTTGAACAGAAGGTTCTGAACAGAAGCTCCTGGCTGGGCAAAACAACCGTTTCCCTCTCACATCCAACCACCCACCCTCCCCATGACCGAAATCCATCCTCTCTTTTACCCGAGCCTCCTCAATATGACTTATGTTCTCATGCTCTTCGTTTAGAACTTCAGTTTCTCTAATCTGTCATGTTTTTCTTAACCTAGTCTATCTATCTGAACTCTATCAGACAAGATTCGGATTGAAGTTTGTCTTTGTGAAAACAGTGATCCTTCCAGCCTAAGTGCTTTCCCTTATCTGAATACAAGAGCACTTAGCTGAATATAGGTATCTGTTCCATTCATTTGCACATTAACATATGACTACTTTAGTCTTCTTATTACATTATTAAGTTATATATTGCCCTTTAACTTGCTACATGTTTATGATGTTTTTCAAAGTGCCTTCCTTACTTGTCCAGTTTAATATATATTTGATTGACTGGTTGAAATACTTAAACATCTATTCACCTTCATATATTTTCCATTTATATTTTGTTTTACTCATCTCTTAAGCTTGTCTTAAACTTTATATTTTACTCTAATTTACTTACATTATTCCAAGATGTTGCTTAATAATTGCTAAAAGAATAACATTATTTCATCAATCAATCAATAAAGTATTTTGTCCTTACCTCCCACAATGGTAATTTCCATGACTTCATTTTTAATCGATTCTCTGAAGAGTCATTAAAATGTTGTCTTTACCATTGGTGTTATGGGAATTATAAATGATAATGCCTTAACATTCAGTCATTTCCAGAACTCAGTAGATAAATCTAATAAGACTATTGTTCAATATGTAACCTTTCTCATAATGCATTTGAGTTTGTAGCTAATGGTGCTTTTTTGAAGTCCTTGTGTACTTTCCTGAAATTTTCCACATTTGTTTAGATATCTTTACTTTTTCTGCAAGAGTAATTATTGTCTTTTAGAGACAGTCCTCAAGAAAAAAGATCTATTTGTCAATGAGTAGGTTAGAATACTTAGCAGAGTATCAGGCCCTCAAAAACAATTTTTTAAAACATTTTTAAGGTAATTATATATTTATAGGAACTTTCCAAGAGAGGTGTAGGGAGGTCCCATGAGCTCTTCATCCTGTCTCCCCTAATGTTGACATGCTGCATATCAAAAGAAGAAAATATGCAAAATCAGGAAATATCCCAACTATGAAATTGACATTGGTGGAATCCATAGAACTTTTTCATATTTCACTAGTCACATATGCACTCATTTGTGTGTGTGCATGTGTGTGTGTATGCACATACCATACATATGTGTGTATATGTGTGTGTATGTATATATCACATATATCATTCTATGTAACTACCATCAAGATCAAGATACACAATTGTCCTATTGTCACAAAGCTCCCTCATGCTACCTCTTTATAATCATGTATACCTTCTCACTTCCAGTCCTTGGCAACCATGAATTTGTTCTCCATCTCCATAACATCATCTGGCATAATGACCTCTTCACTCTTGGAAGTGCCCTGGCTAGTTTAATAAATTAAATAATCACCCTGATTCAGATGACTTAAAAAATCCCAAGGATCACTAATATGCCTGCTCAGCTCTGTGATGAATTAAGCTGAATTTGATAGGTTTCTGTTTTGTAGTCCTTCTGGACACCTGTGAAATGACTCTCTGCAGTCTAAGAAATGAGACAGCCTTTATGCAATGTAAAAGTCTCCACAATTTCTACCTTTTCTTTTTCTGCTAGAAAAAAGCTTTTTCTTGTGAGTCATTTTTATGGTTGGGGACAACTTCCAAGCTCATGTCTCAGGGCCACAACCGGAGAGGAGAGGACTTTTCCCCACGGCTGCCAGTTTGAAAACAATTGCAAGGACAGATTCCTCTAGGTCTGGCTTAGCTCACATGCCAATCTGAAAGACAGTGATCAGTGAGATACAGACCCAATAGGGGTTAAATTTGGGTCACAGTACACCCTTTGACTGACCACTCTGTTCAGTGCATTGAGATCAAGTAGGAAGACAATATCCCCTTTACAGACTATATGAATAAAAAAGATTTCCTCAGAGGGGAGCAGTTGGTGGAGAAGACAGTAGATTTGACCATTGGAGGAACGGTGATCTGGGCGGCCACTGTAATTTGTGCCTTCAGTTCACTGCCAAATGTCACACAGCTAGCAAAGAGCATAGCCAGAATTCAATCCTATATCTTTTTGCCTTGGAAATCCTTCTTAAGGGTTTTTTTCTTTTTGCATCAAGTTTAACTGTAGAGAAATAGGAAATAAATGCCTGTCAATATAGCATCTGAAGTTTTTCTATGTAATTAATAGTCACATTAATGAAAAATGCACATATAGATGATGATCCCCAACACTTCACAATTATGATCAATATCTATGAACATCCATGTCTTCCTGATGCAAATACAATTGGAAATTGGACACAATTTACCCACAGACCTATAGCTTAATGTCCTACATTGCAGAAGACTAAAAATGTTCACATCTTGAAAAATTATCATAATAACTATGGCTGCTGTGGCTCAATGGATTGAGCATGGGCCTGCAAACCAAAGGGTCACAGGTTCAATTCCCAATCAAGACACATGTCTGGGCTGTGGGCCAGGTCCCCAGTAGGGGGCACACAACGGGCAACCACACATTGATGTTTCTCTCCCTCTCTTTCTCTCCCCATTCCCCTCTGTCTAAAAATAAATACAAAAATATTTTTTAATTATCATAATATAAAGTAAAAGAGCATCTTAAAATAGTAAAACAGTTTGATATTCTTTCTTTTTCTTTTTACATACACACTCGGATACTCAGACATAGGAAAAAATTTGGAATGATGAATCCCCAGATGGTAGTTATTTTGGAATGGAGTGTATAGGAAGTACTACTTTCTTCTTCATCTGTCTGTTGTATTTTATACATTTCCATAGTGAATATGTATTAAGTTTTCTAATTCTAAACATATTTTCACAAAATTCCTCTGTATGAGCCATGCCTGATTCAGACTGAAAAATTTCAAATTAAGAACTCCCTACTTCAGAACCACAAGAAACCACATAGTAAAAATGCTGATTGAAGACCTCAGTGTAGCAACAAGAATTTTAATAAAAAGATTCTCATTAGGTTCCGAATTAATCTTCAGAAAAAAAATGTAAAAGATGTTGCAGTAATCAGATGAGAAAGGACTTTGAAGATACAGTTGTGTTACTTGCAAACACAGTTGACCTTTCGACAACATGGGTTTGAACTGAGTGGGTCCACTTATAGGCCGATTTTTAAAATAAATACTATAAATTGTATATCATTTCTTTATAGTTTCTTAACATTTTCTTTTGTTTATCTTACTTTATTATAAGAATCTAGTATATAGTATTTATAACATACAAACTGTGTTAATTGATTATGTATGTTTTCAGTAAGGCTTCTGCTTAACAGATGGATATTAGTAGTTAAGTTATTGAGGAGTCAAAAGTTACCCTTGGATTTTTTACTGTGTTGGGGGTAAATGCTTCAGTCCCTGTGTTGTTTAGGATCAACTGTTTACAAAAAGTAAATTAAAGGAAGCAACCTGGAACATTTCTAAACAGTGGCTGATTTTTAGCAGATTCAACAGTTTCAGCTAATTGAAAGAAACAGCTTACTAGCTAAGCTTTTAGACTGAACCGCATGGAAGTTAATTCTAAGTCCTTGGTACCATTTTAGCACTGTTTTGACAATACCAGAATTTCCATATTATAAATCCCAAGCATCTAACTATTTTGAGTGAGGCCAATAGTCATTTCTGAGAGACTAATTGAAAATGCATAATTTAGTTAGAGGAAATTATAAAGAAAATTCCCCACGATGATGCAAAATAAATTGCATCACTATATTTATATATGAATATCTCTATCATATCAGTGCATTTCATAATAATGTGGTTTCTTCTATAATGCATTAGTGGAGACCAAATGACACGCTGTTGAATAAAACATTGCAGACGATATATAATTCCCTTGGCATTTTATTATTCACCTTATTAATCAACTTAACACTAAGAAAGTTTAGAAACCAATTTTTCTTTCTAGATAAAATCTAGGAATTTCAAGTACATCCAAGTAATGAGGTGTTTCTTATGGTAACAGTGTTGGCACTTATTGTAAATATGCTTACACTTTACAGTATTTGGCAAGAACACTCCCATTGTTATGATTACACTTTAGTTTTTGGCACATGATCAGAGTAGAAATCCCTTAGCGATATTATGAAAATGTATATTTTGTGAATCACCAACTTGACTTACCTAGGAATTGCTGGTTTATCTAAGAGACTATGTATGACAGTTAATTTAATTCTGATGCAACAATTCAGAGAGAAACATATAAATGTGTTCTTCAGAATTTTCAGAAATTTTGATTTGATATTAAAAAATTATTAAACTTAAGAAAAAATTATTTATTAATCATAGGTTATTAATGTTATTGTTACACTTTCCAGATACACTTCTCCACATCATAAACTCATGGAAGAAAGAACTTTTATTTAGCCATATATGTAAGTGTATAAATAATCTGATCAAAATTTCCCCCTATTTTTGGCTCTAGAATATATATTGATTTATCAACAAACACAAAATTAATGTCATAATAAAATGAACCAGACTTCCTCATTTTTCCAATACAGTATCAGACTATGGATATAGATTAACATAAAATAATGTAATACGTTTCAATTCTCTAGTGAAATACTGAATTTTATAAGTAATAGCATTTGTTTTAAGCATATATTTTTTTAGCCATTTAAAAATCTTTTTTTACCAACCTTATTAAAAGATATATTTATTATTATTATTTCTAAATACATTTGATTTTTATTGTTGTTCAAGTACAGTTTTCTGCCTTGTCCCTTCACCCCTGCCCCCCCTTCCCAGCCTTACCCACCTCCCTCCCCTGTTTCCACCCCGCTTGTTATTGTCCATGTGTCCCTTATAGTTGTTCCTGTAAACCTTCACCCTTTTTCCCTGTTATCCCCTCCCCTCTTCCTTCTGCTTACTGTCAGCCTGTTCCCAATTTCAATGTCTTGGTTATATGTTGTTTGCTTGTTGTTTTGTTGATTCATTTGAAAATCTTGACAATCCAGTTTTTTGGTGTATATTACAAACATTTAATTACATACCACACTAATTGAATCAGTCCATTTAACTAACTGTCCACGTTTAGACAAAATATTTATTACACAGTATTTAAATTACCATTTTGCATATAAAATTACCTGTTGGAACTTTATACAGAAAACTACATTCATTTTCTGAAACCCATTTTAAAAACTTCTATGCAGTACCCATGTGCTTTTTAAAAATAATTAAAATGATAATTTTCAGAAATAAAAAGAACATAAGTTTAAGTATTTAAGAAAAATAATAATTGATCATCTTAGCTTCAATTATTTGTGTGAGTTTCCAGAAACATCTTTAGAAATCTAGAGCCAACCTGGGTCCGTCAACATGTATAGTGAGAGAAAAGTGAAGAAAAAATTATTTTAAAAATTCTATGTTTTAATTTCAAATTTTCTTTCTTTATTCTTGTTTATTCTATTACAGTCGTCCCAATTATCTTCCCTTTTGCCCTTCTCCTCCCAGCCCACCCCCCGCTCCCACAGTCCATCCCCACACCGTTGTCCATGTCTGTGGGCATTCATAAATGTTCTTTGACTAATCCCTTCCCCTTCTTTTCATCATTCCCCCCTTCCCCTTTTCCTCTGGCAGCTGTCAGTCTGTTCCCCGTTTCCATGCTTCTGGTTGTGTTTTTCTCATTAGTTTATTTTGTTCATTAGATACCTCTTATAAGTCAGTTCATATGGTATTTGTCTTTCACCAACTTAAAAATTCTCTTCATTTTGATATTTTCAAATTATAAAGCCAAGAAAAATTACTTGGGCCCACGTTTTCCCTCAGTGGTTTACTCTGACCTAATTAATAGCAAGAAGAAAAATGTGTGAGGAACCTTATCTTGATGTCTAGGTGTTCATTTTCACTTGTAACAAACCTCTGCTCCTTCCCTATGATCGACCAAATAGCATCGCCAGCTCATCTCCCACTCTGACGGCACACCCTCTCCAAGCCCTGCTCAGCACTGTCTCCCTGACAGACTCTCCCTCCTGGGTCCTCTCACCGTGCGTCAGCTCCAGTTCTTAAACTTACATCCTGCCCTTCCTCTACCTTGGGTCTGTCCTATACCTCTGTTTGACCTCTCTCACCCCGTTTATTCACTCAACAAATATTCAACAAACTGAGCATCTACCATGAGCCAGGCAGGCTTCCAGCAGTAGAGATATAGCAGTGAACAAAATGGGTCAAGTCCTTCCTCTCATGGAACCTACAAGCATTCCAATGGGGAAGCTAAGTAATAATGAAGACCTAATATAATGTCACACAGTGAGTGGTACATTCCCCAAAGCAAATCCACCTGGGACAAAGTAGTAAGATTTTAGAGTGAAAGGGATGATTTTAGATTGACTGTTCAATAAAGATATATTGAGGAAATGCCCTTTGAGAAGAGATTAGAGTAAAATCTGCATTAACAGAATGCTTAGTATGAACCATGCACTTTTCTCACACTTGTGCTCTCAGCCCCTTACCATGGTTCATAATCAGACCCCCAATAGGCAGAATGAGATGGCCTTCTACCCAACTGTCTATTATGGCCAAGAAAGAGAAGAAAGTGTAATAGGCAGAAAACATGGGCTGGTGTAAACAGCTTAAAGTGGCATGATGAGAAATTGTGGATAAGACAGAGAGATGTCAGCCTTTTCGTATTTGATCTTTATAATCTGTCAAGTCTGTTGTCAAAGTAATTGTTCTTAACATGTAAGAAAGCAGGAACCATCACAATGTAGTGTCCCCTAAAATGAAATAGAGATACAAGTAATGTGTGAGAGCTGCAACCAGAAAATGGTTCACCCCAAGACCAAACCAAACAACAAAAACAGTTGTCCAAGTGTGGACCAGCCACCTCTCAGCTGTTAGTAATGTCACCATTTAAGACCAATTGGCAGTAATATTACAAAGTCTAACTACCAGCTTAAGTTTTCAACTAGATTTTTCAAAAGTATAGTTTTACGATTCAATGGAATATACCAAACAAAATATATTGAACTCCTGTCACATATTAAGATAACATTAAAAAATAGTGTTAAAATAAATTGTCTATCTCTTTAATAATCAAAAGTCAAAAAAACTGATGTACAATTATCAAACCCAGAGTTACCACAATCTATAAAATAAGGAGAATATGTACATTTTTTTCTTCCAAGAAAATTTCTTGCATATCAGTCCTTGACAAGAAAGTTGGGAATGGTTGCTCTCTTCCATGCAAATTCTTCTGATTCTGAAATTTAAGTTAAAATTGACTTCATTGTTATGTTTTCCTTATCATTAAGATTATATTTCTCATTTTTAAAAAGAGAGATAAAGAAAAAATATCTAGTGTACAAGCACAGATAGTGTTTCTTAGAGTATATTCACTATTTCCATGAATATCCTTTAGAAAAAGATTTTGCAGTCAAACTTGGTAAATGTTATACATACACTGTAGTTCCCTTTCAGAAAACATAATGCATATTAACATACTAAATCCTGCTCCAGGAACAGGATTTAGTATGTTAATCCTTGTACCTGAGAAATCCTTGTACCTGAGAAATTTTGGTACAAATATAATGATAAATGAATTGACACTAGTTTAAGCAAAGTTAAACAGATTATTGTCCCAATTAATGTCATTACAGAAAGTGTTTATTTCCAATAACACCTGCTAACATTGCAAGTATCGAATATTCCACAGAGCACATTTTGGAAGATTCTGCTCTGTACACATTTTCATCATTCTACTTATTGATTTTGCTTTGGCGATTTTTACTGTCCTATTTCTTCTCCATTTTGTATGTATGTAACACTTATTGAGTGCTTACTGTATTCTGGGCACTGTTTAGAATGCTTTATGATTATTATCTTACTTATTCCTGACAAGAATCCTCTGAGATACATGCATAACAAATTAGCAAAGTTCCCCCAAGAAAGGTGAAACAACTCTCCCCATATACTACTGCTGGAAAATGGCACAGCTGAGAGCAGAGATTAAAATCAGGTGTCTCCGATCTGATGTCTATGTTCTTACCAAATAAGTGACCAGCTTACTTTTCAATCCCAGAAGCACGCTACCCCTCTCCTGGTCTACAGAGACCAAAAGCCTACAACTTAGTTCCCAACCAACAATATCTTCCAGCTCTTAGGTTTTAGGATCTCTCTGTTGCATTTGATGTTGTTGGCCATTCCCTCCTACTTGAAATTTCCTAGGCTGTGGGTTTCTTTGATTCTGCTCTCCTCTTGGACCTCTCTGGCTGACCCTCCTTCATCTTTTTTGGTTCCTTATTAAATGTTGCTGCTCCTCAAGGCCCCATCCTGGCTGACTGCCCTTTTCTCCTTTGCCTTCTGCTGGGACATTCACTTCCCTAGGCCTGTCCTCTCCCCTAGATGTTGGACCATACCCCAGTACCCGTTAGACACTTCAAATCCAAGATGTCTACCACTAACTCATTATGTCCGCTATCATTTGGGATCCCAGCACTCAGTGGGAATCCTAGAGAGTTTAATCAAGAGACTACTAATAAAGTGTGGAGAAAGAATAATGATACTGAGCAGGGATGGAAAAGCATCCAGGGACAAAGAGCAGTGAGATGGTATTGCCCTAAAAGGACAGGAGGAGGACGCTGTTTCTGGAACTTGACTAGAACTTTTCCTTGTAAGAGCAGCAGGACTACAAGACTGGAAGAGGAAATGAAGCCACTGCTTAACAGGGGCCAGCCAGGGTGGGTACTGGGTAAGTGTTCCACTTTCTTTCTCCCACTGGTAGTCTTTGGTTTGTGCCTCTTATTAGTCAAACTCAGTACAGAGCAAAGGTCCAGAGAGCCTGAAGAAGCCACCTCTACAGGGAAGCTTCCTCGTGTTGAGCAGGGTGGGGAAGGGGGAAAGCTTATCTGGAAGGAAATGGACACTGTTTAGCACACATGCTATTTGAAAACTGAAACATCCCAGGCAAAGGTGTTCCTCACCTGGACAATCTAATCAGTCTTGTCAATTAACCTATTTTTAACATTGTCTCTCTTCCTTCAGTTCCTTTTCCCATCACTCTGCTGTCAACATTTGTCATCTTTTAATTGGACCATTACAATAACCTCCTGGCTGTTTAACTGCTTCCAGGCCTGCTCCCACCTTTGGGATAGCCTTTCTTACAGCCAAAGGATCCATCTAAAATGCAAATCTTACCCATTAAGCCTTAATTAAGTTCTTTAATAATCCTCTTCGCCTAAAGAATAAAGACCCTACTTTCTGGCACAGCATCTCCCAGTAGAAATCTCCCTGAGCAGGCTTCTGTGGCTTCATTTCCGTTTGTATACATTTGTATTTTCCTAAACACTGTCATGTTTTCACAGCACTGAATCTTGCTCATGCAGTTTTGTAACATAACCCACATCACATATGTTCTCCAAGACCCAGCTCAAGCATCATCTTATCGGAAATCATTTCCTCAGTCATGAAATATAGTTGTGTCTTTCTTCTAGCACCCCATATTTTCTTCAATTAACACAACACAACAAATATAAACACATTTTAGTGCCATTTTGTTTTTCTGTTTATTTTCTCACTATGCCATTTGTAGGGATTCAACTTATTCCATTCTTATACCTACAACATATAATATAATTCCTGGAATACAATAGAAGCACAATAAATGTTTGATTAACTCAATGGTGTTTGTAGTAAATTATTTCATTGGATCCAAAAGATAGATTTAGTATTTAAGAAAATAGTAGCTTCCCGATGTGGCCATTCTGACTTTGGGAAAGACGGGTCAGCCAAAAAAGTTTATAGGATGCTCAAGAAAACTAAAAAAAAAAAAAAAAAAAAACAGAGAGAGATTAATTAGATGTTAAAGCTGGGATCAAAAAGGGGGGATGTGAGAGTTAAAGTAGAATCCTGATTCAGAAAGTAAGGTACAAAGAGTTAGGAGCCAGACCTCAGATAAGACCAAACATACAAAGGGCACTGAAGGTTCTCTGCAATGCTCTAACAGCTGGTGTTGTATATGCCAATCACAAGCTCCTATGGGTAGAACCAAGAGGGAATCATGATTTGGCCCAGGACACAGGCTCAGAGTTGTCTCTGGTATGGGTTAAAGACAAAGGCAGTGAAGGACATAAATTCCACTGTACTTGATTAGGTAAATAAGGGGGTCAGAATGTTGGAAGAGGATTAAAGTAGACTCATGATATTTTCTCACACATATTTTTAAAAGTAGGAAGGCAGAAAGAGAAAAATAAGAAAAGTCTCACTTAAATGAAAAATGGTTAAATGAGCTAATACTTTAAAAGAATCATTCTGATTCTGGACCACTAAGTTGTTCATTGCACTTATTCTTTTTACTTGCTGGTACAATTACAAAATCACCAGGTTTATTTCATTTTAATTTACTTCACCATAGGAACATTTTTGGTAGGGAGATGAACTGTACAGCATTTCTATTTAGGAAGAGCTAAAAAAAACCAAACAAGTAAATGAAAAGTATTGATAGGTAAATTCATGTATTTTCATATAAATAAAATAGTAACATATTTGTTTTCACCAAATGTTTTTCATTCAATTCCCTAATTTTCACTATATTTATTTTTTACAGAAATTACTGTGTGTGTTTATAATTTGTAATACAACTCTCAAAGTCAGAGTCCTAGTTCCAGTTCTGATACTCTGTTTCTGAAGTAGTTTTCCAAGTGTATATCATTTTTCTCTATTTCACATAAGTGTTTTAACAAAGAGCAAAAGAAAAATATTTTAATCAAGAGATCTCTACAACCTTGTTTTAAATACCCTCTGGTTGGTGGTATCAATACATTCAGATTACTAGATGACCAGAATGCCTATAGAAGGTACAGGCAGAAATGAGTAAGAGGGTGCATGGTGTGGGATGAAGCTGGAGGCAGAACACAAGGCTCTTGTCCTCTTCTCTCCTGATGAATAAATGAAAAATCAGGAGTATTACTTTTCTGGAAGAAAATGACATCAGAATTTTGATCTATGATTCTAATAAATTATTGATAGAAGGGGCTGCTAATATTTTAGTGTAATAATTGCATTGTAACCACAGTTTTCTCAAGTTTTTCATAAAGATGTGTTCACAAGTCATTATTATGATATTTAACACATATTAGTCAGAAATTACTTATATAATGCCAAAAATGTGGATCTTGTGTATTAAGCTTCTATTATATCTCCAATACCATATACTGAGCACAGTGGGAGACAAATATTTACAATAAACATTCCTTTATTTCAAAAATTTTTACAACATATTTGGAGTAATTAAATAAACACACTAAGTGCTTTCCAGTAAAGCTCATCATTGCATTGGGGCTATGCTTCTGAAAAGGCAAGAGCATTGGAAGTACATACCTGAAGAAATTACCTTAGGAAGAAAATAAAAATAAATGTCTGTGGTCACTGCTGTTTAGTTTCTGCTAAGCCTTCTATTTTGCTATACTGCTGTCAATCACAATGTTTTACATAGGTTCACCAACTGTATCTAACACCAAAGGTCCTTTACATGCCCTCAAGACTCAAATTTCAGTTATATTTATAAGACTCAGGAGTCAACGTGCTTATAAGTTTAAATACCTTTAGTTGGATATTTAAGTGCTAGAAATAGTGCTACATTTAAAATAAAGTACAATTCATATATTGCTTGTAATTACCTATGTATGTAGATGTATATTTTATGGGCCCAAATGAAGCAGAAGTATAGTGTGAATTTTCCATTCTTTCATAAAATGATAATTGTTCACATAACAAAGAACAAAAGCAAGCAGATTTGCACAGAGGAAAGTATTATCACCAATCCCCTATAGAAACCTATCCCAATGAACGTTTTCCAATTCATTGGGGATGTCGCATGTGAAAGGGTTTCTCTAAAAGGTTGGCAAGAACATTTATCAAAGGGGTCAGTGACAGAGGAGCAAACTCTGTGGCTAGAAGGATGGTCTAGGCTGCCCCAGAAAGAAGATGAGCCCTCAGTGAGGAACATGAAAGTTCATGGTGTGTGTGTGTGTGTGTGTGTGTGTGTGAGAGAGAGAGAGAGAGAGAGAGAGAGAGAGAAGGGGTAAGGGAGAAAAAGAAAAGGAGAGAGGAGCACATAAGGAAGTGGAGAAAGGCAGACTGACCTTGGAAAGTGTCTACTTCTCCTGAATAAGAGTACTATGGCCAGCATCATAACACTCGAGTTTTATAGAATTAAAGATAAACCTCTTTCAGAGAATATAATTAAGGCCTTCTTTTCAAATGTGATGTTCTTTGATTATGTCAGATAAGAGCAGAGATGGAAGGAAATATAGAGAGGAGGTTAAGAAAGGAAGAAGGATTCATGCCAAGCCTATGAGTTTAGGGAAACATTCCTGTTGACTACTAATGAGCATCACTTCAGGGAAGGCAGAATTTACATTCCTGTAATGTCATAGTCTACAGTTTTCATTTTAGTTGACAAAATCCTGATATACAGTGAATTGATACAGGAAGCAATTTTCAGGGAGAGGTTTAGTAAAGATAAGATAAGTGACAGAAGCTACATTGTTTTCCAGGGGAATTATGGGAAGATGCACAAGAGGGAGACTCACCAGACAAATACTCCATTTACATTCATATGTGGGTAGAAGATTTTGAAATTAGTAGGCTCCCAGTATATTTGATAACAGAGTTCTATTTTTGCTATATATATATATTCTTAGTATTAATAATAAATTAAAAAATTTAATGACCGACATTGTGTTTATGCAACACCAATCATGCAACTATTCACCTCATAACGTATAGTGGACTACTTAGACAATCTGAGATGCCTGATTAAATGGGCCCATCACTAAGCCATGAGTAGAGAATGATTCATAGAGATATCCATGGCCAGGTGTGTTTGGAACACCTCAGTGAAACTGGGTCTAGCTGATCACACAGATTCAAATCACCAGGCTTCCCCACCATATATACCTAGCTCCTTGCTTCCAATTTGTGAAAAAGTCAAAACTATAAATCAAGCCTCATGCTTGAGTTTCTCTAGGGTTTTTAGAGATTTTCATTTTTATATGGAGGATATTTCAAATGGAGTAGTGAAAGATTTATTGACATATGATAACCACAGAGATTTGGGGGGAGTGATTTGTTTCTTACTCAGCACACACAGACCTTTTTAGATCTTATCATTGAGATTCAATTGGCAACTTGGTATTTAATAATGGAATTTTTTTCATGTTCCTGTCACTAACTGCACCATAGGTCTATTTTACTGACACACATTCATGACCTTAAATGCAAAGGTTTCTGCAATTATAAAGAGATTATACTGTGTACCAGATTTACCAGGTAATATGCACTATTCCCCAAGTGTAAATGCATTACCCTATGCACCCAGTTTGCCACTTTGAACATCTCTTGTCAACTGTAACAAAATAGGGTTAAATGAAATAGCAAATGTGAAATACTTGGAAGACTGTCTGGCACACAGTGTGTCTTCAGTATGTGTAAGACTGACTGGTAGAGTGGTTATCCTTCCTCTGGTATAATTTACTCTTCGATGACATAAAATATTGCATTTTTATAAAATGAAGAGTAAAGCTTTACAAAATTATTGGTCCCATTACAATATTTACTTCAATGACAAGCTTCATCCCTGTGTTTCCAATGTGATGAAGTTCACTGAAACTGACAGCAATCTGCAAATGTGCAGAAGCACATCTATTATGTGGGACCGGGTGAACCTCTATTACAGTCACTGAGAATACCATTATGCCATCATTGACTATTTTCTCATTCCAATATCAAGTTTTAATTAGAACTTTTGCCACATTTTGTTTATATTTTAATTGCAGCATTCTATGTCCACTCCCAAACCTTTTCTGGAATTCTCAGCCATTGTAAAGAATTCAAATAAAAACCTGCTGTTGTGCCAAAGGTTGGATTTGGATCAGATGTCATACACATAAACCTTAGCTGTTACTTAGGTAAATGTGTGGTGATTCCACTTGTCACTTTGGATACATGAGAAGTGTTGCATATACAAGAGGGCACAATAGAATTTGACAAATAGAAAAATTAATAGAAAACTTAAGTCAAACACATTGTGGCACGGAACTGCAGCCTCCTAGCGTGAAAGTACGTGACCACGCTTACTATTAACCAGATTTGAAATAAAATTATTATTTACACTTAGGATTCATGAATAAACATATTAAATATAGTTTGGAATTTTCTTTATTCACTCTGTTGTTCTTTCTCTCTGAAACTATTTTCCTATTTTTCATTAAGATAAGTGAAAATATGGAATATTTAAAATTGACGCTGTTCTCAATCCATTGGTCATGCTCCACAATCTCCCTGTCAAGCGTTCATAATTAATGGTGCATGTGAGCAAGAAGTGACTCTTTGATAAGAAAACATTTGCATCCATTAATGTTTCATCCATTTCTAAGGAAGCTGTGTCTGTGGTGCTGAAAGAATAGCTCCCCGTAACCAGTAGACACAGAGTTTGCTTTGCCGAGAACCCACAGGAAGGACTCACGACAAAAATAAAGTAGACCCACTGAGGACACGAGTGGTAGACAATTACCCCTTAACTTCACACCACTTTCCAAGAAAACATCTAGCTAAAATTTCTTTAAAATTTTTCATGTACAGTATAGTTGTCAAACTAGGATTTTTTTAAGAAGCCCCTTTCCTTTTCCTCAAAGTAAAACCCTGAAGTACGATATTCCAAAGAAGACACGAAAAAGTAAACTATACAGCTTTTTCTGCCATTGACATTTAGAGGTATCACCCCCCATAAATATCGTGGGGAAAAGTCCTGAGACTTTGTAAAGGGTATTCTACGTCTGGAGATCGAAGACTTGGGGAGAGAAGAATCCTCTCCAAGCTCAAGCTGACACTCGTTTTTCAAAGAAAACGATCCTCACGACCCACCCCCCAGCAATCCCCTGGCAGCAGGGAGCTCAGCCCCCCGTGTACAATTCCAGTAGAAGATAAATTAACAGAAAGCAGGCTTACACTCGGTTGGGGGAGGTCAGAAAGGTTAAGCAGTGTTGGGGTGCAGTACATAGCGACCAGAAGGAAAAGTGACCTCACTTTTCCGGAGGAAGCATTATCCAACAAGCCCACCTCTGATACGGACACCAGCGGCGGTAAAAGAGCACAAAGGGTGAAAGCTGGAGGGAGCAAACTTCGCTATTCTTCCCTCACCTCCCCTAAGACCAGGGGAACCACGCACAGGCTAGCACAACAAAGCGTGCGCTAGGCTGCACCGCCAGAGCTTCCAGCTGCCGGGCCCTCGCGTCCCGGGGCGCACTGTTCCCGGGCGGCAGAGCGAGGGCGCTGGAGCGCGGGCGCAAGCAGGACCGCCGGGGTGGGGATGGAGAGCTCCTTACCTTGAGCAGCACAAAGAGCCAGAGCAGAGGCAGGAAGCGGCGGCAGCTGGGCGTCCTCGTGGGCAGGTGCCCCATCGCGGCACAGACAGGGACCGGAGGGACGGTGGCGCCGGCGATTTCCTTTGGGGGCCGCTCACAATGGCGAACTGGGACTGCAGCCTCAGACCTAGGGTGCAGAGGCTGGTCTCGGAGGGCGCATGCTGCCTTTTCAATCTCCCTGCTGCAGATTCCTTTCCCGTTTTGCGCCGGGTCCTCCAGAAACGTGCCAGGCGCTGCTGTTCTTTAACAGCTAAGGATGGAGAGGGTGGGGATTGGAGTGGGCGAGGCTCTGCTGCCTCCGCCACCACTGTTGCCAGAGGAGAAGCAGGTCCGCGTGGTGAGTGAGAGGCGGGGACCCTGCCCTAGCCCGCCCAGACCCTCTGGCAGCAGAAATGTTCTTTGGGCTGCGGATTCATAAAGTGACAGCAGCCTCCCAGCCCTCCCACCAGGGTCCGCCCGTTGCCCCTTATCGCAGGCCAGCCCCTCTCCAGGCTCCGCCCCTACCCTTTCCACAATCTCAGCCTCAGGAGTTCTGCGGGGGTTTCCCTGACTCCTCTTGAGCAAGTCGGGGACTAGATTCCAGCCCCCTCTCACCTACCCTACATCTGCTCTCAGTAGTGGTCATAAAGGGCCAGCAACACTTGGACAGGAGTGGTGGTTGTGACTGTAGTGATGCAGTGCATGTGTGTGTGTGTGTGTGTGTGTGTGTGATAGAGAGAGAATAACCCTTCCCTCTTTCGTTCTCCCTATCCCATTTAAACACTCGCACACTCTCCATCCCACATTACTGAGGAGGATATAGCGCAATTATATACGAGCTGTTTGAAATCAGGAGTTCTTGTAAATTCCAAGGACTGTCCTTTGCTACCACTCATCTTGTAAATGTGAAAAGAACTTTCACAGTGATGCATACTTTATATGCATTTTGCTATTTTTCTTTCTGTTTTTTCTTCCCCATTTCCATCAACATTTGCTTAGATTTTGATGCCTTTGTACATATGTACATATGGACCACTTTGGGGAAACATTAACAGCGAACAGTGAGCAGTAAAGCACTCTTCAGTAATTAGCATTATCAATGCTTCATCAAGTAACACTGTGATTAGATGGCCAAAGACTGTAGATTATTTCATTATCACAGAAAATTTTCTCTCCAGCATAAAGTATTGTAAATAGTTGTTGCTGGGTAAAATAGTTTTGATTGCTTTCATTGCACTTAAAACAGCAACAGTCTTGTGAATCTCCCTAGGAGAAACTCCCACAAGAATGTGAATTATGTGTCATCAACAATGTGGGTCCACAGAGCATGCTGTGTGTTTATTTGAACTACTGATGGTTTTCCAAAGCAATAGTTTCATAATATGGTAAATCTTATTATGCTGTTTTCAAGACTCTGAGTCAACAAGAATGGCCATTGGCAGCATATAGTGCAATAGTAATGCATGCTTCACCAATTGCTTCAAAATATTTGTTCTGATGTCATTATCCCAACAATACTGTTAGGTAAAGGCTGAGTTTATCACCACCAACTATTTTCCTTGCAATGCTGCCTCTCTTGGAGAAAAAATAAATGCAGAAAAGTAGTGTCTTTTACATGCCTTAATAATATAGGCATTAAAAATGAATTCTCACAAATTGAAATAAAGCTACTTCCATTGGAAATAATACGATTTTTAATGATCAAGAGATTGGAAGATTTTTTAAATCTGTAGGAGGCTTTATTTTTGCTAGGAAAAACAATCTTTTCCTAATATCTAAAAATGTATCTATGCATGTGTGGTTCACACTACCTCTTCTATTGAAAGAGAACCAACAGCAGCCACAGAGGAGGAGCTTTAATCCCTACAAGAGGTTTAATGAGGAGTCAAATGGAACTCTTACAGTGCCCTCGCCAATGAGGCTGAAGTCTGTCCTCCAGGGACCGCCTCTAATGTAGTTCAGCATGTGTAGTCCCAGCCTCACTGCTGAAATCGCCTACAAGGCTGTCAGCAGTTTCACTATTAGAGAATTGTATTTATGGGGGTTGCCTGATGACAAATCATTTGCTTTATGTGGAGTGCAGGAAAAACCCAAGCCATTGATCTCCAGACCGTATCCCACTTGAAAAGCACAGTAATAGCCATGTAGTTTGTCATCTATATCTCACAGAGTACAATTATGATCACATATGAACTGTAGATTATGTGTAAGATGTTCTTAAAATGAGTTGCCCAGGCAGCATTTTGACTTTCAATTTATTTGAGCATTTGCCTTAGTTCTGCTGTTGATGAACATTGGGCTCTTGCCTAAAGGACGTGTTGACAATCTACAAATTCTGTGTCTTTCAAAATCAGAATGACTGACAGGTCCCAGGTAAATAGAATGTTTCAACTGCCAAGACATATTATTTTTGCCACACTTGAAAAGCAGTGAAATTTACTGCAGAAGGTCATTTTTGCTTTTACACAGATTCAACCCATTGCCTCTTTTTTCTTCCTAAATAATTCCTATCGAGGGATCTATTTTTTAAACTTGACTCTTCCTTAGTTTTAAAGAAAATCAAATAAGAGCAGTGTATCACAGGGCATAAGTTTTATGACAAAAAATCATCTGTTCAAAGGAATAAGAAAACCTGAGCAGATATTTTTCATTGGATACAAACTGCAGGCCATGAAATGAATGAACAATCCTAAATTAGGAAGGCTGAGTGTCAATTTTAGATACCATTCCCTCTTTCAGTCTGTTACATGCTAGGATTCCTATGTATTGTTAACATTTCCTTTAATTTTCCTAAAAATTAAAAATTAAGGACATTAAAACAGCTTTAAGTTATAGAGTTTTATTTCATACTTTGTTTATAGGTGATGCATTGGCTAATGGACTTTTACAATGATTTTTTTTCTGAGCCTTTACAATTAATCATTGTCATCTACTCACCTAGCTTTTGTTTATAACTAGGTTTCTTGACTAACTATAATTTGAAGCATTAACATCCTGCATGAGAGAAGTCACCTTAGCATAGGAAAAAAACATAACTGGAACCTGTACATAATTTGTCCATAAAGGAAGGCATATTGTTCGCTCAGTGGAAATGGTGCCTGCTGATCCTCCCTTCCCTTACCTCCTCCTTTCTTTCATACTGAAGATGTAATGCAGCATTTACTATTGATTGTTTTTTACACGCACAGTCTACACGTGTGTCACTTAAAAAGTGGTTACAAATATACAATCATGGAAAAATTAGTCATGGTGATTTTAGGTGGTACTGTAGAAACCATGAAAATATTAATCACATACTTTGAAAATGCACTGTTTTAACAGCTAAGGATTTTAAGAATAGGCACAATTACTTTGCATCGACAATTTGACTTCAAATCAATCACACTAAATCAATTTTCATGCTAAAAATTACAAAGGTAAAAGTCTCAGCTCTGTAGGAGAAGGAAGGGGTGAAGATGTCTATAGTTTGGGGAGGGGTAAGGGAGCCAATGATAGATTGGTGTCATTTCCTGTCTAAGCAGAAAAACCCAGATGAAAAATTTTTAAGAAAACATAGATGTTCTAGGGGAAATTTCAGAGTTCTAGGGAAGAACATCTTCCTGATGAAGGGACACGAAGAAGATGCATACTTGGGAAGCTGTGCACTTCTATGTACACTTATACAGCATAGATATCAGTAAGGGGAGCAATGTGGAAGAGGGAATTGAATGTACAGATTTCACCTGTTTTGTCTGGTATGGTCACAATACAGAGAAATTATAAGGGTGAGCATTTAACATACTCGTGTGTATACAGGATGATTTGAATGAAATCCACTTAGGGATCAATGTATGTCAAGCCTAACACCATCCTGTTAACTGTTTTATGCTACAATGGTCATTTCCAATCTTTTCTACTCAGCTCAGAACTGCACACACCTGCAGTGCTTTGCTTCACCTTACCATGGAAAATAGAGGTCATCAGGTGACAACTTTTTCGTCTTCCCCGACAGTGAACATAATCCCACCCAAATCTGTTCCTATTTTTCTTGATAAAAACAAGGATCTCTCTCTCTCTCTCTCTCTCTCTCTCTC